>JAOUZG010003149.1:611916-677849 GCA_026289955.1 Argiope argentata
TATACGGAGAGAGAGAGAGATTTTATATGCGTAGTAATTCTGGCAATGAAAGTGCTTCGATTTCCGAGGCTACAATTCAAGCTTCAACTAGCTAAGAAACAGTACAAACTATAGAATGAAAGTATAAAAACTTTCAATGAAAGTATAAAAACTGTGAAAATATTTGAAGAACCACATTTTGAACAAAGGAAAATAATAAATGTGATCAAATGCAATAAATGATTCGTGATGACTAAGCATTAAGCATTAAGACTGATAATTTTTAAAATGTTTTGTTATAAAAACAGACCTGTCAACACAAGGGAGTTTTTGCTAAGAACGCTGATAGATCATTTCCTGCCACTTATAACTCTTTTTAAAACTGGTGAAATACAACTTCGCAACTGATTAATTTATTCAAAAATGCATGACTCAGTATTTAGTTCTTGCTGAACATTATTTCTCAGAGGAAAAGGAAAATCTACACGATTTATAGGTGTGTAAAAAAATGGAGAAAGTTATCAACTGTAATTCAAGATCATGAGCGTTCTATCTGTCATTTAAATTATTTCTTGCTTATTACTGAAACGACTAAATTTATATCTGACTTTTGATAGAACAAATCAAGTTAATATAGTTAAAGAAATGAAATGACTTACATTACTATTTTAATGAACTGTAAATATGATTCTATTTTTAGCATGTAATAATCTTTCACTTCAAGGGAATCATGACATAATATGAACTTTCAATGACGGGAATTTTTAAAGTTTATCGAAATATTAAATAAATACGACTCTGTGCTTGTGTATCATATAAATAAAATAAAAAATTCGAAAAATAGGATTATACAGGACTCGGAACATATACCCCACAAGTTAGAAATTGAAGTTCTTAACAAAATGAAAGACGATGCAAAAGTAACTACGTATTACATTAATTAAATGGATTACACTTCTGGTATTTCTCATAAAAAAACAAACTTTAGTCTTTATTAGGTATGTAAATTTTTAAGAGAAAATATTAAGTATAAATGAGTCATTTACAGGGTTTATTGAAGTAACTGGAGAAGGAATATAAAAAGTTCTATTGGAAATATTAAGTGAGCTTGGTTTCGATATAATAGATTGTAGTGGACAGGCATTTGACAACGATAGCAATATGAAAGGGAAATATGAAGGCATACAATACAGAATAATTAATCTAAACCCTAATGAAATTTATGTGCCTTGTTTATGACACTCTTTTAAGTTATTAATTGCTAATGCTGCTATGTTATTAAACTATGCTGTTATTAAGCTAATGCTGCTAAGTTATTAAGTTATTAAATGCTGCTTTCAGTAGTAATTTTTTTTGGGATATTGAGCGTTTATATTGCTTATTTTTTAAATCTGCAAACAGATGGGAAATTCTACAAAAGCATTTAAACCTTACTCTTAAACCATTTTTGACATTCGTTGGGAAGTCAAAACAGATGTGGCTAAAGTAGTGTATATACAGTTCTAACAAACTTGTAACGACATAGATGGATTTATTAATTAAAATAATAATACTGCAGTATCCGAAGCTAAAAGTATATTGGATTCAATTTTATGTTTGATAGTATGGTTTACAATATTTTCCAAAATTAGCACTGCAAATAAATATTTCAAGTAAAAACCATTGCTTTCTACTGGTCTTTAATTTAGCCAATAAAATTAAAACCGAAATCCAAATTTAACTCATTTTCAGAAGCAGCAAAAGCAATCGCTTGTAGTTTTAATCTTCCAGAATATTTTCCTGGAAAATTAATTCGAAAAAGAGAAAAATTATATTCCTAAACATGGAAGATGAAATCATGAAAAAGCCAGTTGAAGAATTTAGATGTTATTTTTTAACACTGAAACTGATATTGTTATTGTACATATAGAAGATAAATTTTAGAGTATTTCAAAGTAATCACTGATACAAAAACTGTAAAAACACACACACCTTGAATTAGAAAAATGTTTCCAAAACTTTGCAACGTTTTATAATAATGATTAATTACTTTGCTATGGGATTGGGAAATTTGGACGAAAGGGAAGTAAATAAGGCTCTGCACATATTGCAATATACATTAATTCATAATTAAAATAATTTATTTCTAAATGTATTAATTGTGTTAAAACTTTTCTTTATATTGTCAGTTATTATAATAAATGCTGAGCATTCCTTCAGCAAATGAAAACGAATAAAAAATTTCTTCGATCAAGCATGCACTTAATGCATGCTTTTTTACCAAGTGCATTCGCTTAAATGCAAATGCTATACTAAGCATCGAAAAAAAAATTGCAAAAAACTATAATTTTCTTGAAATAATTAATAGCAGAAACAAAATCACGCTTTAAATAAAGATGCAATAGTCATATGTGTTCGTACTTGCATTTTTTTTCGACTTTGAAAAAAATGTAGAGTTCCAATTGCTTTCTTGCACCCGGGCCCTTTCATAGAAAAAGCCGGCTCTGATTAAAACACTAGGAATAATTGCCTGGAAGGCTAAAATTGACTGCTTTACCTTTAAAGTAGATGTAGATCAAAATGCATCCTGCCAATAGATCGGTCAAATCATTTATCCCTAGACTTTTTGATCCACTTGAGTCGCTTGGCCCAGTGAAAGCTAAGGCAAAAATCTTTATGCAATAATTGTGGTTGCTCAAGATCGATTGGGTTGAAATGCTTCCCTTGAAAAAAACATGGAAAAGGACAAGAGTTCATGACATCTTAAACAAATTTTTACGCTGGCGTCTTGGCATAGAGTTAGCGCGTCTTCCTCGAGATCTAGGCGTCCCGAGTTCGAGTCTCAGTCAGGGCATGGTTGTTCTGCGTACTGTCTATAAGGTGCATGAATCTTCTCCCCTATAAAAAGAGGCTGTGCAAGCGAATGTGATGAGTGTGTAACCAAGTCATACTTTTGACCTTAGTTAGCGCTACTTCAAAAACAATAGACGCCTATTAGGCTTAAAATTGCTGACCTCCGTCAGCACGCTTTTCCATGGCAAGGGCTATTAGTAACAACAACACAAACTAATACGACATCAAAACCGAAAGATGTATAGTTACTCCAAACGCGGAAGTGACTGAGCTTCATGGATTCGGTGACTTGTCTGAAAAGATGTATGGTGCTGCAATCTACATCAGAACAGTCGCTGCTGCCTCGGTGAAACTTGTCCATGGCAAGTACCACTCATAACAACAACATCAGAACAGACGGTGAAGTGTAAGTGAAGGTAGGTGAGAGTAAATCTCTTGTGTCTCCGATCAAGCAAGTAACTATACCTCGTTTGGAGTTATGAAGTTCCGTTCTACTCGCCAAATTGATGCATAAAGTAAAAAGGCGTTAAAAATGGGCATTTCATCAATCTTCTTTTATTCGAATTCTATGATAGTGCTTCCGTGGATGAGAACAGAGTCAAAAGACTTAAAAACATTTGCAGCACATCGAGTGATTATTATTCAAGAATGCCACCGAAATGAATCAGTTACCTCATGTTCCTTCCGAACAAAATCTCATTGACGTCATTTCGAGGGGACTTGATCCAACGAAAATTCAACGCCTCCTGATGGAGGTGTTGGCTTATGGTGGTTTGGTCCAACTTTTCTCCAAAAATTGGACGCGAACTTTCCTATGGTTTGCGACGACATCTACGATCCATTGGACAGTTCTGTGCAAAACATGAACGTTTCTTCTGAGAAACTTTATTTAGCAGAACTCAAAAATCTGACTAATTGCTGTTTAGTTTCAACTGTGGATTCATTATTTTTTTGATAATATACTTAATGTACCAAATCAGTTTTATAAAATAATTAAAATCTTAGCCTTTATTTTCAGATTTATCAATAATTTGAGAAACTCGAGGAAAATGTCAGGTCCTTTAATCACCAAGGAACTGCAGGTAAGAAAATTAACTTTAATCAAACTTGTCCTGATAACTACTTTTAATCTTGAAATAAAAGCTCTTGAAAAAGGTGAAAATGTTGACAAAAGTCAGGTAAGTTGCTTGAACCCATTTCTAAATCCAAACGGTGTCTTACTTGTTGAAGGAAGATTAAGTAATTCTGACTTGCCATATGGTAAAAAATTTCCTATATTACTTTCAAAGAATCACAAATTCACGTAGTAAATTATGCAATATTTTCATCTTAAATATTTACGTATCGGTACGCAAACATTGTTGTTTATGCCAAGATAGGAATATTGGTCTTTATCTGGTAAAAATACAGCCAGAAAAATTATTCGTGAGTGTGTCATTTATGCTAAAAATAAACATAAAACTGTGACCCAAATTATCGGACATTTTCCAACCAGTAGAGTTATACCTAGTTATCCATTTACTCATGTTGGGACAGACTTTTGTGGATCTTTCTATATTAAATACAAGGGTTAGAGGAAAGGCAATAATTAAAAGTGTTATGTGGCTATTTTCATTTGCTCTTCTACTAAGGCAATCCACTTGGAAATAGTGAGAAATAATTGCAGACGCAAAGATTGCAACTTTAAATGTTTTGTCAGCTGAAGAGATGCTAGCTCCTCTATTTGCTCTGATAATGAAACTGATTTCAAAGGAATCAATCTGACTTAAAATGCTTACAAAATATGATTTGTAGATCACAGGAGCCACTAGCTAATTACTCAACAACTGAACAAGTGACGTGGAAATTTATTCCACCAAAGTCACCAAACTTCGATGGCGGTCAAATATTTTAAACACCATTTAAATAAAAGTGTTGAAAATGCGAGTTTAACAATGGAACAGTTTTTGACTTTTGTTATTCATTCTAAACAGTAGTCCACTGACACCTTTCTCATCTGATTCAATCAATTTTGACCCCAGGCCATTTTCTAATCGGGCGTCCCATAAATAGTATTTCTGCTCCAAATTATTCCGATAATAAAGATAACCTTTTATTTCAATGCCCAAGATTGAGCAAAATGGTCCAAATAATTGGGGGAAAATAGAAATTAGACAGCTTAAAAAATTTGCAAACTAGACAGAAACGGCAATTTGAGAAACAAAATGTTTCAAAAGATTCTATGGTTGTTTTAAAAGATGATGATCTTCCCTCTTGCCAGTGGACAATGGGATGAATACAAGATTTATAGATCAGACGGCTAGGCCAGAATAATACTTGTAAAAACTCCACAAGGAGCAAAAAAAGAGCAATTTCAAAGATTTGTTTATTACCATGTTCTAGAAATTTATATATATTATGCTCAATCTTATTTAAGTGCGTGTTATTATTTGTATTTTGTGCAAGACAATTGTTTAATTTTTGCATTGCCTAGTTAAGTAATGTGTTAAAAGTTTATTTCTGTAATTGTAATGCGATTTTGAAATGATATTTTAAGAGGGGAGTATGTTGGTGCCAAT
Source organism: Argiope argentata (assembly GCA_026289955.1). Taxonomy (NCBI): domain Eukaryota; kingdom Metazoa; phylum Arthropoda; class Arachnida; order Araneae; family Araneidae; genus Argiope; species Argiope argentata. The sequence continues at coordinate 617,286 of JAOUZG010003149.1, forward strand.
AAGTCAGAAGAACGCTCCACCTACTAATTTTGTAGGGCTACCAAGTGGTCAAATGATATAATCGTTGAGTGTGTTATCCTGAGATGATGAAAATACAGCAATGTTTGATGAAATCCAAGACTTTGTTTCATTTATGTGTGATTGTGTTTTCTAAAAACAGCTATCATGGCCCAAAACAGTTATTATTATTCATAACTAATTTACTTCATTTTATTTATTTGTCACAAAATTCCTTTAATTCCAAAGAGTTAAAGCTCAATTTTTGCATGCTTATGAACTGAATTTTGAAGGAAGGAAAGAATGAACTTTATATCCAATTATTAAACTTTTAGGTTTAATTCTGTTGTGTTGGATAGAATATATATAAAAGCATTTGTATACCTTTTAACTTATCAATTTTATTATTCCACTTCATATATTAGGCGATAAATGTTTTCTTCCTTTCTATAACAATTTCATTTTGATTGCTTTTCTTACATTTAATCAAAAAAGTACCGATGCAATTTTTCGATTAATAAAATTAGTTACTTTTTAGATAATCAGTAAAATTTTACACAATATCAAATTTCTATTCGTATCTAAAGCAATAAATTTTATGATAAATCACTAACTTTAATAAATAAAATATAAAAATAATAATCCAATAATGAAAATTAAGTTATATAGAATAAAGGAAGGAATATTTAAACTCATGCTCTATGATTTGTGTTCCATATTTATTTAGAGTAAGATATAATCTGGATCTTTACATTTTGAGACTTATCCCGATTAAAAAGCCTTTGTATAAAACTAAATTACCACTAAAGCATGATGAAAACTAGTTTACAACTATGAATATATAAAGCATTACGCAACTTTCTGTAAGACTTGGTCATGCATCAAATAAGATTATACAAGGTATAATATTACTACAAATGCTTTTGAAATATCGCAAAATTAATTTTATTTATATGTTTAGAGAAAAGCAGGGAGCGTATATAAAGATGACACATAAAGATAAAATTTTCTACAACCAATCATTGGCTCCAGAGGAATTTATGACATCAGAAGATGTAAAAATACCATAAATTTTGAAGTTAGCCTAATTTTACATAAGTATACAATCTATTACAAAAATTGCATGTACAAAATTCTTTATCAGACATTATTTAATTTTAAAAAATACTATTGTTACAAACCTGTAATTTTGCTCCCCAGCCCGATTAGTGCCATCGCAAAAAAGACTGTTTTACACTCAGCCCTGTTACGTGCATGAATGACGGCAATCAACCGTTTTCTCAGATTCCAATATTTCTGGAAATTAAAAACAGAAACTTGGAAGTTTTACTAATTTCCTTTACAGATGGGTACACAGCAACTAAACAGAACTTTATAATCCCCAAAACTAATGGTGAGAAAAATGTAAATCAAAATTGCTAAGATTTCGCGCTTAATCAAGAAGGGAAAAGAACAAAATAAACGAAGCATTAGTGAGTCGAAAGTATAACGGTAAGAATCCTACCGGATATGACGTCAGAGTTTTCAAGAAATTCTTCAATGCGGCCTTATTTCTAGACGGCTATGACTGAGCGGATACCGCGTTAGAGATGTCAGAGCTTGGTGACAGAATGGATAAATCTGGAAATTTCAAGAATTTTCACGATCCATCCAGTAGAAACCAAGATGCACCCTTATTGGCTTAGAAAGTTCTCGACCCATCTCCTGGGAGCTTTAAAAGGTCAGCAGTTTCGAGCTGTGTGTGTGTTTGAATTGAATTCAATCGGAGCCGGAAGACAAGTAACGAGTCTTTGAGAGGATAGGAAGCAACGGCGGAGTGCCAGCGTTGTGTGTAGTTCAAGTGTTTGTTGAATTGCTGTGTGAGTAGTCCTGTTGTCTACTGTGGATGCAGCGACGTATAGTGTATGGAGAAGCCAGTGTGTGGCAATGAGTCGAAAGCTAAATCGAGGAGACATAAGTTCACTCGTAAGGAAACCGTAGAGCGAAGCTCCGAAGAAGCCTTCTCCTGCTGGATTCTGCCTGTCCGCTTTGAGTGCTGTATTCGATTACTACTTGTGTAATACACTCTGTTGTAGTGTGCTGTCCTGTGTTAGTCTCGGCTGTACATATTTGTAGTCTTTGTGTTGGTATCTTTGTATAAATAAACGGCGTTTTTTTTACTAAGGCCTGCAGATTGTGTCTCACACAATACGTCCAATATAAAAAACGGGACCACCGGATAATTTTCGTAGCAACTAATGTCAAAAGTGGGATTTAGTGAATGCCCTTAACTAGAGCGATGGACGAACAGTTGAAAAGCATTCTGGTCGCAAATGCAGACAGGAACGAGTCAACGAAGGCTGTTATTGCAGAAATCAAGGAGTCGACAGTTGTCGCCGTTACCAAAATGGATGCCACTGTGACCAAGATAACCAAGATGTAATTCAGGGTTGAGAAAGTAGAGAAATCTGTTCACCACTTGCGAGTATCAACAACTGCCGCTATCCGGGAAATTGAGGAAAGGAATCGACAGCGGGAAACGAAAAGAGTGACGAAGGAAGAAGGAGCAACAAATGCTTTTGACTATCCTACAGGCCTTGAGGGCATCTCCGTCGTTCCTGCAATAGCTCCAGGCCCAAAGGTCAAGACTTCCATTTTTTGATGGAAAGAGCAACTGGAAAGTGTACAAGACGAAATTTGACATGGTCGCGGCGGCAAATTGATGGAGCGATGCCGCGAAAGCATACAATCTTGCGGTATCTCTTCGCTGGACGTTCAAGAAAGGAGGACGCCTCATATGGGACTGTCCTGAACAAGATGGGATCTTTACAGAGAAGAACTTGTTAAAACTAAGGTGCGGTGATCTCGCGCGGCGGATATTGCCATGTACAGGGGATGCACCTCTAAGTGCTCATAGGATTTCGTCTCTACAGGAGTATGACATGGACATTCAACACTAAAAAGGGATTCACAAGGCAATGAGGATGCACTTTCTAGAAGATCTTTCCCTAAGAATTGCAAAAACTGTATCAAAGCCGAAGAAAAGTTCAGAGTTACTGCACCTGCTATTCGATAAGTAATTTAGTCCATTGAACAACGAACGATGATGCTTGGAGTGATGTAAACGACCGCAAAAGCCAAATCGGAGACTAAGTCCTGAAACCCTTTATAGATCTCATGGAGGCTTCCAATGGGAAACCAACATGGCAAGATGTGGCATATTACGGTCCTGAGGGGAAGAAATATTGGGCCATGTGGGATTCCCTATACCTCAGGAACGGAGTACTTTCCCCGAAATGGGAATCCGACGACGGAAAAAAATTCAGGCCTCGATGTGTTCAGACAAATGGTGTTGCCACGTCCCAGAGGAACTTCATAGCAGTCCAACAGGAGGTCACTTTGAGATCATGAAGACTTTCCATAAGGTTCGAGAACGATTCTTCTGGGTCAAATCGAGGTCAAGGGTAGAGAAGTGGTGCAGGTCCTGCCATGCATGCGCCTCCCGCAAGGGACCCAAGACTCGAACTCCTGGGAAGCGCTAGAAGTACAACCATGCGTGGCCGATTGCCACGCACGGCTGATGGCAGCAAGCACTTCTTCGTTGTCATGGATTACTTCAGCAAATGGCTGAAGGCCTACCCGATTCCTAATCAAGAAGTGAGCACCGTAGCAGAAACCCTGTTACAGAACTGGATCTCGCGGTTCGGAGTCTCCCTTCTCATCTATTCCGATCAGGGGACAAATTTCAAACCTACAGTCTTCACATGAGTTTGTAAGCTGCTAGGCATGGAAAACACCAGGACAACGCATTTACAATCGAAATCAGATGGCATGGTTAGAGAGATTCAACAGAACCCTCGTAAATCACCTGCCCCTGTTTGTATCCCGAAACCAACAAGATTGAGACCAGAAGTTGCCGTTGTTCCTTCAGGCATACCGGAGTGCAACACACGTCAGTATCGGTTACACTCCATTTCAGATCGAGTTCGGACGAGCGTTGCGACAACCTACGCTTCGGACGACCACCGGATGCGAGTTCTTCCCCTGAACAGTATTTGAATGTCTTACAGATGCGGTTAGAGAGCGTTCATCAGTTTGCCCGAGACAAGTTCAACATTGCAATGGAGCGCATGAACATCGATACGACGCCAAGGGAACAAGCACATCGAACTTTCATCGAAGGTGACAAAGTGTGCCTAAGGAATCCTAAACATCCGAAAGGACTCTTCCCGAAGCTTGCAACTTGTAGGAAAAGGACCGTACTCTGTGGTGAAAGATAAACGACTTCGTGGTCAGGATTCAACGACCTCAGTCAAAGGTTGTGCGCTACGATCGTTTGGCACCTTATTACAGTGATAATTAACTTCTTGTTGAGGAATTCACTGCCCGGGACGGGCAGTCTTTAAAAAAATGACTAAGTTATCAATTTTAGCTAATTTAGATGTAAATAATGATGAATTTTGGGTGAATTGAATTAAAAATATAATAATATCTATGAAAATTTTATGCAAATGTTTGCAAATAGTTTAATCGCAATGGAATCGCGCGTCAGCGAGAAAAGACTGCTCTAAGGGGACTAACAACAGAAGTTCGCCATATTTGACTATGCAGGTGTGCTGGTGACATAATGAGGTCGCTAACGGTTTTTACAACACGCCATATTGTGTAGTAGAAGCTGAGAAAGGAAGATTTGTCCCTAGAGAATGTTGGAGAAAGTTTCACATTTATCCAGAACGACAGCGCGGTTTCTGCGATTGCTCCGCCCACTTCAGTGGGATACTATTTAAGGAGGAGAATCAGATAAGTTTGGAGAACGATCTACGTTAGTTGGCTTAGCTTGAGAGAGCAACTTTTCTCTTTGACGTGTATTCTATAGCGTTGCTATAATCCGAAATTAGCGGATTAAATATATTTAATTCGCTGTGTGTAGCTTGTGTTGTGTATATTTAATACACGTTTTCCTAGGCATTTTATCTGCTTCTTCGCATCGCTCATGTGAGAATTTTCATAACACTATACTTTCCTTATAAAATAAGCAAAGGCATAATAATGCTGAGAGTATTTCTCCCACACCAATCAATGTACATGTACAGAAAACATTAATTTAGAAGGGGGGGGGGGGAATTGTTTCACTTATTTTCTTGATTTATAGTACTGTAATATAATTTGTTAATTCAGAACGAGAGCCAAGAATAGAGAGTAACAGCAATTAAAAGATCATAAAGAAATCCATTTCAATTATTAACACTTTATTATCTTTTAAATTTATTACAGGCTCTCATTTTTTCCCTCCAAATACTTAGAAGCCTTTTTGGGAGAACTCGAGTATTATGGACTTACTACCAATGCTAGCCGGAAAATATTCATTACAGATCAATAAAATCTTCCGGTGAAAAAAACAAAGAATTCTGTTTTAGAATTTTTTTTAAAAATTGCTATAAATTCAGGAAAATGCATTAAAGAATTTCGCGACGGAATCCTGGAGGAAAAACACACATCACATAACAACTAAAAGAAATTATTCAATTATTTTGAAATCATATATACATCAATGATTCAATATTAAAATCAAGAAACATTTTGCTTAAAGCATATTTATAATATTAGTCACTACCTCAGAAAGATACTTAAACTTATTTAAAGTTGTTGAGACAGTGATCGAACTTATTCATTTTTGTTGATCTTGATGAAACTTTTATATTGGACATGACACTTCATGACAAAAACATCCCAGAACTTAATCTTTAATTTTAAGAAGAAAATAGTCCACCACAAAGAGAAAAACTACCATAAATTTTATGTAATCAAACATTTGAAGCCACAAAATAAAAGGGGAATTATTTTTATCCCCCTCATCTAGTTTTAAGGCATTAGTGTTGACAAAATTCCACTTCTTCTGTCTGGTGATAGGAAACATTCCCATGTCACAAATTCCTTTTTAGACAGTTGTGCCATGTAACAATCATATCAGAAACATCATATCCCTAAGATTTAATAACTAGACACATTCCCAATGTTCCACATCAAGCAGATCAAAATGTTATTTCCTGTGTTTGTAGGCCCATAAAATAATCTTACGGTTAGGATTGTGCTACTACTCTTAAATTATATCAACACATTGCACACTTTGAAAGTGCATATCTATAAGTTTTATTTATTAATCACAAGAAATATTATTAACAGGTTTTAAAGAAATAGAAACACATATACCACAATATACACATTTATTATAGAAGATGAAAAACATGCAGATTCCAGATCCAGATTTCACTACAAATAAAATTTTAATTGACAAATGAAAGCATCATACATGTCCATTTGTATTCAGTTTAATAATATAAATAAATATTTGGCACTTTGAATTTGCTTGAACAGAGAAATCCTTTAAAAAATTACAGTTTAAAAAAATTAAGAGAAACTTTGCACCTTATGTAATTTAAATAATAAAAATTCATTCCATAGATAATCTTTTACTCTTAAAAAGCAAATTAAATTTTGGTCTCACATTCATTGGAGGAATTTAAACTAAATAAGTGGTATTAAGTAAAATTATAAAAAATGTAAGGAAAACACAAAACATACTATAATTTTTTATAAGATTTCTTAAGATTAACATGATACATTAACATTATAGAGAATTGTTTGCAGATTAGTTTTTAAATTAATCCTTTATTGTGTTTTTAAACTACAAATGGAGGATTTATAATTAAAATAGAAGATCCTAACAGTAATAGAAAAACTATCATTATGACTTTTAACATTTAAAAACAGATAAACAAATAATTTTTCAGGTACTTTTAAAAGCAGAGAATCTTTTAATAATGTGCTCTTAAAAATGAATAGGAAAAGAAAGAAACAGAGAAAACAAATAAAAAAAACTTTGTTTACACAACAATGGCAGAAACATCTAATAAATGCTGGTAGTACATCTGGAAATAAATATCCATAAGAATGAAATCCATTCCAGCTATATTTGGTTAAAAAAGACAAAAAGAAAAGAAAAAAACTTTAAACAAAATAAGAAAACTACCAGTAAATTGTTAGTTTAGAATAGACTTGATAACAACAAATAAATGATAATAATAACACAATTTCTAAGAAGTAACCAAAAATCTTAATTTAAAAAAAATGTATTGAAAAAAAAAATACACAACATAGAAAATCCTTAACTTGATTTTTTGGAAATGAAGAAAGAGTTAAAATTATAAAAGTGTGTTCTAAGTTAAGGAATAATAAAAGAAAAATGCTCCTTTAAACTTAAAGTAGCATATAAAAAAAGTATGTTTATGTTCATTTGAATTAAATTAATGCTGAGTAGGACATAAAAGCAGGTTTCATCAATATAAATGAGTATAATTTTGAGGTAAAAATTAGTTTTGTGAGCATTCAGTTTACAACTTGAAATATTTATTAAAAATATTTGGAGCCATCTGGTCCAAATGTTATCTTTATCTAATAACTGTAATTATTGAAACAAATAATACACTATTACGGAAACATTATTAGCTTCACATAATTTACAAGGAGCGATTGTAAAAAAAAATTTGTACACTGAAGATAATTTTTCTTTAATATATATTTGGAAGAAACAGGGACTTTACACTCTCAATTATTCATAATGTATTTAGATTAAAAAATATTTAAGCAAAAAAAATCATGGAAAAATTTAAATTACAGTAACTTAAATGGAAATAATGATTTCTAAGCATAAATTACCAAAGCAATCAGTAATTTAAAAAATATGTATATTATGTAAATTACCAAGTATTTTTAAATGTTAAATTATTAATATTTTAGAGCTATTACACATTTCCATAATATTTTTCGTTCAAAGCAAACATATTAAAATTATATTTAAAACGAGAAAATAAAAGCATAAATAAAAATGAGAGAAGCTGATGCACACAAAAAATAAGGCCTCTTTATCTATAATTTTTAATAGTTGTTTGGATAAAATTATTAGGTATTATTTAAATTATTAGACGTTATTGAAATAATCAGATGATAATTAGTAATAGGCAGTTTTGCACAGGGTATCAACTATAAGATTGTAATAAACTGACACAACAGTGTCTGAAATAAATTGACAACTTGCGATTATGCTGAAATAGTCACCATATCAGTCACCTCCATTACTTTAAGGATATGAAAAAAAAATTATTAAAAATCTTTTCTTTTAATTATGCTTCTGGCAAAGCATAATAGACACAGTATTCAAGTATTAATTATTCTTTAGAATAATCATTTTGAACTTTAACCCATTAGCTGCCAAGATAATTATTTGAGGATTTTGGAATGTTATGTACTTCACACTAGGCACCAAAAACATATATTTGCTACACCTAACAGTTTAATTTCATTCAATAGGGATTGATAAATATAACATGTATATTTTGTGCTTCCTTTATTGCCAAGCAAACAAATTTTAAATTCACATGTAAAATGAATGGTACAGAATTGTCATATTCAAGGAATATATTTTTGTGGATTGGTGTGGTTATAATGAAATACTACATATAAATAATAAATTTAGAGGTTAATAATCTCTTACTTACTCAATCTTTTGGTTATTGAAATGATTTTAGCAACCATTTTATAACAATACCCTTTTGAGATTTATTACAAGGAAAGGAAGAATATATGTTATACTTGCTGACATTGTTCTTGCAAACTAGGGTTTCTTTGTATTTAAAAATATATGATTTCTAGATTGTTTTCATATCTAATCAAATATATATCATCGTTCAAGACATTCAAGTCATCAAATTTATCTTCAATGAAGGTCTACAAATTATATAGTCATCATGCACAACTTTGACTCTATGCAAATTAAGAGAAATATTCTAAAAATAAGAAAATTATTAATTATAAGTTATAATTATAAATTTTTGCATGATAAATCTTTTAATGAAAATGGTTAACATGTATATGATTCACTTAGACAAATATTTTTATTTTCTAAGCAACAAATATTTCAGATTCATATTTTCAGAAATAGTATTAATAATGAGAGAGAGAATTCAATCAGAGTAATTTGCAAAGTCATAAAAACAACTTAACATTTTTCAATAAGTTTTAGAGGCAATAAAATTCTGAAACCTTTATAAATACCACAAATTATTCTGTTAGAAAAAAATTGTTTCCTTATGCATTAAGATTTAAAAGAACATTTGTAAATAAATTTTCAACCCTTGATTTAATAGTTCACTTTGATCAAAATTAAATACTGAAAATAATCATACATGCAATAAAAATACTATAATATAATACAAGTATTTAATAATATCATAGATTAAATTTCCAAGAATATTAATGTTTAAAAAGCATTTGTTCGATAATATGAATTATTGTAGTTAAAACTATAGTTAGCTATAATTATTAGATCATCTTTATACAAGCAGGGGGAAAAGATAACATGAAACATGCATTGAATAATGTTTTCTCATTTGTTTTTAAATTCATTGAAAAATTAAAGAATAATTCTAACATGAATAAATAAAACCATAAACATATTTAAAATTAATCACAAATAGAATAAGCAAAAAGAAAGGCAGTTCTAAACACAAGAAATAATCTAAGATACAGAACGAAACTTAACAGCTTTTCTACCCTTCTTTTGCACAATTTTTTCTGGCAGTAAAAAAATAAACTCTATACAAAATATCAATTGGATATTAAAATTATAAAGATAAAAAAATCTCCAGATTTTGATTTCTGGTATTTTTTTCAAGCTTCTCATGTTTTAAAGGACAACACAAAATTCACAAATTTGTACTAAAAAGTTACACAAAACATAAAATCTCCCCCCTCCTCATTTTGCAAAAACTTAAATATATCATTTAAAATTCGGCCAATTTTCTGATGTTATATAATCACTTACACAAATATCGACTATTATATTTAAAATTCAGATGGTGAAAAAAATTATATCAGCTTCAGTGTTAATTAAAAGAGGGTCTTTTGTTTTACCTCCTTGAGATTGAGATACTATTTCTACTTTTAAATTTCATACACATGAGTAATACATATGAAAACATTTATACATGAAAATCATGTAATTCATCATTATGCAAAATAGTGAGGTTTCTTTACATTGATGCCATACTCTGCTAATGCTGGGGTAAGATCTTCCATTGTCAGAACATACCTTTTATCCTGAAAAAAAAATTTAAATTTTTAAGAACATATTTTAAAAATCATTTAAAATAATAAGAATTACTAAGGGCAGCTATGGAAGAATTCTCTTCAAGAGCAAACTATTTAAAATAAGATATATTTTAAAAAAATTGTTTACTTTATACTAATTTACGAAAATATGACATTTATACTGACTGAAATCGGTTGTTTATGATGAAAACAGATTATTATGTATGCAACAGAATGAAGAAAAAACATTTCATACATTTTCTACATATAGGAATGCCAAAAGACAAACGGGCAAAGGATGAAATACATCACTGAAATTCTTCATTTACTTTTAATCTTTACTTATAATAATGATGAACATGTGTAATTGCGTACTGGTGCTCTGCAAGTCGAACCATTTGATTAACAGCTACAAAATTTGGCACAATTATATATTAGAGGATGGAAATATGCAATTCGAAGTGATTTCAAAAAATTTCTTTTGTCAATTTAATTTGTTGCAATTATGCTGACAAAAGTTCATATTAAAAAATTAAGTTGTCACAGCAAACTAATAAATCTAGAAAAATGTTAATTTTAGCATGCTCCTGTACAAAATAAATATAAAATATGTTTTCTTGAAAATAAATGCAAAAAAAAAAAAAAAAGAAAAAGAAAAAGAAAGAAAGAAAGAAAAGAAATGCTATGGTAGGTTGGCATAAAGTAATGAAATTGCTGATTGCCCAAAAATAAAGATATTCAAAGCTATATAACTCAAGGAAGAATGAAACCTATATTTAGTTAAAATATGAGGTGCCAAGAATATTTTACTATGATTTCTATTATTGAAGACTTATTATAAAATTCAGACACCAAAACTGAAAATTTATTTTCATGATAAATCAGAGAAAACTTTCATTGAATAATAAGGGGTGTCAAAAAAACATGGCTAAAATTTCAAAAATGAATAAGAAACAAGAAAAAGATTTAAACTTATGTTTTTTTGTTGTTGTTGTTGTTCATAAAGAAAAGAGTCCTTTTTTTTAATGTGAACTAGACTTCATTTCAAACATTCTCATTTAAAAATGGCTTCACCACAAAAACAACCACAAGTTGTAGCATGGATATCAAATTTAAATCTGTAACATAGGTACAGCATAAATTTCAGACTAAATACAATTGAAGTCCAACTTCAAGATCGACAATTTATAAGTGTCATGAAAGATTCATGAAGATAGGATGTGCCATGTCAAAACAAAATTTGACTGCTCTAGGAGAAGTGTTGACATTGTTACTAGATATGAATAAGGCTTTTGTCACAGTCCTTGAAACTTGATAGTCATGCAGTCCAGCAATTACAAACTTTAGAGTACAAATGTACATGAAGTAGAGCAAAAAATGCCTGAAAGTTGCTTATACGTATAATCATTATTTCTTGTACGAGTTAAAGCTTGATAATAAGTCTCAAAGTTGAACATTTGCAGAAGAAACGCTGCAAAATATGAAGGAAGATGAAAATTTTTGAGAACATGTAATATTTTTCAGAAGAATATAAACTTTTAGTATTATTCCCTAATGCCTTCTAGTTTGAAAATTCTGCATGCCTGAAACAGACAAAAATATGTGTTCCAGGAATATTCTAATGCCATTTCTTTATGAAATCATTGTTGGAAATGGCACAATACTGTTGCTCAACTAATATTTAAGCAATATTAAAATATAACACACACTTAATTCTGAATGGTTACACATTGATATTTTCTATTTTTAATATCAACTATTGATGGTGCAATATAAATCACTGATAATAATAGGATTCTTATAAATAATATTTAATATATCAAATCTTTAATGTATTGCAATAAAATTTCATTTTAGAAGTTGGTTCAATTAATTTTAACCATCTAACAATTTTTCAAGAATCATAAGAAACTTATATAATTCATTAGCTTTTACACGCGATTTCGTACGCGTGGAAATGTTGATGTATATATTTGAGAACTAACAGTCTAATCATAATGTAAAATATTAGCAAACAGTATGCATGAGACGTGAATTTTTAACACCAGTTGAGGAAACAAATACAGATAAGAAATTTTTAATTTCAATTAATCTGTTTTATTTTTATTCAAAGGTACTTCTGAAGGAATCGAAAGATCTATTAATTAACAATGATTAATTTTAAATGTATCAACCACTACGAAAACAAACAGAATCGTTTGAAATAACCGGTTGAAAACATGTTATATCTAACCTCATTAGCGTGGGGAAAAATTTACTTAAAAACTATGTTCTTAAAACTATAAGGGTACTTTTGCGTTTGCCAGGTGCAAACGCACAATTGCCAAAGAAATTTGAGAAAATTTGGCGAAATTCTAAATTATTTTCTATTGGAAATATACCACTATAAGATTATATGAAAAATATATAGCTAACACAAATACAATTTAATTACAATAATACGTAACGGAACAGCTTTGATATACAGCTATTTTCGCCAGAGTGCTGAAGTCGGCGTTGTTGAGTTTGTTTAAGAGTTTCAGCAGCGCGTCGAGTAACCAAATATTCGGCGTACTGTAATTGTCTCATTTCTGCATGCTTCTGCGTTTCAGTTGGTCTAGAAGTAGCCTGTTGTTCAGCGTGTTTAATTCTGCTAAATTACGCTTGAGGGTTCGATTCCCGACTTCTAGCTACTCTCATAGCCCGAGTTTGATTACTCCTTTTTGAAAGATTCCATTTGCATTTTCCGGGCATTTCTAAAAACTATCAAATTAAAAAATTTACACTATAACTTTTTCCTTAAAAAATATGCTGTGACTTCGCTAGCAGCGAAAGCGGAACATAGAGCTGGAGCGGAAACCCTAGTAGTTTCGCTAGCTCATTAAATGTAAGGATTCTGAGAATAAAATGAACAGCGTAAGAAAAAAAAATGAATACATTTGTTCTTAATAGCCTCACTACTACAGAGTGATGCTTATCTTAAAAAGAAATTGGAAAGAATAAATACACTGACTGGGTTCAACTATTTTTTTTATAAGCAGGAAACGATTTAAAAATTTAAAAAAAAAAAACAGTTGAATTAGCCTTTGTTCTTCTGTAGACTACCATCTATCTCTGTGCTAAATTTCATCCAATTTCCTTCAGCCGTTCTGACGTGATTGAACCCGATCATCCCTCCATCCAAACGTTCACATTTATAATAGTAGTATAGATAAGAATCTTACTATTTTTCAAAAGAATCAGAAGAATATAAGTTAATATTTAAAACTTTTTAAACTTACATTTTGCTCTTGTAACACATCTCAGAATGTTTTTTATAATTTGGTTAACGTAAGTTTGTAATTAGTCACATTTTATAAATGAATTACTTTGAATCACTTCAAATTTTACTAAAATTGTCTTGGCAAATTTTCAAAAAACTTTAGAATAATATAGTACAAATAATATACACAGTTAAAATATAATCCAAATAGTGCACCCCCTCCCCATATTAAACTCTTTAAAAGACAAGTTTCAATGCAAAAGTCCATTACTTGGATATGAATTCATTTTTGGTTTGACAAAAAAATGAGCAGAAAACTTTATTTTTAAGAAATTGTTTTTCTTTAATTTGAATCATTTATATGAAACTTCATTTAAAACACAGAATTCAATAAATTTCTTTTGAATTATATTGAAAACAGTAAGATAAGGATCACTGTGAAATAAAACAAAATCATTAAAAAATCATTTCTAAACAATATACATGAAAAAATAAATAATTTGATTCAGTATAATATAAAAAAGAAAAGATTATTTTCAAATCCCTTAAATTCCCTTAAGAAAAATAACTCATTGGAGATAGAAAAAAATAAAAGTGGTTAAACATTGACTTAAAAATTTAGATAATGGAAAGCTTATATATAGGCGTACATATAGAGATATTCTGAGTTAATTTTATTGGATGTTTCAGACATTTTTGCTTTATTATTCAATGAATGATTCAACAAATGTAAAAATATATTGTCAATCATGGCAGTAAATAGCTGAAAATGGCAAATATTACATTTTGGTCAGCTGGATGCCTTCAGAATACAAGCATAAACAATAAATCTTGATTTAAGGTAAATAGATTTTGCTAGATTATCTAAAGTTTACAAATTTTTATATAAATTTGCAGCTTACTTTAGCTGTCTTCTTTGTCTGGCCAGCACCCCTCATTTTACAATGTTGTAATGCATCATTTGCAATATCTGACACAAATTTCTGTGCAGCAATTGATATCAACCTAATGCTAAAAAATAAATAAGCTATATTAATTATAAATCTTTATTTTCAAATTTAGATTGGCTTTTATGACATTTTTACTTTTCACAAAGCATACAGCAAAAAATCATTTTTAAATCAAGTGCTAAATTTTAGTATGTTTAAAAATTAAAAGCGTATGTGTGTGTGTGTGTGTATGTATATATATATATATAAAGGAAAAGTAATCATAATTAATAGGAGGTGTTTCCATTCAGTCAAACTGTTAAGTGAATCACGACCGAATTTGGCACACATTCATATATTTGATATTAAAAACTATATATTCATATCATACAATATAGAAGCCTAAAGTGGTATCGTACAGAGTAGTTTATACGATATTCAATTAAGTACCTAATTTCTTTAGATGACAAAGAATCTTAAAGCAACATATCAATACATAACAATTTCAGTTACAATGACACTTAATTAACCAGATTGCTCACCATTTCTGAAACTATTTCATCAACAAAACAACAATACTTTGCTGTGCTTAGGCATTTCAGTAGATCAAGAGTTGCAAAAGAATTTTTTTTTCAAACAAATCTTTTATAATTGATTTTACATTTAAAAGAAAGTATAAAATTTACTTTTCTGTGAAGATAAGATCAGATACACATTAGGATGCATATAAAAAAAGAAATAGGCAAGTTATTATGGAAAACCCAATAAAAAATGCCATGTAGGAGCAGTAGTACATATGCAATATAAAAACCTTAATAATGTTCAAGTGTCAGATGTTAGAGGCTCTGGCAAAATAGGTAATGACACTTTTATCTTAATGGCTTTAGAAACACACAAAACTGTAAAATCTAATTGGAAATCCCTGATAACCATTAAACAAAAGCCTGGCGTGGCCATTCATAATTGCAACTTACTACTTTTCAATCCCATCTCTTTTACAGAGAAATTATTCAGCATCTATAATTTTACTGGACTAGATAGAGCACACCTTCCCATCTCTGACACTGGTCAAATTTTATTGCAGCAAATATCTACAAAATAAAGAGCGATTAGCAATACATTTTAATTTAACCACTATAGTCATTTGACCTCATGCTTGGAGATTAAGAATATAGAGATATTTAAACAGGTATTGCCTTGAAATTTATCATCTGGAAAGATAAAATTTCACAACTTAGTTTAGTACTCAATTCAAATTATTTTATTTTACTTTCACTCCCGAGTATTAAAAATAGAATGCGGTGGTACAGAATTCAGAGGAAGGCACTTGGTCCATTTTGGGCTGTCTGACCAAATACGATGATAATGATCATTTGCTTATTAAGGAAGAGTTATACAATTACTGGTGTGAAATAACATAAAAAAAATTATTGAACAACAAAGATTTAACTGTCGTTTTCTCACATCTGAAAACAAAATCAAGACAGATAAAACTGGGGGGAGGGGGGGTGTTGAAATATCTTCACTCAAATCACATATTCAGCCTACGGCGCTTCTCTTCCATTACTGTGCTCAAAAAATTGATTTTCATGTTAAACCGTCTTTCACTTCATCCCTATTTTGAGAAATTAAACTGATTCTAAAGCCTGCACAAATTACAGAGGATTTTACAATCCATTGTCGAGCAGTAGTCCCCAGAAGATATTGCTGAGAATGAGTGTGACATTCAGGACAACCAAACTAACCCCAATAAAACTCTCCCTCGCTCTCTGAAGAGGTCTTTTGAAAACCCCCACTGTCTGTATATCACGAGAGGGGTATGGAGGGTTAATTAAACACCCAAACTTGTTTGAAAAAGATACTCGATAGGTTAGATATTTTAGATTTTTTCTGCTTGCACAAAGGATCGTAATGAATGTCCGAGAATGCTAAAAGCACTCTCAGAACAAAGAAATAATCACTGATTAATTGTTAAAGCACTTCGATCTTGAGACATTAAATTGCTCTTCATAATTTTATTAGTTAATATTACCGAGTTCTGTAATTTAGAAAGAGTAATTGAATAATTTTAGTATCTCATTTGACACGACCTACTTTTTAACATTAATTGCGTTTATTAATTTTTCAATCCAGGAGGAACGGGCAAGATCTATGCGAATATAAAATTGTAAAACTTCGAATTCATCCCCAAAGAATGAGCTCAATCCTTACTCTCAATAGTTTTAGTACTAACAGCGAATTTCAATAAAATATCCCTATTTTTAAAAAATTTTATTAGAAAATTATTTTAAAATATGAAATAGGTTTAATTCAGAAAGGAAACTAACAAAATTAAAGTGGAATTCTTACTCTATAATATACTCCTGCTAAGTATATGATGTGCGTAAAATGACCATACGTTTCGGTTAAGCTGAGATGTTCCTAATTTCTGTCCGATTTTTAGACAAAGAAAAAAGAATATACTAAATTATAATTAAATGACTCTTTAAGTAATTACATGACTCCATATTAATAAGAAAAGATAAATATAGCTATGTTGGAAATATTGTTAGGACAAATTCTATTCCTCATATTTTCTAAACGTGAAATACAACCAACTTAAGGTATATAAATTGGAAGAAAAAAATAACGAATTTAATTGTAAAATACATATATTTGATTAAATGTCATTTTAATTAAACCATTAATTGAGTGATTACTTCTAAATTTATTTTGTTTCAACTATTTATTGGATTTGGCAAGTACCACCATTCATCTGCTTGGCCAGGATTCAATATTTCATATCGGAGTTTTGGAATATTTCAAACTGAAAATTCATCCAAGATTTGTAAAAATTTTTACAAATGTATGCATTTTACAATTATACATAAAAAATAACTAGAAAATAATAAAAAGGAGTCAGAACTTTTTGTTCTTCATAAGATGAATTTAATTTCTAAAGAATTCTTTTTCAATATATATAATACAGTCAACTACATTTTTTTAAAAAAAGTAAATTGACTGCAAACCTTTCCCCAACTGACATTTAGCATATGTAAAAACTGTTCCGCATTTCTGAAAGCTTATCGGCTATCTTTGTTTATTTGTAAATAACTAAAATAAAAAAAAAGGTTTCGCGAGATTCAATTAAATAACTTGGTAGGAATGCTGTTTCGTTCAAAATAGAAATTATGATTATTACTATATAACTGCAGCGACTTTGAATTGCCTACTCGAACTTGAACGATATAAGGTATTGGGATTTATAGCTACAATGGCTTTTATCCCCGGTTAGCAGAAGTTAATACTTAATAAAAAAATCTTGTCAATAAACAATAAACGCACACAAAAAAAAATTGGAGTTTCACTCAGTTAACAGCAGTTCCACTGGTGCACTTTAGTACATATTCGGGAGTTCCAATAAATTGCCTACTTGAGCTCCAGAGCGTCCGTGTTGCAGAAGAGCTACAACTCAACTTCACTCGACATCTCCTTTTCAGAAATAAAAACAAGACCTTCGCCAGAATTGCTCTGTCTCGCCATCATGTGCTGCAACTGACAAAACTCCTTCCGTTTTTAATGTGCTTGTATACATAAAATTTTAATCTAATTTTACACCGTTTTTTCCGGTAAATATCTCTAAGAATATTACTCGTATATGTGGTGATCCGGCGTTGAATAGCCGATGAATTGAGATAGAAATTTGAATCTATCTGCGTTTCAACCCGTCATACTTTTTCTTCCTCCCAGCTGGTATATAGGATGCTTGCCGACATTTCTGGACATGACTCATCGACTTCGGCGGTTCAGATTGCCCGCGTCGCCCTTGGTCTACCGCCTTTCTGGAGAAGTTATGTTAACTTGTGATAAGGGTGTGGCGCTAGCTTCACAAGCCAGATAACATCTACGATACTGAAGTATATTTTTAGTATTGTGGTCATGTTACTCGGCTACTGGCCCTAGCGTCGCCGGTTCGTACCGTGACCTTCATTCCTCACATAACCATGAATTAGAAGAAAATAGTTGTAAAATATAATGTTACACAAATGTCAATACACATTAAAAAGCATTATTTCTTTGTCATATAAGAAAAAAATTTCATGAATGCAATGACCAAGTTCCTTTCATTTGTGTTCTAGTCATAGCAGCATTAGTGCTCTCTAAATACAATGTATATTTTAATATTTTGGTTAAAGAAATTTTTTTAGGTTTATTCCATCTTGCTTATCTTTGATATGATAGTTACTTAGTTTTAGTTGCTAAAATTTACTTAGATTGTTCTGGATCGCTTACTCACAATGAAGTGTATTCAAATTCTACGTAATATTTACTACTATTCCAAAAACCTTATACCATTCTGCATCTCTTTAATTTTGAGTAATCTCAACTGAAATGGGAACTTGGAAAAACAAAGTGTTTAAACTTTCACTTATACAAAAACTTTCTCATTCAGCAATGTTTATGAGCATTACAGATAAAATTCTTATCTAATATTAATTTCACTTACATTGATCCTTATGCATCAAATAATTTATTACATTAAGGAATAACAGGATTTAAAAATAGACCCACTTTATAAAAATTACGATGCTATAACTTCTGAAAATATTAATGCACAAAATTGATTCCATCTTCCTCAATTAGCCTGTCCAGAGATGCAGCTAAATATGCAAAATTTGAGTTTACAAAGAAATCATAACATTGGACTTTCAAATTTTTTTTACAAAATTTCACTAAAATTGTTTCTAGGGGAGTGGTAGTATTTCGCTGTAACATGTTTAGATAGTGAAGGTTAAAAAAAGAAAACGAAACGAAAAGCAGAAAGAAAATAAAGGGGGAGATTTTAAGATGTTGTAGATATAATAAAAGTCACTATCAATCACAGGTTAAAGGGGGGGTTATAATGTATTCCTCCATGAATGGGAGGAGTTAAAGGAGCACTGAAGAGCAATTATTTTTTCAATTATAAACCTAAAATAATGCTTTTACACATTTTTTTAAAGAAAAATTTCCTAAGCATTAGAAAGAATACACCAAAACGGATCTTCATCAGTTGCTTTTATTTTACAATAGATTTTTTTTTAAATGTTTAAATGGTGCAGTTGAATTTTTGTGAATTTGTAATAAATAATTAAAAATACTCTGTGAAGTCTGTAGAAAAAACTCCTTTGATAAAGACCTGGGTTTTTATTCCATCCATTAGTTGCTGTTGATTTCATAAAAAAGAAACTGCTACTGTAAATGAGAAAAGATCATGTTTCTCCATAAGATAACATTACGTTTAAAAATTGTAGGTGGTGTGTATATGGCACCCTCATGTATTATCTCATGAATATGCTTGAAAAAATTTCCTTCATTAGAAACAGTACTATAATATTTAATCAAAGGTAACAAAAGTCAAATATTTTATAATTAAGAAAAACAAGCAACTATTTAGATGTAATTAAAAATTTCAGAATTTCTTTTATTTTTATTACCTGCAACTGTTAATGATATATTCTCAGAATTACCATTACAATAAAAATAGGTTTAAAAAATTTCAGTAGATAAAAAAAAAAAAAAACTTACATCCTAGGATCAGTAGAAGAAAACCCAGCTGAGTGCATGAAGTAAGAAACAACAGGGTCTGGCATCTAAGTAATTTTTAAATTGATTAAAATACTGTGATAAACATTTACTGAAGAATATGGAATATCTTATAAATATACAGCAAGCATTTTTCTATGTTTTACACATATATAGGTACTTCAAATGTCTGTGTACATGTATAAAATGTAAATCTGTGGAGAAAATTATAAAATAAAAATCAAATGCAATAAAAGTTGTAGCAAATGAAAAAAATCAAGTTTCAACCTCTCAATCATACATTTTCTTTTTTTAACAAGAAGTAATATTAAAATACTTGAATCTATATTTTGAAACGAGTGTATTGCTTTTTTGGAGGTCTTGTGACACTTTCATCAGTTAAACCAGTTCCATGAACAATGATAATATTTACTGACCTTTGTTTTCAAGTAAGAGATTACTTTTTAACTACTACTGAGCAGAAGGAAATTCTTACAGAATTTATAATTGCCTGATTTTCCTAAGATAATTCAAAATTTACTTCAAATATCAAGAGAATAATCTTAAGCTTATACACAGAAGAAAAAAAATTCCCAACTAAATTTTAATTTTATAATACAAAATTCCAATATTTAGAATAAAGACAAAAAAATTAATTTTGACACCTAGATCATATATTTAAAAAGATTTCTAAAGCCTTCAGAAAAATAAGATTAATTTAACTTGTTAATTTTCTTTTTCATAAGGGAAAAAGTTTTTATGACTTACAGTTTTCAATATCTTTTATTAATATTCAGTAGATTCTGGATGAAATGGTTGAAAGAAAATCAATTAAAAAACACAAAAATACACTTAGGTGGGTCACAGATTGTCCTGACCAACGGAAAAACAGATTGCCAGGTAGGAGATCAAGTGAATTCAAACTGAAATGAGCATCATGAAAATAGTCAAGCAATATGCAGTCTGTAAATTTTGTCATGTATTACTGGAAAATTGCAATGAGCTTAAGTAAAAAAAATATAGGAAACTATGCCAAGAATAGAGCATTTGTTTTCCAAATCCAACAGAAGGTCTTATGTAAACAGCTTATTGTACACAATTCCCTACTTGATCAACCTTTTAAATTATTATAAATAAAACTCAAGATTGAAATGCATGGCTCAAATTATGAAAAACAGTTTCAAGCTGTGGATATATTAAGTCAGATGTGAGAGTAAATTGAACATATGGTTATGTTTGATAAATATTCAGTTTTTGAAAGGTCACTCTTAAATCATGATTTTAAGCAATAAATGTTACATTAGAATTTTAGAAAGAAAGGAAGGGTAAATAATAATTTTTTTAATTAATATCTGGTAGTCAAAAGAAACAAATTCTCTATTAATATTTTAGATAATACCAAAATTGGTCGAAGTATAGATTAGTGTCCCCCCCTCCAATTTGTAAATATGGCGACCCAATGGTTCCCTTGATAATTTGTTATGTCGGAAATTATGCAAGAATTATGTCAGGTAAATGGTATGGAAGACAGTATTTCGAACCTACAGAATGGATGAAGAGCGAGTGGAATATATATATATTTATAAGCTGATGAAATTAGGAAAGGATGATTGTTTGAAATTTTGTATGGAGAATGTTGGATTGCTTCTTCTACTGTTCTTCTGGTTACATGCATACTGTTCTTGTTATCCACACAGTCCTTAAGTTCAATGTGCTAGCAAAGCTACTAGGTTCCCGCTTCCACAGTTAGGAAGCCGCAGGATGTTCTTTTTATGTTTAAAAAATTCTGCCTGGTGCTTTCTACTGACCTACAGTCAAGAGAAAAACTGTAAACATGATTGCCATAAATAGACGAGTCAAAGTAAGAAGGGAAGTAGACATTAAAACAGACCACAACATTTGGCTGACTAAATGAGCTTCATTAGGTAAGAAATTCATTTTGCTAGTGCATTTCATTCATTCATAGAAATTCATTTTGCTTTTATATATTTATATGACAGTTAAATAAAATTAAAAGTTCCTTATTATTTAAACTTTAAAATTATGTCTTAAATAATAAAGCCTTCAATGATACTTCTTCAACTGCTTTTGTTATCATTTTTAAGACCTGTGGTTGCCATCAATTAAATAAAAACCATTGGATCATAATAAAATAGTTGGATATTTTTTTAAAAAAAAGTTGATTTTTAACTGTTTAGTTCATAATAAATCTGTTAGCGTTTAATATAAAGTAAAAACAAGAAATTCAGCAAAAAAACTAAAATATAAATAAATAAATAAACATTCAAAATTTAAAATATTTATCCATTTCATATTCTTTTAAGAGCTTACAAAATATTTACCAGAATTTTTGGAATAACTCATATTCCCAACATTGGTTACCCAGTCCTCCATAGCACTTTTTCAGATATATTACTAATAAAGATTACCCAAAAATTATTGAAGAACAGATATTTCCAAAGTATTTCAATTAATTAAATATTATTTTAAAAACCTCTATTACTAACTGAATATATAAGCTAAATAATTTTACACAAAAATCCTAATATTAATTAGTTGAAATAAATCAACAGTGCTCGTCAGATATTTATAATTTAAAAAAAAATTAAATTGCAATCATTTGTACTTTTTAGAAGTTATTACTGCTCAGTTTAACATCACAGAAGACTTTCATATGCATTTTGTAATGAGGAGCGACTTCAATGTTTTTTGCATTGATACAGAAACAAGATTTAGCTTCTTTTTTAACAATGCTTTTTTATTTACAAATATGAAGCATAAATAACTATTGCCTACATTACATCAAAGTCACTTGAAGTGTCTTTGCCTTAGCAAGAATCTGAATTACTTTGTGGCACAGTAATGACTAATTCATCTACAATTTCTTCCATTAGTCTATCTTTTTTTCAATAACTGTTTTCTATATGTTTTATGTGTTTACATTGTTTCTTTCTTTCATTATATGATATTTGTGGAAAAACATTTTTTTAGTAGTAATTGCAGATTGTCCAAACTTAAATCCTGTTATGTTTTTTTCACGAATGCAACATTTTACTGATGACCATATGTATTTAATATTATTCAGATCTCAATGATAATTGAGCTGTCTGGCAATTTCGTGCCCTGCTCCTAATAATATTTGATCCACCCTATTTATTGGGGATTTTGATGCATGTTGTGAAATTATTTCAAATAACTAAGCTTTTTACAAGGTGGACTCATGGGGAATTCCCCCCCCCCAACCATTTAAGCATCATTTCTTTGATTAAATATTTAATCAGAACATTACCCATTTGTACAGAGTGGTTGGGAGGATTGTCAATGCAGACCACACTTTTAGGTTTCAAATTAGTCAAAAACTTTTTTATAATCCACTTTTCAAAAATATCACCATTCATTTATCCACTACTTGATGAAGCTTTGCAAACAAGCTCCGTACCTCCATGTATGACAACGAGACAATTTTCACAGCTGGTATTTGTACGAATACCTTCAGCAAAATCATCTTACCAATATTTTCCATACGTAAAATATCCATCTACCCAAATTTCATCAATGTAGACTAAACAGCTATACTCCTCACTCATTTATTATATTTCTCTCAAATATCTATAACACAATATCCTGCCTTTCAGTAGAAATGTTTCGAGATCTTATGTATTTTTTTCCATTGAAAGTTCATTGAAAGCAGAATTCTTTTCTGCAACTGTATTTATAATTTAAATTAATTTTTTTTCCTTCAAGACTAGGAGCAATTTTCCAAAAGAATGAACACATTTTTCTTTTAGCTTAAAGTCCTGAATAGTTTGTCTTACGACAAGTTTGTCGAAATCATGATTATTAGTTTTGAAACGCTGTTCCTTTTCTGTGTTTTCCAGGAGTTGATAAGACGCTTCACTATCAATTAAGCAATTCCATTTTCCATTTTATCTTTTTAATTGCTAAAGCTGAAATCTCTGTAGCTTTGGGAGTCCTCTTAATTAAATTTGAAATTGGTATTTTTAATTAGTTTGTACTTTTTTTCTGTTAAAAAAATTCCGCCACATTCTGAACTATAGATTGCCCTTGAGAATGCAAAGTCTTTTCACTTTTAAATGTAGTCATTTTATGAAGTATATCTACAGTATAATTAAAACAAATGGCAGGTTCTCCTTCACAGCTGAGATCACAGATTGATGCAGCAACACAAGAGATAGACTTGTTGAGAAAATCCCAAAATCTGAGTGCAGGCATGCACTGAAACAAAGCAACGTAAGGCTTCTAACTGGTTCTTTTGGTGCCAAATGAAATCCAGCCCTTTTCATCAACCACAATATATAATAGAATATCTCATTTTCAAGCTGACTGACCCCTATTTTTAGTGTTACTAGTTCTTTTTTCATAACAGTAGGTCAGTACAGATGACAAAGGCATCACATTCTCTAACTTTTGCTCTACCCTAACAGACCAGCCATGTCGGTCAAGGTGAGAGGGAGACTTATCAGCAAAAAAAAAAAAAAAAAAAAATTGTAATTAAATTGCAGAAAGTGACAACCGTAACTGTTCTGCAGAAGTGCTTGCTTACTTTGTCTACCATCTTTAATGGCAACTTGGCATCCTTGGTGATAAACTGAACTTCACTTTTACTCTAGAATAAGAACATATAATAAATAAAACTTTGATACTGACTGTTGGTGTGTATTCATCTAACTGAAGGACAAATTCGGACAATGATTCGCCTGCAGTCCTAGGAACTGAAGATGTGCTAGGTTGGGAACATGCTGAAGAAGAAGAAGCTATAGCTTCAGGTTGATCGGTATGTACATCCACAATTTCTGACTGATTATCGCCTATAAAAAAATAATTCTAATCAATTCAGAAAATAAACTATAATTCATGAACAGAATACAATTCATTTTTTAAAGAACATGAAGTTTAACTAAAAACCAATTTTATTTTACCTTTATAATAACCTTATCTTATATTTAAATCATTTCCCCGTGAGGATTTATAAGGAATAATGGTTTTAACTTTATATTTGTAAGAGGCTCTTGGGAAAAAAATTTGTATTCATAAAGTGAAATTATTTTATTCTTATAAAATTATAAAGTAATTTTTATCCAATATATGGAGTAATAAAACCTACATATTGATTCCTCTTTTCAGGTAAAAAACAGATTGTGTGTAAAAAAAAAAAAGCTCTATTTGAGTACTAGTCTTATTTACTAAGCTGATCTTTTGAATTTCATATGCATGGAAGTCTTGTTTAATAAAGTCAAGTTATAAGGCTACATAAAAAAATAATGCAAAAATTTAATTTATTTACTTAAAAAACAATTTTGAAAAAACACAGAGGATTGTTTTGAGCAAGATCCTAAATTTTGAAACTGTATTTGTATAAGAATGAAATAAAATCTCCTAACCTCCAATTTTAAATTTTACTCATTTCATACAATTCCATCCACTTGAACCAGTCGACTTGCTGTTAGTTCCCACCATTTCCCACATGGTCAGGTTGTATTTTTCCATTTTATTTGTTTTTGCTTATTTTTCTATTTTTAATCATAGATATGGCACATGTCAATGTACCGATTAAGAATGTTATTGAAAAATTTCATGAGTTTCAAAATAAAGAGTTTAGTTTTATAGTTTCGAAGGTTACAGATAATAAACCAAGGCCTATTTATGGAAATCATGGAGTTATTATCAGGTATTTTGTCACAGAATTAATGCCCGAGAGAGATAATTTTATTGCTTTTTTGAAGGAAATTTAGTTAGTGGCATTCTGACAGTCCATACAAACACTGTTAAATAGTGTTAAAAATATATTCTACTTATTTTGAAACTGAATAATCATCAAGGCTATTTCCAATCTTACTTGGCAATATTTCTTTTTGAGAGACCTTGTAGGGATAAAAAGGATAATGTTTTTAATAAATTCGTGGGAATTACAGGAGCATTCCTAGAGAGGAGTACTCCATTAAAGTCACTGATAAATATGGGCTATTTGTTAAGGGAAATCATTGTGCAAAGTTGTATTTAAAAAAATATAAAATGACAAAATTATTATTGAATCTGCATTTTTATAATCACATATACAGCTATTAACTTTTATAAATTGATTTTAAAAGGAATTTTTTTTACAGTTCTTATCTTATGTTTCAAACCTTAACTATTACCTACTGTTCTCATCTTAATATAGAAATAAATCACTTGAGTTGGATCTTTATCCTAATAATTTAAAATAAACATGGGGGTAGGTTCGGGGTGGTGTTGTCCCCCCCCCCGAATGTCGTGTATTTTATCAGTCCTAGGATTACGCCTAACATGGCTTCAAAAGCACAATTAATTTTATTATACTCAACAGAATAATAAATCATTTCTTTAGGAACTTTATCTTAAATAATAATTTTAAAAAACTACGGGGGAGGGGAGGTATGCCATCCCCCGAGTCTCGTGTATTTTGTCGCCCCTGCCATTAAGCCTAACATGGCTTCAAAAATCCCGGTTAAGAATCGCAACATAATAAACAAACACGCATCATTGGCGACTTTTTGGCGAAACAAAAATGGCGCCAATAGGCCGTATACGAAAGCTGCTCCATAAAAAATTCATTAGATAGGATCTTGTCAATATTTGCTGCACACCAAGGTATATTCTTGTAACTTCAACAATACAAATTTAAGTTGGTAGTCCGACGTTTACTTCCTGTCACTTTTTTGATCACAGAAGATAGGGAATCTTTAAACCTCATTAAATTAAACAGTGCTTAATATTTCTGATATTTTTAATGAGAGATTCATATAAATGTTATATTAATAATTCTCCATCTACAAGCTTTTTCATATCACAAAAGTACATCTTTCTATTCTACAATAAAAATCATAGCTTTTAAAATATGTAAGCCCATTTTTACAGCATATTTTAAATAGAGAAAGCACAACATAAACATTGTGCTACAATATTCTTTAAAATAAATTAATACTATAATTAGCAAAATGCTAACCTCATGTTGAAAATAAAACTATCTTCATCATCAAAAAAATTCATATTTCTATCAAATATATATATGTAAATAGATCTTTTTATAAATACTGTTGGTAAAACAAATTACAACTTTAAACTTCTTAAAATACCTTTTATAAACATTCCTGCAAATACAAATTACACGCAGCCATTCCCAATAAGGACATATATAAGTTAATAAATGAAAATAATTTTAAAAACTTAGTACTTTGTAATGATTCTTTAGCATTCTAAACTGCCTTTTCCAACAATAAATTAGTGCTTTCATGCCTTTCATTAAAATGTGAAAAATAAAATCATATACTGTAGCTTGTTTGTTAATTCATTAAACTTAAAAACAAATTTCTAAATATTTACATATTTTTCACATTAAAAAAATAGTTTGTATAGAAATAAAATAGTAATTCAAAAAATGCGATAAACGGGAAAAAATGGCTACGATAATAATGAATGTCATTAACCCTTCCATAGAATCAAGAAAATATTAATACCTGACAGACTTGAGTTAGATGCATTAGAGGCCATTGTTGATCTTTTTTCTCTTTTAGTTCATTAAACCAAAGATATTTATTAAAAGAAGAATGCAATGTTGGGATGACAACGCAGATTGATATAGCCAAACAATTGCTTAGAGCGTGTTTCGGCGAGTGGCGATATCAACAGAAAACGCGTCTCCGTGGCCCTGAAAAAAGCGCGGAGTATGGGGCTCGTGATATGTGCGTTGATTGGTAGATGCATTTCATTTATCATGTCGGAAACATGCTTTTTTGAAAGAAAAAAAGCGTGAGGTAGTGCAAAGTATTGTAAATGCAATGCTCTGTTTTGGATTGATACTCATTGACCGTTAATTTATAAAAATGCAAAAATAACTACCAATTATAGTAGAAAATATACAATACTTCTAATCAATATAAAAGGAGATAGTCTAACACTATATCATTGGTCCTAGAGTTTTAGTTGTAGCATTATTCTGAGATTAGATAAAAGACATATTTTATAAGCATGGAAAACACTTAAATTTTGATAATAAGTGAAAGTACTAATTTTATCTGAAATAAAAAAAAACACTTTGATGTGTATCTGTTATCTAGATGATAATGTAAAGTTTTGAACTTTGTAGAACATTAGTTCAACTATTTTAATTTTATTTTGCTATAATTAAACCTTAAACAATAATCAACCTAATAGATTCATCCATATTTCAATGGAACAGCGATTGTAAACTTAAGTATTGAATTATCTGCGCTGGCAAAGTACGCCTTTGTCCCCAACTTGTTCATAATCATATGCCAAGTTCTTATTCATCCATCCACACATGTACTGTACACAGAGAAGCTGACTTCAGTTTGTAGTATGGAGGTGTGAGGTCGTTGAATTTGCTTACACATGAGCATTTGAAAAGTTATGTTGTAGATTCAATTGTGGTCAGTTTCTGCTCAAAAATTAACTGATTCCCTCTCAATATGATGAAGCCTGAGCCTGCAGCTGGCGCTGCTAGACCACAGCAGACAGCCAGTGATGATTTCCCTTGGTGGATTAAGTATGGTGTGAGATTCCTTGGTAGTGTGGCAGCTTTAGGCAAGTTTTATTTTATTTGAAACTATGGCCTGTTTTTATATATATAAAGAATCTAGTAAGATACAAATTGTAACTGCTCTTATAGAAAAACAAAAGGAGACTGGTTCCAGTTTCAAAATTTACTTGAAAGTAGTGTAAAATGATAAGCTTCTTTTTATTTCCTTTTAAATTGAATCATTTAAATAATATCAAATAGGGTAAATGCTCTACATTGGGAATAAATATTTTATATCATAATTAAAAAAATGTAATATATTTTTTATATATATTTGGCTCTTAGTTCAAAACTTTATATTTACAGTAATTTTAAATAATGCATTTACTTTTATTTTTTATATGAGAATTTATGAAGATAATAAAAATAAAAAATTATGGCATCAATATTTCTTAAAGCCATTAATATTAAATTATTCTCATACAAAGATAGAAAAGTAAACTAAAATATTACGTATGAAAATATTGAAAGGTAATATCCAGGGTAAATATTTGATGTTGTTTTATATGTTTATTTATTAGCTTGAATTATTATCTTGAGGAATAAACAGGGAAGGGATAATAAATTTTTTAATCTCTTCCCCCCCCCCTTTTTTTTTTTTTTTTGAAAAAATTTCTCATTTTCATTTGAACTTTAAAAATTTCTTATTTCCTATCTTAAGCTAAAAAAGAAGTTTTATGAAATCAGGATAGATAAATTCCTGTTAAAGTATAATTTTGCATTTTATTTTACCTTCTGAAAATCAATTAGTTTACATATATTATTGTTTGGTAATGGAGTTATATTGTCTGAAGTAATAGCTTTTTTCGTTGGATTATATTATAAACTCATGTAATTAAATTTAATTATAATTGAATTTTATTTGTGTTTAATTATTGATAATATCCATATGGAGTAATATTTAGAACTTTAATTAAGAAACATAATTATTGTTCCAAAAGATTTAGGTTTTATTTTACTAATTTTTAATTCTGACATTTAAGACTATTTTGGAGAAACTTCATTACTTATGATGGAAAGAGCAATAAATGTAGGGATGACATTTTATTTATTTATTTCTCTGTAGATGATAGATAAGGTAACTTTTTTCATGTGTTTTGTTTTCTAATATATTAGTAGTTTTTAAAGGTTAATATGCTTAAATTGAAACTATTAATTTTACTGAAATAGCATGTGTAAACTTTTGCTGATAAGTATGTATTCCAATTCTGCTTGAATAACATAGCAAATTACCAATGAGATTAAATCTTGCCTATTTTTCATCTGTCAAGTTAGCAATATAAGAAGAAAAAATGTTGATAAGAATTTGTGATTTTGAGTTTTTCTTTTCAATGTAATAAAATATTAATAGAAAATGGATATTTTATAGGCTTTGATTGGAGTAAAAGCTGGGATTAGTTAGTTAATTAATATTTTTTATCATATCAAATCTAAAGCACATTTTTAACTTTTAAAATGATCATTATTATAGATATTTATTCATGTTTAAACATAATTTTGTAGGCAGCATTTTTGCTGGATACTCATGGTTTAAAATTGTTGTATAGTGTACTTTATAATTTAATCACCCATCTTCAAGTTACAGCACCATTGCCCATTTTCATCAACCATTTCGTTAAATAATTAATATAAATTGTATATAGTGTTTGTCAGTTCAATAGATATTTCTCATTAATTAGGCTTATTTATTTAAATAAATTTTATAAAATTTAAGTTCATAAACAGAATATTGTGAATAATTTTTGTAGATTGTGTTTCTTTTCTGTCTTAGCAAGCATTTTTCAGAAATGCAGTTGTCAGATTCTAAGATAAAGTTAGAATCTCTAAAATAAGATAATTGTAAACTATTATCCTTTTTAATAAAAATAACAAACTTGCTGAGAATGGTATGTAGAAGTAGAAAATAATCTGGTAGAAGTATAAAATGCTTATGTCAAGGGACAGGGTTGCTCTTTGTATCATCTACTCTGTATTCATTCAAAGTAAGTCTTGCAAAAAAAAAAAAAAAGTCTAGATTGATAAATTTATATATTGTAAAATAAAGAGGCCCAAATATTGATTAAAGAAGTACTGAATTAAAATTAATCTTAGAAGTCTATTTCAATTTAAAAAGGCTAACTTCTCATAAGCATAAGGGGAATAAAATTTAGCATACTATTCTTAATGCAGATTTAATTTGAAGACTTTCTTATAAATAACAAATCAGCAATACTTATATATTTGTATGGGGCAATCAAGCATATTATCTTCAGAGATATAAAAATTCAGATGAGTCAATGATTAGAATTAGTCCATTATCCTTGCCATTGAATGTCAATTATAATGCTGACCCACTATGGTAAAAAAAAAAAAATTAAGTTTGGAAAACAAAATTGTTGAATTACCGATAAAAAACGATAGTTTTTATCTTGTATTAAGTTATAAGGTCAATAACTAAAATGAAATGTCAAAATTTTCTCTGTATTATACGAGTACTCTATATTTTACTAGTAAATAGATGCTCCATCTGTCTGGTATCTGTAAATTTATGTAGGATATTGAAATTACAAAAAAGTATAGGAATCCATTCTACCTATAAACTTAAATTTATATTTAAGAAGTTCTTTAAATTAGGAAAGAACTACATTTATTTTTTTATTTATGTTTTTAGTTGAAAGGCTAATAATATATAATTTATGTTAAAAATATCTGTATTGTATTATTGAAAATGTGGTTTTTATATTAATAAATAGCATGAAAGTGAAACTAGTAGTTTATCTCAAAAGCCAGAAACTTTTATGAAGCCTTATTGAAAGGCTAATAAACATATTTTATTTGATGGGAAAAACTTAAATTTGTGATTCATTTCTAGAATTTAACTTTAAATATTTCTTTACAACCTAAAAATTAATGAAATGTTCATGATATTTGGGGATCATATTTGCCAATTGAATTCTTTTAGAAAGAATATAATTAATTTGATTAGAAACAAAAAATAGGAGTTACAATCATGGGGATGGTTTGTATATACGTATTTCAATAATGAATTGTATTATGAATTTCTTGTAGAAGTGCTAGTAAAGTATGAAGGTTAAAAGTTAATGTTGAATTATCTTAGTGTACAGTGAAAATTGGTGTGCAATTAATTCAATACAGAATATTAAGTGTATTGGGAAAATCTATACATAATTTCAATAACTATATAAACAATTTTTAACATTTTATTGAAGTTTTGTAGCTGAAATGAATTTATGTTAATACAGATATTGTTAATAAAACTAATCTATTTATTTGCAAACATTGCTTAACATATCAGTTAGCATTTTGTTATGTTCTGTTGAAAACAACAAAATGCTAACTGATATGTTAAGCAATTTCAACTTATTGATGATAATAGGTCTTGATTTAAACATTATTTTATGAATTTCCCCTAAATTCAAGATTATCCTTCAACAATGTGAAGAGAACTTAATGGTATTCTTCCTTTCTAATCATATGTTTACTGAAATTCTGTCAAAATTGAACTTCAAGTTGCAATAATAATGTAAACAGCTTTATCCTATTATGAATATTCATTTTTCTTCCAGAGAGTTTAGAATGCATTAAGTAATTCTTTGTTGTTGTAAGATCAGATAAATTTCCCTTGTCCCATTATTATCAAAAGCAGATCATATTCTAATTAATTTAGACTGCTAACGTCTAATAAGATCACATTGTGTTTCAATATCAGATGAAACCTATTGGGTACTAAGGGTAATTATTATACTTGATTGGCTTTAAATAAATTTATAAAAAAGTATTGTTTCAATATAAAAATGAAAAATAATTTGAATAATTTGAAACCTCTCGTAGCTGACAAAATTAATTTACTTTCATTGATCAATTACAAGCTATAAAAATCTGAACATTATCATTTACATAATAAGAACATTGAGTGAAGCAAAATATTTTGTTGCAGGATTACAAGAATAATATATATATATATATATATATATATATATATATATAATTCTTTGCATTTACTATTAATTGTAAACTGTTGTAGGCAATTCTGTTCATGTAATTATAAATAAGGCTAGGGAAGTTCACTTTATAATATTTTTCCTCATGTCCAGTTTTTCAATCTGTTTAAGGAAATATGTTATTTTAGTTGAAATTTAGCTTCCTTTTGACATTGCTTGCTTAGTTTACTGTAGAAGTTTACTTTATTATTTTCAGCAGAATTTTTCTTTGTCATAATTATTCAAATCCAATTATTAACTATTTAAACCCATTTGGTGACGGTTTTGTGAATTTTAAATATTTTTGCTTATAGAGTTAAGAAAAAAATTAGTGGAAGTATTTTCTTCTCAATTTTGCATATTAACATGATACAGCATATTTTCTGTTTCATAGTAATATGAAGCTAATTGAGTATGCATTTTAGACAGATTTTTTTTTCTCTTGATTAGAACCAAAATTTGATACAGATTAAAATATTTGTAATAAGACATCAACCTTATCTTGTGTTTATATTTGTGTATCCATCTAGTTTGTTATATTTTAAATTTATCTTGTTCATTTTCCTTTTTTCTTAGAAAGTATAATGATTGGAGATTCATCAAAATCTTGTTTTTGCTATTTGCAATACTTTTCCCTTTGTATGCTCTTTATATGGGAAAGAAAGAAGTGGATATTTTAAATTTTTAAACTCAATTTTGTACATACTATTAATTTTTTTAACTACAGATATTTGCTAATACTTACTCGGATGTAAAAAAAAAATCACTTTCAATTAAATGCAAATTCAATACTTATGGGGAATTTTAACCACCTCATTCTGTTGATAATTTTTTAGTTTATAAACTTCAAAATACTGGAACATCTGAATTAGTTTCAAAAGGAGACCTCTCAACCCTCAAAAACCACTATGTCAGCATTCTTAAGGAGCCTGATTCTAAAGAAGTCTGAAAGAAACCTTATTTGGATAAGCATATCTAATGACAAACCGAGTATCTGACACAATCATTTACATTTAATGAAAGAGGAAGGTATTTGACTACAATGATATCCAGGTTCAGCTGTTGTAACTTTGTTGAATATGTATTTGGGGCTTATTTATATTTGTAGTTAATATATGTAAAAATGTTTCCAGAAACTAAAATATTTAACCATGAATGACCTGAAGGAAAAGTAGACCCAGATGCAAAATTGACTGGCATGACTTTGAAATGAAAAATAATTTATAGTATTTTGTTATTTGTTTCATTTTTCAATTAAGTATAACTAAAATTTGAGGATATATGACTTGTATATAATTTGTTAATAAGTTTAATGGTGAAGCTAATTTTTTTCATAAATATAAAATGAAGCTTGTTATATAAATTATTAAAATAAGGTTAAAATATGTGATTTGCTTAATATTCCCATATGTTTTAGAAAGTCATTGATAATATCATAATTTATTCTTTAGTTAATTCATGCCTGATAAATAAAGCAGTTAAGGTTGTTAATTGTTTATCACTAATCGATCTTTAGTAATTTCTTATTTTCAAGCATGAGAATGAACTACCTGCAAATGCAACGGCTGATGTAAAAGTATGCAATTTTCAGAACAGGACCAAATGCAGATAAATTATTTTTGGATATTATGTAAATGAAAATTGTATTATTGCAATGCTGAAAAGTAAAATTTGAAAACAAAATTTGATTTATTGATTTGAATAAATTCAGTCATCTTGTAAAGTCATATTTGATTCTTTGTAATAATTAAATATGACTTTCTTCTTTTAAGCAATTTTGAGAAAATAGTCTCCAACTAGCTCATAAATATTATTTGAAACAAAACTTTATCAAGTTTTCTCCATTTTTTTTCTTTTGTTAAAGAAATAACTATACTTTTGAATATAATTAGAACTAAGTAGTTAGCTTTAACTATTCAGTAAGGATAGTAAAACTAAAAGCACTGAGTTTTGTGTTTGATTGATCAACATGAAAGGTGTATAATTTATGTGATATTTTAAAGTATGTTTATTTAGATTAAAACAAAACAAAGAAAATTAAAACAATTTCTCTTTGAAAAGTTAGTGTGTTATGCAGGGATTTTCAGCACCTGCTCAATTTGCATGTCTTTTAGGTAGCTCCTACATTTAATTATGTGTTGAAAGTAAAAAGTTGAATTTAGTGGACAGAAATAATGTTTCTTTTCATTTGAATTCTGAATAAATAGAAATTTTTATTCATTATATTTTCACTTGGGTTTTTAATAAAAAATAGTAACCACCTAGAAATTTAAAAATTTACTCTTTTTTTGCTTTGATGACATGAATTAACTAATTTGGTGTATTCTAGCTGTATTTTGTTAAAATAAATTTGTTAAAATAAAATTAATCATTTTTTAATATTCTTAGTTGGAAAAAAATGCAATAAAATATTTATTTATTTTTCTTTTAAGAGTTTTAATGATGAATTTTTGCCACATCTTAATTGTCCTGATCACTATAAAAATGATAGCTCTTATATGTAAATAGCTTTGCTTGTATTTCTAAGTATGCCTAAAATAAGTGAGATATTGAAGTATATTTTTCATTTTTCAAGCACATTTCCAAGACAGCTGAAGTAGCCTAATATCACTGATATTCATTATAATCTGAAATATATTTTCTGCTTGATATTCCATTATTCTCTTTACCAAAATGAAAAAAAAAATTTATATTTCAATATTATTATTTAGTAGAGCATTTTAATTTGGTCAGCATTTAAAACAGAAACTGTTAATATATGAATCCCTAACAAGGACCTGAGTCATTAATTTAAATTTCTCATTACATTTCATTCAGTAAATTAATTTTAATTTATTACTTAAAATTTAAATACTACTTCATTGTGTTGTAATTTTCATTCAATCAAAAGTTCAATTTAATTGGGAAATTGTAATCTTTGGTTTAGAAATTCTCCATAAATATTTTTTTTTTTAAATTCCACTTCTTGATTTACCTTTTTAATATATTCAGTTATTTTATATTAATTGATTAACTGGAGAATAATAAACTTTTGATCCATTTTGCTTCAAAGAGTATTTTGTTGTGGCTTTTCTTTATGAAGAAACAGCCAGAACCTAAAAGTATATTTCTGTCTATAAAAGCATTAGTCTTCAAATTCCAAGTCATTCACCCAGATTTCAGAATTATAACAACCAATTTCTTTTTTTTTTCATAGACAGCTTTTTATATTTGTTTCATTGTTTAAATTTTCAGCTGCACTGGCTTTAGGAGCAATGGCTTGCCTAACACTTACGCCCCGCTGTCTACTTGCTGGGATTACTCAAATGTAAGTATTGTCTCTTCAGTTGTTTCCTTTGAGATTAACTTAACACTCTACTAGATAATATTTGACATTTGAGGTTGGTCAACAAGAAAAACTGCAATCTTTGGGTTTTCATTAAATTGTCTTTAAAACTCAATATGGTAGCAGTTATCAAATATTTAATATTATAGGAACTTTGAAGCTGTTTTATGATATTAGCAGGGAACAGAATTTCAGGACTATTTCAGTTTGTTTAAAAGTGATGGTATGTAACAACCATTTTCTGTTTCAAGTAACTATTTTTGAGAAAAGGAATTACTAAAATTCTTCTACAAAAAATTTCAAACAAAATATAATTCTGCTTAGACAGCTGGTATCACAGCCTTAACCTTTTCCTCAACAGTAAATTGCTGAAGATTGTTTTAGAATGCTGTAATTCAAATAGCTGAAATCTTCTCTTGTAAAAAAGTATTATGGGAGTGGGGGAACTTTTCATTCTATTATTTGTCCTTTCAAAATATTTTCAGAAAGTAACTTTTTAATTAAAACAGAATTTTACTGCTAAAGAGTCTTATTATTTTAAGCTATTTTTGTTGGTATCTTTTTAATTATATTGACAAAAATGGTTACTGTACTTAAGAGTTTTTGAACTACTATTGCCTTCTCAAATAATTTCTCTCCTTAAAAAGGTGATCTATTGATATTGTTACAAGCAAAATGTTTATCTTTTGGAATTAGAATGTTACATATATTTGAATTTTTGTCCTTTCTTCTACCTGGCGAATTCATTGCATTTTCCTCCCTTCCCTTCCCAAGGAACTAACAGCGTTTTCTTTTTGTAATCTGTGCTAATGGGCCCGTGAGCCTCGTATTTCTTTTAAGGGAGTTTTTTTCACTCCCCACCCCTTTATATTCAATAAAAATCTAAATTTGGTAATGGAAAGTAACTATATTTTATTTTGGGTGACTATTTCTGACTGATCATACTAATAAGTGATAATTTCTTACATGAATTGATTATGCTAGACTTAGGTATTGAAAAAGTGTTATTAGTTTCAAAGATGATTTTATCTAGACATGGGTGAATTTCCGTTTTTGACTTTTTAAAATATTGACATTTGCAAATGTAAATCCTAGTATTTTTCGTTTTCAAACAAACATGTTTTAAAGATTTCTTAAATTTTAAAACTTAAAGACTTGATAAAGTATGGGTGCCCGTGGATAAATTTATTATTTTTATTTATATTCTCATTAATATATGATGCTCTTTCATGTAAAAAATATGGGCTATTCAATATATAGGTATAATGCTAACCACATAATTTTGATTTGAAGCAGATTGCAGTGTCTTGGAGGCCGAAAATCAGAGAAAAGAAATATTGAATTTTTAATTTCGTTTTATTCCATTTCGAGAGGCACACATTATCTATAAGCAGCGCGGACATAGAAACACAAGAAGACGAAAAGGCATAAAGAGAATGAAATCATTTTAACTTGTCTTATATACCATGATATTCTTATAAATCTGACGTATCGAATTTTGAAAGGAATTCTTTCACGTGTTGGCTTTGACAAGAGAAACGCAGGAATCCTTTAAAAGAATTTGTTTACATCAGTGATTTAATATGCATTCACTCGACGCGTGGAGCCAATGACATATTTTTACTAAGCTTCATTTGATTTATTAAATAGAAAAAATGAAATGAGATCAGGAAATAAGAACATTTTAGAATGAAGTTACTATAATCTAAATTAAGATAAAGCTTTAGAAATTACGATTGAAATTGAAGTTTAAAATATCACTATATTGGCAGTTTGCCAAAATTATTTATTTTATTAAACATTCGGATTCTGGTGGCAGTTTTTCGTTTAACATCAGATGGTATGCATATCTTGATTTTTATCTACCATTTGAAGTATTCATTTGAAATCCATTACTATATCAAAATGCATGCAAATCATTCTGAACTTTCAGTTGTTTATAAAAATTTTGTGTCATAATTCCCACTACTTACTATCTCAAAATTCAGCAATTGCATTTTTTTAATGTCAAAAAGTTTATTTTGAATTAATTTAGTGTAAGAAGTTGCTTTTTATTGTATGCATTTTAGGATGATCACTTTTTTTTCTCTGATGTGTCAAAATATATGAATCTACGTGCATAAATATATATAATGTGTGTGCATTTCTAAATTATTTTTTTCTTTTAAATTTTTATTTCACCGAAATTTTCAATGTTTTTAAAAATGAACTGATTCTCAGTGATAAAGCATAAATTGAACATATTTAAACCCACCCATATAGTTTTTTTTTTTTTTTTTTTTTTTTATGAAGCTCAACTATTATCTGACAGACCAAATTTTGCTTCTGCGTATTGTCATACTACAAACTAGCTGATGACTCCACATTTCAAAATTTAATGCAAAATATTTACTGACATAATGTATATGTATTAGAGTGTATCGCAAAAAAAAAAACATTTTTTTTAAATTTGATAAAAAGTTATCAGTTAGCTTATATTAAAAATAAACTTTTGATATTGAGAAATGTTTAGGTTTCTCAGAATTGGCCTGAAGTTCTATTATTTATTTATTTTGTCAAAAATGTAAATTTTTTATTTTATCTGAATAAAATACGCTGCAAATTTTTGTTTTCAAGTAGAAAAATGTAAAATTTTGAGTGTTAATAAAAAAAAATTATCATTGGAAATTTAAATATGCTAGATTAGCATGAAAATTATCAATTTTTCTTAAAATAAAGGTCTATTGTTGGCGGCTTTATTTGCTTTTAGTCTTCTTATTTATTAATAAATTTTTTGTAACCAAACAGTAAAAAAATTATAATCGAAATGGCTTCACTAAACCCATCTTATTTTTTATTTTATAAAATTGAGCCTATTTTTCAAGTAAGGGAAATAAAAAAAATGAGATTATTTGCGAATTATTCATAATAAAATAGTAAGATATATAATGAATTTTTAAAGTTCAAAAACTTTAGGATGTTAATTGATATTTTTTAAAAATAAAAGCATCTCTGTTATGTAAAATATAGCTCTCTTGGTACCTGCTTAAGTTATTTTTTTTTTAAAAACCACATAAGCATTTTTTCAACCAATCCTTTAGGTTAATATCCTTTTATTTACTGTTTTTATAGATGGACAATTTTCTTAAAATAGCAAAAAAAAAAAAAAATACATTCAAGTGTATGTCCTTTTAAATTTATACTTTGCACCACCTAATCCAACCTTGCGTTAGTAAAAGTTACTGCATTTGTTATGAAAGTTTAAATATCTCATGACTTGCTGTAAAATGCCATCCGAAAATTATGTATCGCAACTCTTTTAAGATAGTTCATTGCCTCAAGAAGATTAACTTTAAGCTGTTGAATTAATTTGACAAAGAGCTTTTATGGTTTATTCAAATTACTTTTTGTGCTTGCTCTTTGGTTTAGGAAAAACTATGAAATGTCTTATAAAAGAAAGAGTCAGCAAACTTAAAGGCAAAGAAGGTCTTCGAACCACCATAAGTTCATTTGGGAGGAAGAAAATGCATAGATCTTATTAGCAGATTGCAATTGTAACCATATCATGTCTTTTATATAATTAAAGTAAACAAGAGGAAACTTATCGTTGAAACAAGGGCTAGCCATATAAGAAATCAAACTTCATCGTCGTCGGAATAATTGGGGAAAAAAAAACCGACAGAAGCTTTTGAGTACATTTGAGATTTTAAACAATGAGAATTGATTCGGATTGCTAAACAAACTAACAAAATTTTGGAATGAAATATCGTTCTATACCTGCAATTACAAATATTTAGAAATTTATACGAATAAGCTTTTTATTTTTTACCAGCCGCCTTTGGCGACCAGTCGGTGCACCAGTATTAATGCTCGCTAAAATTTTCAAATAATATTTTATGTAGCTGTGTCTCAACAGGTTTTTCACCAAAATATTTTTAAACCAAACAAATTTTGATAATCATATAATTCATTTATAGTATTATTTTCTTCAGATGTTCTGTTCATTGTACTACTCATCTTTCTCTTTCTATCCGAGCAATGATTGGCCCGGAAAGGATATTTTACTTAAATGGTGGAGGGAAAGGTCTGAAATTCTACGTTTTTATAGAATAATGAGATTCAAATTTTCATAAATGTAAACACACTAAACAAATAGACACAATTGATTTTCAAGAGATGCGAAAGTTTAAAAACAGCTTGGAAAATGCCGTGCTCAGAGGAAATAATGGTGACAAACACACACCTTCTTTTCTTTATTTTTCTATTTTTTTCTTCACTACTTTTCTTTCTACGAACCCTTTTTGCCCTTTGTTATTCTTTTTTTCTTTATTTATTACTTTATTATGACTTTATTTTGATCAGACATAGATTAAATATCCATACAGACTAATAATAAAAGCAACTATTTTCTTTCTTTTTTAAACATCCCGTTATCTATAAATGAAAACCACCTGACTTCGCGCATTTCTTTCTAAACAAATGATAATTTATTACTTCCTGCTATCTTACTCGGTGTGGGGGAAGGCAATGAAGATTTTTGGCGGGAAAGTAAGAAAAGTGTCATTTTAACTATTTTCCTCGCAGTTTTTTCATTTTTTCTCTCCATAAGAACCATCCTCGTGTCTTAACAAAAATATTAAAATAAAAATTAGCCGAATCGGTCGAGCCGTTCTTTAGTTTTGCGCTTAGCAACGCATTTCGAGTTCCATTTTTATTAATATAGATGAGGATAACCATATAATTTTTATTATTAAATAATAATTGTAATTTTTACTGTAATAAAAATCTTTTTGTTTAAAATCTGTTTTACTTCTCTAATTCCAAAAAATAAGTTCATGAAATGCAAAAATAAGATGGATCTAGTGAATACATTTCAAATAATGTTTATTTGTATGGTTGCAAGAAAACTATTAATAAAAAAAATAAACTAGAAGCAAATGGAATTGCCATCAATGTGCCTTTATTTTATTAAAAATTTGATTTTTCTTCCAATTGGCATACCTTTATTTTGCACCGAAGAGAAAGAAAAACTGGTGTAGGCTTGCGTGTGCAAATAAGAGATATGTAACCAATTAGATTAACGTAATACGTTTGGCAGCGCCTATATTAGACAACAAGTGTTTGGCGAATTCATTAAATTGGTTCATCTCGCCCCGCACCTGCTCAACTGACAAGATCCCTAGAAGACACTGTGGAGTTTCTTCATTCCACACTATACCTTGATGGAAAACATAAGGCAGCTTAACGAAGGCCAAGTTCTGCACGATTTCTTCCTTTATCCGGGATAATATGCGCCCCGTCAACCACTTCACTCAGCGTGAAGTTATTAGATTAATAATAACTCGGAAATTACAGGGATAATTCCATCCGCCCCATATTTTTAATCGAATTGTAAAAAACTGCCAACTTGCCCAATATCTGCAATGAAAAAGACCTCAATCTAAAAATTACAAGTGAAATAGACAAAAGAGAACCACCACCGTCTATTTTAACTGTTTCGGATTCTTTCACCGGGCAAAAAATTGCAAGATGACACCAAATATATCAAATGTTGTGGATCTCATGAGATAAACTGTGAGATTAAGAAAAGAATATAGTACCCGGTCTATGTGAATTGCCATGAAAGAGGACATTTAGCAGCTTGGAAAGGTTACAGAAATTTCCTCAAACTTGCATTCAGAGATGAAAGCCCTTCACTTGCACAAGTAACGAGGAATTCGACAATTAAAGAATGGAAGTCCCGCTTCCCTGGAATTCTCTCGATAGTTAGAACGAAGCTAAGATCCTGGACGATAAACAACATAAAACACCCACTTTAAAACGCTCTAGAAAGATCAGAAATCGACGACCTCAAAGAATTTTTTTAAAAGTCCCAAATCTTGTTAAAGAGCAGTATAAGCTAACAGCCTCGCCCACCGGTCCAATCACTGACTTTCATCTTGCCCTCTACATCATCCCTGGCCACTTCTCCCTAAGTAAAAAGACTTCTCATTCTAGTTCCATTTCTCTTTGATGTATTCCTCGAGATGGCGGAATACATCACAGCAATATATGGCACGGAAGGCCTATTTTGCATCTCGTCATTTACGAGGATAAGCCCACGCCGGGGTTAGTCACCCACTCACTAAGCAAAATCATTCGAAGACTCTTTATGTTATAATGCATGCTATGAAGACTTCAGTGAATTTGAACGTGGTGTTATGTCGACGTACGAAAGATGAAGCATCTGTTAGTATAAATTATTGTGCTATTAATTATTATTATTCAATATTGTTAATTATTATTAATGATAATGTACGATATATAATATCGTACTATGCTCGGTATTCTGAATGCCTGCCAATATCGTGAAGATATCGTAACAAATTTCTGATCATTTTATATTAATAAAAAGCGAAAATCCAAATTTTCAACGCCATCTCGGAGATGGCGTTGAAAATTTGGATTTTCGCTTTGGACCATTTTACTAGTGTATTGTGAATATCGAGAGTCCAGTAAAGCATGAAATCGCCCGGCATTGGTACGGTCAGAATATCATGATAGAACGAAACCAATAACAGCTTACTAGAATCATTAAATGCAAAAGATGTGCAACCCATCCT
This sequence comes from Argiope argentata, assembly GCA_026289955.1. Classification (NCBI taxonomy): domain Eukaryota; kingdom Metazoa; phylum Arthropoda; class Arachnida; order Araneae; family Araneidae; genus Argiope; species Argiope argentata. Next base: position 659,586 of record JAOUZG010003149.1, read on the forward strand.
TATTACCTCAGATTTCACTGCTGGTACATTAAATGTCACCGTGTAAACTATTTGACGAACCGTCATTTATATGTGCTTTTGATGTACCTAATGTCCACTCGTGTATCCTTGGCATATTCCGCAAGTGCCATTCGTATTTTAACTGAAGGCGATATCCTAAATTTCAACCAATAACGGCTCTATTTCCGTATAATGGAAAAGTAAGATATTAAACAAATATTACATTTCAAAATCTTTGCGATGTTTGTGCAGGAATTGTTGGCTTATTTTAAATGTATAAAGTATTAGAAGTAATTTGCTTATAAGGAAATTATTTCTAATTCTTAAATTAATATTAAAGAAAGCATTACATTTTAATTTAAAAATATTCCCTACTTCGAAATATTTTAAGAAAATATTTTGATTTGATTTTCCAACAAAACCTTTGAAAAATTAAAATTAATTTTAATTTTTCAGGTTAATGAAGTAAAATTTTGGTCTTTATCAAAATGTAAGAAAAAAAATAAGGCAATATTTCTGCTGATAAAAGAGGCTTTAACAATAGCCCGAGGACTTAATCATTGATAGTTTACCTTTTTTATCTTGTCCTAGAAAATAAACTTGTCACATCAGTTTATAATTGATATTAAGCTTTAATTAATCAATTCAGTGGTTGCATATATTTTTTATACAATTTACCTATCCTTAACACTATAAAATAAGTTTACAATCAATTTTTTTAAATTTTTATACTACTGGGATGGGAAAAGCAATTTACGTATTAAAAGGTAGTTTTGATTTAAACCAGTATAAAAGTCTTTAATTTAATAGAATCAACGATCTGATGAACACATGGTTTCTCTAATTTTGAAGTTAGATAAAAATTATGATTGTATTAGGATCGACATTTGGAATTGCATTGACAATAATACACCCACAAAAGAAACCGATTCGAATATCAACAGTTTGTAGTATTTGTTTACAAATACTTTTTCGAAATCAAATGCTCTGCCTTCCCGAGCGCTTCTCTATAATGTGATTGGTCGAAAGTAAAAATATCGACGAAAGTTGGAAAGCGAATGTGTGATAGGAAAATATACGTACCATTATTGATTGGACGACACGAATCTTAGCGCCTCGCCTGGATCCGCTAACTCCGCCATTAGACTGTTGATTACCAGAAACACTGACGAGTCTAGTTTCCTATTGCATCGAGTTGATAAACGTGTGCAGTTATGGAGAAAACCCCATGAATCCTTGAACCTTACATATCAACTAAGGACTGTTGAAGTTAGTGGACTGTTGGAGTTGGGGCGGGGGCAGTTGCCATGCTATGGGACTCCTGATACATATAAACGATTCTGACAGATAAAGGGTATATAAGGATCCTGACTGATCATCAACTTCTATTCTTGACTTAGGCAATTCCAGCGAGCATTGCTACCCAGTCTCCAGAATCGCCGTTCTGGATTTAGACATTCCAATGGAAACTTGAATCTTTGAAACTTAAATCTTTAGATCTGTTTTGGGAGATATAAATATTTTTTAGTTTAGCTTAAAATAATTATTAATGAATAGCTATAGCGAAGACTTTTTGCCAACTTGGAATTTGAAATTTCAGAAAACTGTTTTTCATGGTACATACTAATATGTATGAACAAGCTTTTAAACCTGATATATTCTCTAGAACTAGCTGTATTTATTCAAAATTTAAGCATGGAAAATGTTCACCTATTGAATCTTTTGCGATATCTAATTTCAATTTAATTTCCGTTTTATTATTTATTTAGTTAAAAAAAGTAAAGAATTATAATTATTAAAAATTATTGCTGAATTCTTATCTCCTTTTTCATAGTTCTATCTTAAAGTGAGTTATTGATATGGATCACTCTTTTATACAATATTGTATAAGAATCTGTATAAATAATCGAAATTAAATAATAAAAATTTTATTTTTTTCCCCTTGGTGTATATATGTATGTATATTTTTTGTAGGTTATGTGGTGTACTTGTTGCTTTGATTGAAGCGCCTTTTCTATGCATGTTTTTGGATTTTGCTCAAATTCCAAGTGCATATTTCGATGCAAAACCACCATGGTTAAGAGGACTTCTTTACATTGTGTAAGTCAGTCATTATCTTCTATTTTAAAAAAATTAATGACAATTTTTTTTCCAGGCAAGGATATTGAACGGAGGGGGGGGGAAACACCCTCATCTTTCTATCAATTTATGAAAACTGGAAATTGTTTAAATTTTTTTTAGGTGGAAATGTTTGAATTTGAATTAATTTATCTGTACTCTATATAAAGTATCCCTAAAACTACGAAATAATTTGCTTTTTTTAAGTTTATTTGCCAATAAATCACAAATAATATATTCTCCATGAGTTCTGACCAATACATAAATTTAAGTACTAAAAATTCGTTATTGAATAAGTGCTTCGATTTTGGAATAAAATAATAAAGGTAAAGGAAGTAAACAAAATAACTTTTCCTATTTTAGGCTAAAGAAGCTTGTATTGAATTTCTGACCTCGTTTTTATAGTGTAAAATTCATCATATAAAAATTTATTTCAGATATGGTAGATCAACTCCTGTATCAGAAGAAATATCTCATTAATCTTATGTTTGAGCGTTTATATCAAGTTAAATGTGGTAATAGAGAAAAATGGAAACTTGAATGCTCTACCAAATGAATAGTAAGTAATGAAAGCAGTCAGTTATGTTATGAGAAATGATAAGATAATAATTAAACAGGGTGGTGAACCTCACCATGAGATATGTTTATAGTAATAGACATTTCCCATCAGATTTGATAAATACTAGTCTGATATAGCTGTTGACAAACCTTAAAAATTAGCTAGGAAAAGTTTTGAATGTTTTATTCATGGAAGAGAAATCACCAATGGTAAATTGGTTCTTGTGACAAGGCTTACAATGGAGATTTCTGAATAGCTGGAGTAGTATGGCAAATGGTACTGAACATTTTATTTTATTCTATCAATTCTATACTGAAAACGGTTTATTGTATAATGGGAACTTAATTTTTTTCCATCAATATAATAAAATTACCTCTATGACGTAATTTTTTTGTTATTAAATTATTATTTTTTGGTAATATATTGTGTGTTATTACTATAAAATTAATCTCTTAACGGTCTTGAAAATGCATTTAATAGAACTTCAGCAATGTATCATTTTGTAACTCTGAGCAATATTTAAACACAAGGTAATTCTGAATAATTATCAGCAATGATTGCAGAAATTCGTTAAACTCTTCCATTTCCGCTAACAGTTTATGTTGGAAAATACATAATGCCCTCTATCTAAAACATTGGTAAAATTTGGAAAAATAAATTGCCATCTGTCTTAGGCATTCAAGGCTAAAAACCACTATCCGGAGCAATTTCAATCAGGTGAAGTTCTTCCTGAAAAATGGTGGTGCCAGTGTGAGGTTTCACAAGTAATCTAAAGCTGCATGAGTAAGCACTGTCAATGGACTCGTACAATATTTTTAGGAGAGTATAATCTGGAGTTTCCCAATTGCCTCTGTATAAGAAACAAATACATGGCATGGAATGTTAAGTTTTATGGAGCAATGTTACTAGCTACGCTGAAAGAAAAATTCCGTTCATATTAGTCCGATTTTGTTCCGATATTTTTAAAGCCTCATATCAGTTACAGATTTAATGAGCATTTGAAGAAATTTGCTGATGGAAACTTTACTATTGAATGAGCTACAGAAGATTTTGACTCGGCTATAATAACCAACTTCCACGGTCAATGAGGCTGTAAGAGGTTTTTATAAGAGAAGATTTAGACATCCTACCGAACCTAATTGCTTTAGTTTCCAATGGATTTTGTAATAGTAGTTGTTGAAGCATAGAAAGGAAAATACTCTTTATTTATCGCCTAGCACATTTCAAATGTCAAAAAAAAAAAAAAAAAAAAACCCTTGAAAGATAATAATACATTATTTCTACATGCTTCTAATGAATATGATGTAGCGTCATCTATTTTCAGACAAGATAAAATTCAATTTTATCAGCTTCTTCCAAAAAAATGAAAAAAATAATAATAATAATGTGATACCCTACAGAAATATTCAAAAACTATCATCTTACTGCTTATGAAGTAAGTGCTGTGGATGAGAAAAACACTGCGTGCTGTAACCGTGCATGTTGTACGCACTTCTGAGTTCTGTTCGTTAAATGTTATCTGCTTCACAAGATTTATCAAATACCTAGTGCAAAAGTATTTCAACTACTCTTCCTTCAACTACATAATAAGCTCCATGTAATTAACCTTACAATCGATATCTGGCCACCATTATCCAGCAGAAAACTGGACAACATTTTAACTAGGTTGAGGAAAGATCACACTTAGTTCGTCCTTCGACATTTGCTCTTGGGAGAACCAACACCGTTTTGCTCAATTAGTAATAACCCATTGTCTTACACATTTTCGTAGATTGTCCACGATTTTTTTACAGCGTCTTGTGTTTTTTCAAAGATTTCTCCCTGATTTGGATGAGTTATTTTCAAAAACTCCTTGTCAGTTTTTTTAGTTTTTAAAAAATATTGGTTTTGATAATCGTATTATAAACTTTAGACGCACTTTTTAGTACTGTTCCATACCTTACATCATTGTTGAGCATTTACTTGGCTCGCATTTTTACACTTTTAGACATTTGGATTTCGTACATTCCATGTTTCGATTTTATTATAAAGTGATAAAATATTTCAATTTCGTTATTGTAGTGCATCTTAGCCAAAGATTGCTTTTGTGCCATAAAACACTAACTCAAGGATTAGAATTATAGGAAATGTACAGAATTCATATTGGAAGACGGACAGAAGGAATTATATAACTATTGCCTTACCTTTGTTTTAAATAAGTGTTAAGAGTTAATCAATTAAAAACTAAAATTAGATGCATTTGATGGAGGAAATACCATAATGACCTATACAATTGGTATTTGATTTCAAAATCCCAATACATAAGAGTTCGCAGTCCGCATTAAGACGTGAATATTGAGATTATACAATAAGTATAAAATGACAATTGGGTAAATAACTAAGGCATGAAATTTAAGATCAAATGACTATTCAACCGAATGAGTGATTAAGCTAGATAATTAGTTGAGACTGTGCAAGTCACTCAAAAATTGTTATTGCATATGCATTATTTGACTATTGTAAATGTATAAATAATTTGTTTTCTAAATCTTCTTGTAACTCTTCATGTTTTTATAACAACCAGATGGGAATGAAATTTGTTGATTGGACAATTTATCTTAACAAATATCTTTGCTCTTATTGCTTGATTTGAAGAATATTTACTGGCTGTGAAACCCAAATTGGTATATCTTTAACTAATTAATGAGAATAAGGATTTAATATGAATTATATCTATAAAATTGTCAGACGCACCTAAATACTTAATAAAAGAAACTATAGAACAATTTTATTGAACTAGCATGATTAAACTCTTTCGAAATAATTATTTACTTTTATTTTTTAGAATCGCGATCATTCCAGTATCACTCTGCGCTGGTTTCTCTACATTATTTGGATCAGGTTTAATATTTGTCGCCGGAAGTCTGTATGGTTTAACTTCATTAAGAAGAAAGTGAGTAATATTTCTCCATTTATGTGTTGATAAAGTCTTTATTAAGTTAGAATTAAGTTTGCACAAAATAAATTGTGAATTCTTTTTAGAAGACTTTGGTTTTTCAAGTTTTATTTCAGTCCTTGAATAATTTGAAACCTGCCTGTTCTTTATAATATAAAAGAAATTAGCTTTATGTTGATTTTATGGAATAATCTTGTGTACTAGCCCAGTTTCCCTCGAGATAAGATTAAGAGAAATAGTCCAAATAGAATTCCTCATTGCATGATGAAAAAGTTGTTCAGTAGGTACTCCTAATGTATTTCAAAATTAGGTGTTCAGAACTTAATTATATTTGAATTATTTCTATATTATGGTACTATGTGTTTTATGCATGTATGTTGTAATGATATATACATGACTGCTTGTTTTTTACTTAGTGAAACTAAGCCTTTTAAATTTATTTAACGCATTTTTTTTCTTTCTGGTCTTTTTTACATTGCCTTTCAACAAAAGAATTAATTTTGTTTTCTAATGATGTAAGGGGTGGGTAAAAAAATAATAGTGGAAAATTCTTTGTACATTGACTGGAGTATACCAGATGGCTTCTGAGCTGATAAAAAAAATTGTCAAACGAAAGCATGCGATAATAGGCGATTTTTACTCGGTAGTAATGTGGGGCGACTTGGAATTGTGAGATGGAAGAGAAAGCATCTTAATAATATGTCTACAAAGCAGAAACAACATCCCTGAATAAAAATCAAATTTATACTAGACAGTAGTGCATAACTTGTATCAAATTTTTTGGAATGCATTTGGCTACGCATCATTGCTATATTGTACAGAGGCGTCATGGATGACTATGTTTTTTTTTGGGGGGGGGGAAGCAAAGCATCAACAACATTTAAGATAGTGTCAAGTTGACAGCCGAAAATTCAGCTGTTGTAGGTTTGTTGGAAGTAGGACAATAGATTTCGTGGAAACGAGTCATTGAAGTCAACAAATGCTAGAAAACCATACTTCATATTCTGAACTACGTTCGTGTGAATTGCAAGTTTGTAACTTGATGGTTACCCTAGCCTTGTTTAAAAATCAACGTTGACGCCGTTAAAAAAAATTCGCAGGGCCTTTTGAACCGATACCCATAAGAAGATGCCAATTTCAATGGACAAGGAACCATCATGAAATATGAAATATAGATATGCTCATACAAGTGCATACGTCTAACAAAAATCCATTGAATTCAGACAACGTGGTTCGTCATGGCCGCAGAAAAGACGTGCAATAGAATAAGGTATTTCTATTGCTTCATGTGAAATAGCGAAGAGAGATCCTAGAGATGATATCTGTACTGAAACATCTGACTATGGAGTGATATTGTACCACGCTGTTGTACCGCAAGGAATGATTAGTGATACCGGCTATTACTGTAATTTCTTGACACATCATTTGTTTCCAACATTCAGGGTTGATACCTCGTATTGTCTTGATTTGTTCTCCATGGCAATGCTCTGTATCATAGTACAAACACTGTCACAGATCTCTTGAGACTGTAGTTGTGGGAGATACTTGACCACCTACCATACTCGCTCGATATAAGTTTCGGTGACTGATCTCTTCACCAAAATTAAAGAAACGCTTTGTGAGATCCATTTCCACAGTAGATAAAGGTCTTGCAAGCCACCAGTAGAAGTGGATGTGTTGAAGATGCATGACGCCGCCTTAATATTTGGCTGAAGGTAGTATACATGATCGATAATTACATCGAGGGAATGTTGGTGTTTGTAATAGGATAATAAAAGTACTTTAGATACATTTTCATAGCTTTATATTATTTTAACTTATTTTGTGTTTTCTATCAAATGTTGTTCTAGTTTGATTTTGAAGTATCAGTCAAGTTATCTGCATGGGATATATTTAAAAGTTATTTGAATTATTTTTGTATTGTTTCTTGTTCAAAGTTTTATTCAGAATGTTATTTAAAAATATTTTTAGAAATTTAAATTACATATGTAAATATAAGTAAACCTGATCATGTGTGTCAAATCAGAAAATTTTGTAGCAAAGGTGTGAAATCGCTAAAAAAAGCCAATTTAAATTATTGAGTTAAATACATAGATTTTAAGTACATTGAAATATTGATAATCTTTCAACACATACGATTTTTATCTTTTTAATAATTAAGTATGTTATAATATTAACTCTGTATCTCATCGGAATTTTCGTATGAAGAAAATTGGATAGGAAAGCGAATTTTCTAAACTGAAATTTTTTTCCAAATACAAGTAATTTTTTAGAAAATTAGATATTTTAAATTGCTCATTTAATGGCTGATCTTTTTCATTTAAGTGGAAAATGTAGTACTGCAAATTTAAGAAGAAACCACTAGGTTAAAGAAATTCAGCTCTTGCAGGTTTTGTAAAAATGTCTTGAAATTTGGTAGGCCTTGCTGTTTTACAATTTTTATCTTAAAATCGAGCTTTACTTTTATATTGTGTAAAGCATATTGCACTTATTTATAATCCGATATAGAATTTTTCATGGTATATTTAAATAAGATGGTAGGTTTCTTCCCCCCTCCCCTTCTGTAATGTTTTTAATTGAAAGCTACTATTACCAAATTGCTGACACTCATCACAAAATATTTTATTTGTGATTGTTAATAAATAGCAACATCGTAACTGTTTTTAAATTTTAATATTTAGAAATTATTCAGCAAACAGAATTATCATTCAAGTATGCATAAGATCATGATTATCCTCTGGCAAGTTCATCTTTTGGGGAAAACGTGTTCTGGGGTTATCTTCCAAATTTCTTTTAACTGTTTTGATTGGAAGAAAGATGATTTAGTTGTCCAATATGTTAAAATTATTTAAAGAGTGCCTGCTCTTTAAGAATATAATCAAAGACTATCTTGGTGTCATATAAATTTTTATATAATGTTCTAAATATTTCCAATAAAAAAACTTGATTTTGGAATTTGTTTGAGTGAAATTTTTCTTCATATTCAGTAGCAACAGGGGTTCTAATATAATTGGGCATTTTGTAAATATCCCTGCTTTTTTTTTTATCATTTCATATGCAACTAACATAATTCAGTTTTTAATTTACATATGCATCATTGAGGCATTAATACTTAATGGTTTGCCCATGTATTTATTTGTTAAATGAATTTAATTTTAAACCTTGATTGTGTAGTCAAAGTACTAAATTCAATTTGTTTTTGATAGGGCTCCTGTTCAGGAAATGCGAATGCAGGCATCTAGTTCTTATAATCTGTTGCAAAATACTCGAGGAGCAGGTGATATAGAAGCAGGACAGAAGCCTGGAGATCCGTCTAAAATGTCTGGAGTTATATAACTGTTTCACAAGATAGATATGAACCATATGTGTGACTTTTGTCTAATTTATTCTCATTCCTGAAATTTAAATTTGTATAGATGGTATAAACATTTCCAGAAGATGTAATTTTATATTGCACTATATTAATTTAAATTTACATTTTTATTATGTTTTGTATTTTAAAAACTGTCAGTATATCATATAAATAGCATTTTTTACCCAAATGAAATTAATTATTTTTTAAGATACAAATTAGTCCCGAAAAAGTCTACTTCTGAGTGATTTTAAAACAGATTTTTATCTTCTAATATGTACTAAATTTACTTTGATTATAAGTTAACCTAGAAAGACTGATATCAATGTTTTTCTGAATGTATTATGATGCACTTAAAACATTTATGAATTGTAAATGGATTTAAACTTAATCATTGTATTGTGAATATTTGTTTGTGCTGTATCTTAGGTAGCTAAGTTATTTTTAGTATTGCTTGAAAAGACCTTTAAGATTATTCTCATACTTTAGTTCATAATCTTAAAATTGTGTTCATGATAAAATTCCTCCTTCCCCCCCCCCCCCCCATTTGTTCCATAATGCTTATCTGCAAATGTTACTAATATTGTACTTTTTTTTTCCTGCTGCAGCTATTGTAAGTTTCACATTTTCATGGCGGTTATCTTAACTGAATATCACAATGAAATTATTTTTATTACTCTGCATATTATTTCTGTAGTTTTCATCCCTTTTCAGGCGGCTGAAATATCTTGTAAAATATGCTTTGCATCATGCCTTTCATTGTTAAAGGTGAATATATATGATTCTATGTTATTTTACTAGCATGAAATACAAAGATGTTACAATACTGATCTGAGAATGTTTAGATGTTAACTGTAGCAATTCATGAAAACTTCCTGCATTTATGGTGTAGCATGACTGTCTTCCCCTTCATGTAATAGTAGATAAATATGTTTATCTGAATGGTGAATGCAATGTCTTAAATGTATTTAAATGCTTTTAGGATACATATCTACATGTGATAGATGTATACTGTGTTTCATTTTGGATGATTCGTCATTTTTGTGACGTGAATTAATTTTTACAACGTTAAATTAGTGTCTTTTTTTATTATTTTCCTTTCACGTTTTGAAACAAGCATTTATTTTGTATTTTTAATTTACTTGAAATAGTTCTAATGAATAACAATAAAAGGTGTTTTATAGTTATTTGTGAAGTTTATGTATGCTAGTAAAATTTGTGAGTCAATGTTTTTACAATATTTTTAAATGGCTGTTACCTAATTAAAAATGGAGATTCATATTATATGGTGGAGCTTGGCTTTATTATTAATTATTTATAAAAGGGAAAATGAGTTTTGTTTTGAATTCAACAAATTTACAAAATCAGCCTTTGAAATGGCAGAATCAATTAGCAATAATGAAAAAAAATGATACTTCAGAATAAGGAAAAATTGGCGAATTTAATTAAGGATTAAAATTGAGATTCAAACAAAATGTTAAAGTTTGGATAAATCTGTACTGCGTTAGCTTTACTGAAACGACTCCCCATCCAGTGCAATATACAGTATGGAGAGTTCGTATGCAATCGGCCTGACAGACATAAGTGAAAGAAAAGTTATAAATTTTAATATTAAAATTCTTCATTTTAGTATTCTCGAAAAAATTACTAATGCTTGTTTGTCTCTTTAAAGGAAAAAGTAGCATAAATTTTGCAAGAATAAATTTAAAAAATTAAAAACATGTATATTGAAGTTTTTGATTTTGTAAAGCTGACTTCATTATCATTTTATGAATTAAAGTTGTAAAACATATATAAATTTGCAAATAATAAAAAGCTGAAAAAAAGGTTGAATGTAACTTGAGACCGTTCTTCCTCCTTATCTTGAAGTTCTTTTTAAATCCTCGTTCGCTTACTGGACTTCGTCGTCATCATTCGGCAAACCTCTATTTTAGCGAGATGAGATATAACGGAAAACATGTTAAGCTAGGATGAAACTTTAAAATTTTAAATGTATTTGACAAATTTTGAATGATGCAATAATAAATTGGCTATAAAATAAACACTCAAAGGGGGATCAAAAACAAGCTTATAGGTGGCAATTGCAGGTGCAACACTCCACTCGGATCAATGTGGCTGTAATTGCTTTCCAAAAGCTATTAAATCAATTGGATTGAACTCAAAACATTTACCATGAATGTTAAAAGGAAATAATTTCACATCTTCTTAGAAATGAAGGGGGAAATGTGAACTATAACTTTCAGCATATTTGCGCTCGACAGATGATTAGAGAGTCAGAATTCTAATATCAGATCATTTACTATATTCCTGATCCTTAAATATATCGCTTATGATCCAACTTTTCCATTAAGATTTTCTGAAACCCCATGTATAATCTATATTAATAAAAATGCAACTCGAAATGCGTTGCTAAGCGCAAAACTGGAGAACGGCTTGACCGATTCGGCTAATTTTTTAAAAATATTTTCGTTAAGACACGAGAATGGTTCTTATGGAGAGAAAAAATTAAAAAAAAAAAACTACGTGGAAAATAGTTAAAACGACACTTTTCTTACTTTCCCGCCAAAAATCATCATTTCCTTCCCCCACACCAACTGAGTTAGATTGCAGGAAGTAATAAATTATGATTTGTTTAGAAAGAAATACGCGAAATCAGTTGGTTTTTATTCATAGATAACGGGATGTTTAAAAAAGAAAGAAAATAGTTGCTTTTATTATTAGTCGGTATGAATATTTAATCTTTGCCAACTCAAAATAAAGTCTGGGCAGGGAAGAAAAAAAGTAATAACGAAGGGAAAAAAGAGTTTATAGAAAGAAAAGTAGTGAAGAAAAAAAGGATAGAAAAGAAAAGAAGGGTGTGTGTGTCACCATTATTTCGTCTGTACGAGGCATTTTCCAAGCAGTTTTTAAGCTTTTGCATCTCTTGAAAACCAATTGTCTTTATTTGTTTAGTGTGTTTACATTTATGAAAATTTGAATCTCATTATTCTATAAAAACAGAATTTTAGACCTTTCCCTCCACCATTTAAGTAAAATATCAATTCCGGGACAATCATTGCTCGGATAGAAAGAGAAAGATTAGTACAGTGAACAGATTATCTGAAGAAAATAATAATAAATAATACTATAAATAAATTATATGATTATCAGAATTTGTTTGGTTTAAAAATATTTTTGTGAAAAACCTGTTATGAGACAAAGCTAAATAAAATATTAGCGAGCATTAATACTGGCGAACCGACTGGTCGCCAAAGGTGACTAGTTGTAAAATATTTACTTTGAGCTCACTTCATTTTATATATAAAAGTTGTTAAAAAAATACGAACTGTAGCATATCCTGTTCTTTGACCTATACTTAGTGGCATTTTTAGAAGTTTTCAAATCTGTTCAATGGATACTACTGAATTTATATATAAAGAATGCAATATTTCATTAAGAAAAAATATAGATGCATGTATAGCAATGAGTTATCTTCCTTTAATAGTATCGCAGAGAAGAGCACTCATGGATTTAATTTGCAATGCGAATAAATTTGCTTTTAAATGAATGAGGAAAAAGGATACAACTAAGAATAGATTCTTCATTTATGAACACAAATTTAAATCCTGAACATTAATCTATTTTAATATGGAGGGTCGAGGCTTAATTAAGTAGAACCGTAAAGTTTGTTATGTTATGCAAGACTGGGTTTTTTAACTACAGAGTTACAAGTTAATTTTTAACTATGCCTGCGTTTAAAGTAAGATAGCATATTTGTATTTTTTGTATTATCTATCATGGAAGCTTTTTTATGAGTTATTGGAAAACTTATTGTTATAAACAACTTGTAGCATATTACCATGAGATATATACAGTGTTGACATAAAATAACTTTGCTGATTTATGAACTGTGATAATATCTGATTGTAATAATTCGAGGGATGCATTTTTAATCATACTGTCGAGAATAAGACGAAGAAACAGAAATAAGCTATTACGGATACGATCACAACGATGAAATTAAAGCGCAGTACTTATTTGGAGACATTACGAAGTGATGGGAGGAATGAAAATGAAACGTTGATATTGTAACATGAATCTCTGCTCAAGGCCCAAGGAAAATTGTGGAAATAGCCTATAAGAAAATAGGCACATATCATTTGTTACATATCATATCATAGGCACATATCATTTCAGATATATAAGGAATGAAAAATGCCTCCTTGGGTACAAAATAATGAGTGGCCTTCGATCTTAGTCTTCTTTTGAAGATATTTCCTCATGCATACGATACTACAAGATATTAGTTTGAAGCAATGTTGACGGATTGCTATTAAAAAGAACTATCTGGTATGTGAATACAAAAAGTTGTTTTTGTTATTCATACAATTTTTAGTTAATTATTTCAGTAAGATGGTAAAAGGATTTTCTTTTGCATTCTATTGTCTCTTGTTCGTACTTTAATGGAATTCTGGCTCTAGAAATACCCGAAGTTTTTGATTTGTATATTACAGGTTGTAGGACTGAAAAAACATCGTCGGTTCCTTCAGATTCGACTTCCGTTGTTACAACTGTCGCTATGCCCGACATCTCTTCCATGATGTGTATAGTTAGTTTTGCTGAATTTGGTTAAAAGAGTATTGATAGACAGGACTGATAGTTTCAAATTTTTCTTTGTCTTCTTTCGTACTTCTGAGTCGATATTTTATGAGATATACCATTTTAATGCCATTCATGTTTTCACGAACGTTTCAGTCTAACCAGTTAGCAATGAATGGAAGGGAGTAGTACGATGTGAAATGCTTGTAATTTTGTCTCTTTAGCCAAAAATACTTGAAATGAATTTATTATGATCGTTCGCATCCCTTTTATAAGGAATTAACTGGTGAAAAAATGTCACCAACTGCTTAAGCATCAACTTCCCTAAATTTCCATACAACTATCTTTGCATTTAGAAAGATCTATAACATGTCTATTGCTTGCAAAAAGGGCTATAAATTATGTGTAGCAAATTATTTAATGCAGTTTTTAAATACATAGATTTTTGTGGCAAATGCATATAATATTTTTGAGACTTCGTGAAAGAAAGTCGAAATATAATATTAATTGTTATATAAGGCGGATTAAGCGTGTAAGCGGCTTCTTGAAAGTATAAGTAAGTACTTGTATATTTCAAATTTCAATGTTTATTTTTTAATGTATATATAGTTGTAATTTTTAATATATATATTAAAAATTGCAACTATTTTGGTTTATTACATTTTGTCATCGCAATATTATTATATAATTTTATAATTATCTATTCTGTATTAATTAAAATGGTTAGCTTGAAGTGACAAAAGTATCGTTGAACCTATATAGAGAGAGCTTGAATTATCCCGAAAAAAAAATTTAGTATATACAAATACATGTTGCAAATTAATAACTTTCTTCTCATTGTACTTATAAATTTTTTTATTATTAAAGAAGATTAAAAAATTGCCAAAGAAATTTATTAAAAAACGTACAAATATGTATATAACATCTAGATTTGCGAACTATATATTTAAAAAAATTTCGTATTCAATCCAAATCTTTATTAATTTGTGAGCCTATATGTATATATATATATATATAGATAGATAGATAGATAGATAATATTTTTATTTAGATGAACTTCTCGGATGATTTCCGTTTAGAGGTTATATTAACTATAAGAAATCTAAAGCTAAATAGAATTTAAGGTAAATATCTCTATTAAGTTAGGCAAAGTATTCGTTTTAACAGAACTTAGGAATGACTAGACGACGAGTTTTTATTAATAGTCTTTGAATTCCAATTCAACAGTTGTTTAAGTAACCTTTTTTTAATATTTAATTTATATTTTTTCTGGAGAGCATAATCCATGGGTACTTTTTGTCTGTAATAGGTATAGGCTAAAATTAAGAGATAGATCTTGTTCAAGAATATATTCTTGGGAACTAATATTTTCTGGAGGGGTTTCAGAAAGAAAAAAGTGCCAAATAGGTCGTAAATTAGGTGATTTGGATTAAACTGTACCGTTATACGCCGTATGAATTTACTTTAAATGAAAAATTAGAGATGAAATTTTCAAACTTTCCGAATTTTATTCATTGCAACTGTCCTAGTTTTTATTATATCACTACATTACATGCACTTAATTAATAACATTTAACACACATCAGTAAAGCTCCTCATATGACGCCTGACAAATGCAATGGAGAGTACTTCTTACTGTTAGCAAGTATAAGATCACAAAACAGAAAGAAATTACATAGTTAACTTTCATGATTGCCAACCACCGGTATTAATTTTTCCCAAACTTCTAAAGTATAACACTACACATAATACAATGAAGTTCCAGAAAAACTGGTACACCATTCTAATACCGTAAAGGGCCCCCACGAGTACACAGAAGTGTTGCAGCACGGCATATCATGGATTCAACTAATTTGTGAAGATATTCTGAAGACAGTTCACGCCATGACTTGCAGGGCAGTCCACAAAGCCATGGATGTGAGAGGTGGTGGAGATCTCTTAAGGATAGCACATTGCAAAACCTCCCAGATATAGTCGATAATGTTCATGTCAGGAGAATTAGGTGACCAAGAGATGAAAAAAAAATTCAGAAAAATGCTTTATAAGCCACTCAATAGCTATTGCAGTCCTGTGGGGGCGGGTGCATTATCTATTGGAATCGTCCATGTCCGTCAGAATGTACACAAGACATGAATGCATGTAGAGGATCAGAAAGTGTGTTAAAGCCCCACTGACCAGTCATAGTTGAGTCTACACATATCGATTTCATCTTTACTTCCGAAGTGCTGTGGTCCATCTCTCGTGCGTCGACGACTAGAATCCATCAAAAATCACATGAACCTTGATGAGCTGCCATTATAACAGCTAAAATTGCTGTAATAACCTCCTCAGATACTATTGTCATATGCGCACTGACGGCAGCATCACGTTACTCTGATCGGTAGTACTCCTCCATTATTTGCATACGACCTGTGATAACAGTTTTTCTAGCTCTTCAGTGTATATAGAGTATATTACGACTTTAAAAACTACTTTATGTAATGTAATATAGACAATATTATTCATTTATCTGTATAGAATGTATTATACATTGTTTTCATAATAGTGTCTTTATTTCTGAGCCTCCTATACCGAATTGGCAATTCATCAATGAAGATTTTTTTTTCTTTTAAAGAAGATTGGAATATAAAAATAAATAATTTAATTCTTTTACCTAATCAGTTTCAATCCAAGTTTTATATCAAACTATCACTTATAACTCGAACAACTTTACAGCAGGATTTTTTACAAATTGCAAAATCTTGTATAATGTTTGAGAGAGGCTTCATATCCCCCCACCTCCCCCTCCTTGTAAACGTCCTGAGTAGGTATAGATAAATTTTATAGTAGTTTTTTTGTTTTGTTTTGTTTTTTTACAATATAGAGAGAATTTATTTCGTTTACGGAAACTGTTTTTCTATAGAAAAAAAATGTTCAATGCATAGAGGTTTGAATGCATATCCGCCCATAAATTTTATCGAAAGAACTTCCGAATTCATTGGCTAAAAGAAATGTAAACTGCATAGCAAAAGAGCTTAAGGTCAACAATTGAATTAATTACTTTCTGTATAACATTCAGAAAAGAAGAGAGAGAGAGAGAATAGTTTTATCAGAACTTTTTTGGTTTCGCTTTAAAAAAAATAAAAAAATAAAAACTTTCTACTGAAGAACCACTATGTTGTGAGCCATTTGATCTCTCTATTTTGTAATTTTTAAAAAAATGCAACTTGGATATATATAGGGGGAAAAAGTGTTCCAAGTATTTTTCAGGTACTTCCTTTAAACCAAAGAACATTGCCATTTTCAGAATGTATCATAATGCAAAGAAGATTGGTAGCAAGTTAGTATTAACATTATTCCTGATAAGTTTAAAATACTCTTCTTAATATGTTTAAAACATTGTCAAATTAAAAAAAGTCTCAATAGCAATTTGAAAAGAATAAGAACTTGTTTTTTAAGAATAGTGCACGATTTATAAAATACAAACTCAAAAATTTAAAAACTTAGTCCATTTTCAATAGTAACTATTATGCTTTAAGGAATTCCTGAAAAGTAAGATTGTGCATTAAGCGTAAGGCAGAAAAAACAACAGTACTCCATTTTGTGAAACCTGATGTAAAATCATAAGTATGAAAGTTTTACAAGATTCACATACAACGTCCCGAAAGAAGATAATTAATGATCATTATCAAAGATAGTAATTAATTAATCTTGATATTTTAGTGCTTCTTGTTGCATAAATATTTATTATTTTTTTCTGGGGCTCTAAACTTTAACAATAGTTTTTTTTTTCACGACAGAAAATTATCTTTCTTGAGTTTTAATTTTTAAAACAAAAAGACAGAATATTGAAAAATATAGAATTCTAATTTAAGAGCATATTCAAAATATTGTATCATCTAAAAAAAGAGTCATATATTGGTTATATAAAACTTAAAAGCGATTATGGATTTCTTATTCTTTTTCATTGAAAATAATAGCAGTGATATATATTCAGTGCAACATTTCAGGTGCGATATTGTAACAAAAATTGCATTTCTTTGATTTGGTATCTTATTTTTTAAAATTAAATCTCACTATTGGATCACAAAATTTGCAATTTTAATCAATAGTACATTGATTTAAAAAATTACTTTTTCTGATGACTATAAACTTTAAAAAATTAACATTTCAAATTTTTTTTAAAAAAATATTTTTAGATTAAATGTAGAGAGCAAAATTAGAAACATTACATTGTATTTAATAAAAGTGTTATTGCAAAACGGAATTTCAGTTCAGAAAAATATTTCAAAATTTTATGAAATGTATACAATTTCTTTTCCTTTTCGAAGTTTAATGAGTCTAAGATATTGTAATATTTATTGATTTTATATTTATTCAAAAATTTTACACATTTAATTGACATTTAAAATAAAATTCAATTTACTAACTAGAAAATGATTTTTAAAAAATTCATATCTTTTCAATTATATAAAACATGACGATGCTTTTTCTTTCTTTCCTTTTTTTATAAAAGCAACCAAGGAAATGAGTCTAAAGTTTATATTTTCGCCATACAGTGATTTCCTTAGAACTTAGAAAAGCGTCGCTTTCCAACTATAATTTTATATTAAGATATCAGACTAAGTTCGGAATATCTTTTTTAAATATTTGAAGCAATGCTTTTCTATTTTCAAATGATATTTATGCAAAAATATTATATAAAATATTAAATATTTATACATATATCTCAATATAAAATTA
>JAOUZG010003149.1:678249-693274 GCA_026289955.1 Argiope argentata
ATATATATATATATATATATATATATATATATATTGCTTAAGAAAAGTTAGAATTTTTTTGGTCCTAAATTTGATTTTTTTTCAGACACACTCAGACAAAAACAAATAACTGGAATAGTTTGTCCTTCAGAACATATAATCATTATTATATTGGCTAAGATTTAACACAAAAATTTAGGAATTACTCAAAATTCTCGCAAATTGCAAAAATTTTAGCGTAAATTCCCAGCCACTTTTCCCCCTCCCCAATTTTGATATTTTTTCAAAATTTAAAACATGTATAACCTTATATCTCGTCACTTTTCGTATATTTGAGTTCATTCTCTAGACCAGGGATGACCTTTGATGGCTCGCGACACAATATTTTGGGCACGCCGCAGATCAAAACTGCATTTTAGTTCAAAGTAGCACAGTTCACTATGAAGTATTACGAACAAACGTGAGTGATCATTCACAGTGCGCATGTTCCCATTCCGTCTCTATTTCATGAGCGGATGAAAATCGAGCAATATCATTGATTGGCACCGTCACACACTCTGCAATGAGGATGTGACGTCATTATGTGTGAATCACGAAGTGTTATTAGTTCGTACTGCTAGGATCGAAAGCATTAAGGAAGAATTAATTGTGATAACATCGTTGCTAACAATCACAAAGGGCACAGATATTTGTACGGCTGTTGAAAATCCTTTTGCTAAGAAAGAAATTGATTTGAAAGGAATTGTTTCAGTAACTGTTGATGCTCCAAATATGAAGGGGGGAAAACATTTTTTATTTCAAACATTTGATTCTTTAACTCCTCTGATTATTCACCAACAAATCTTCTGTGTTAAGAGTGATTTAACATCTCTAGATAATATAATGGCGTTAGTCACAAAAATAGTCATCCTCATATCGTCCCAAGCTTTAAATAAGCAAAGGCTTAGTACTTTTTTGGATAAAGTCAATTCAGTGTAAAATAGTTTAATGGTATAATAATTTTCACTAGTTAAGCCTCGAGAACATATTTTAAAGATTTGTTGACTGCTTGGAAGAAATCAGACTGTTTCTGCAAAATAGAGAGAAAATTGAACAATATCCACCGTTGTTGGATGCTATGTGGGTATCAAAATTGATGTTTTTTACTGACATATGCTAACATTTCAATGAATTAAGCTTTAAGGCACAAATAAAACGATTATCGTCATGATGGATCTCATTCGCGTTTTTGGCACTTAACTGCATGTTTTCAGAAATGATATTAGTACAAGAAACTACAAGAGTTCCTAAAATTAGTATTCCAATATAAGTAGTATTAGTATTCCAATATAATAGAGCTTCTAAAAATTATCAAGGATTCAGATGTACAAGAGAAACCAGGCGAAGAAATTGAAGAATTTATTTCCATAGTTGATTCTTCAATCATGGTATTTTCAGCGAGGTTTCTTCAGCTCAAAGAATTACCAGAAAAGCGCAAGTTTATTTTGCATCCTGATGTGACTTCATTTGATAAACTGAACTTGTTCCAATTAGATTGGTTGAAGTTGAAGAATTTAAAAGGCAACTGAGTCTATCAAAATGGATTCAAAAATTTATTGAAACAAAGCCCGAATTGAATGAAACAGAAAAATAAACAAGCATTTTAAGTAAAAAATACCAGTAACGAAATTTTGGAACATTTAATTGTTTGAAGAAGCTGGCTCATACTATTTTAAGCCTGATTTCATCTACCTATGCCGGCTAGTTCTTATCTTCTCAGATGATTAATATTGAAGACTTGCTTAGAAACTGGCCGATGACTACAATTCAGCGCACATTTTGCTGAAAGTAATATCTTACAATATTAATATAAGTTATTTGTCATCTAATATGCAACAGAAGTCACACTAACGCAATTTGAATTGCACATGTAATTAAAACATTTACTACTATACAGTCCAAAATGTATTTTTTCGTAATAAATAATGAGTTTTTAGTATTTAGTTTTATTATCTTCCCAATAATTACAAATCAAAATTATTTAATGGCATGTCTATACCACTTTAAATATTTCTTTAGAAAATACGGCTCGTTCATCCATAAAAGTTCGTACCCCTGCCGTAGACAGTATTATAAACTGAATTTTTGAAAAAAATTTGGAATTGTATTTTTGACAGTATTTTGGTAATAGTGTTCGAAACATGAAAAATTTTGGAAATTCCATATTTTGAGTTAAATGGGTTTAAAATTTTGGTATTCGTTTTAAAATGAAATGAAAAAAGGAATTCTGTTTAGATTTTTTTTTGTTTTTAATTATCGTAGATATAAACTGATACTGGGAGTGAGATAAGAAGAGAGATATCTGATCCAATAAGGAGGCTGCTTTATAGCGGAGTAGGTTAGGGTGAAGTTCACTGGATTTTCAGAATTTTCCTGGTTTAGTAGTGGATAATCTATTGTTTTTGAAGGGTGAATCAATTGCACTTTGATGGTGGGTGGGTGAGCTGGAGAGGAATCGAGTAGAGCATTCAATAGTATGAGCTTCTTCTCTTTGGATTTTGTTTCTTTAAGTTAGGCAGCTGCTTAAAGGGAATTCTTCTATTAGTTTTTTTGTTTGTTTCTTTAAGTGCTTCCGAGACTTCTCTTGATTCTGAGATGCTAAAGAGGGAGTTATTTACTTCTGAGTTGGGCCTGTAGTCAGATGGGCTATCTTGTTATCTGAATCTTTGTTGTTGTTTTTCAGGTGGTCTGGGGATTACTTCTAGTGTGCGTCCATTTATTGCGCCTATTTTCTAGAGTCTCGGCATAGCTTCGTCTAGGTCTTCAGATGGGTGTTGTTGTCGGCTATGTAGGCCCCCCTTCCATAAAACCAGGTGTTCTACTTTTTTACAATTGATACAGACTGGTTCTAGAATTCCTTCTTTCTTCTGACAGCCAGCTGTGGGGTGGTTACCATTGCACTTGATGCAACGTGGATTGCAATTGCAATTCCACGCTCTGTGAAAAAAAACCTGCTCATCTGAAGCACATTGTTGCTTTTTCAGGTCTCCTGTACGTTTCGACTCTGATCCTCATATACGACAGGTGATTCAGATTGTATATGCTCTGGAATTTTCCACTTTTCTTTTTTTTTTTTCTAGGAGATAGATGGGGTCCTGCGTTTTCATTCGGAGCTTTTTGATCTAAAATATTCTTTCTATTTTTGTATCCGAGTGATTCGAATTCATCTTTTAGCTGTTCTTTGCAGTGGTTTCCGATTAAGCCTTTAATTCTAATTTTCACAGGTATGTCAGAAGGGTCTTCGCAGATTACAAATTCTTTCTTCTTAACTCTGAGTAGTTCAATAATTTGTCTCCTTTCTTCTTCTGATCAGGGGGAAATTCTTATAAATTCATTGTTGTATTTATTGTTGGTGTTTGGGAATTTTTTGCATATTTCCTATAATATGAGATTGTAGTGTGCTGTCAGTTTTTAATTGTATTGGCGGTGCTTCTTTATTTTATTAGGGGGATCGTTCTCTAGAAGTTGAAATTTGTTATTTGCAAAGATTTCGGGGTTTTGTTATGATTTTTTTTAAATCGTGTGTCTTTGATTAATTACTTGGAAGTGCTGTCCCGTTTCCATTGCATCTTGGCTTTCGGTGTCCGTTTGATTTTCAATCTATTGTCTGTTCGTCTTTAAATTTCTTCTTTTACTTCTTTCACGTTAAATTACTGTAATGGTATTGAAACGTCTCTTCTGCATTTCTTCTAGAATGTGCGTCGTGATATCGTATATATTCATCATAGTTGGTCATCGAATTCCTGCTAGAGCTTCTGCTCTCGCTGTAACGGTCCCCTTTCAAGGCTGGAGACAGAATAAAAAAATAATGGCGAATGAAAAACTGAAAAGATTAATAAGATGCTATTCCAACACATAAGTCGATTATTATCGAAAATAGTAATCGGAAATCGATCGGATTTTCTTTTTATATGAGTACGCTTGAGTGTAAAAAAATTGTGGATTAAATCAGAATGCATCCTTTTAGCTTTTGTTTCCGAAAATGAATATTTAGTGATTAAACAAAGGAGAATCAACAACATTCTGATAACCACCATTATTTTTCCCATAGGGTAGTCCATTTTTTAGGGGGAGGCAGAGTTTTCATTAAATGAAATTATTTATATCTTGAGAATTTCGGCGTGAAATTTGATACAGATGCTTAATGGATCGAATTATTGAAAGATATTGGTTTCCATACAGGAAATATTTCGAGACTAATGTTAATTAGCTCAGTTAATCCTTTTATGATTGGAGCAAACCTGTCCCTTTGAGTC
Source organism: Argiope argentata (assembly GCA_026289955.1). Taxonomy (NCBI): domain Eukaryota; kingdom Metazoa; phylum Arthropoda; class Arachnida; order Araneae; family Araneidae; genus Argiope; species Argiope argentata. Next base: position 682,524 of record JAOUZG010003149.1, read on the forward strand.
ATTTGCATCAACAGCAACTTTATAAAGATGCGTTAATAAATAAAAACGTCATAAAATTGTTCCCATTTTCAGTTCTGTTCCCGACTTTATTATTAGTGATATTTAATGAACCGATAATTTATTTCATATGATACTATTATCAGTTTTAAAATATGCATAAATCATCATAATATAATTCTTATAATTTTTTTTGATTTGTTGGAACTATTGTGTTTGTTCTGAGGTTAATTTTTAAAGATTTGGTAACCCATTCATTCAATAAATTCTAAACATGTTATGCAAATCAACTACTTTTATAAAATAATAGGTAAGGAGAAATATTTTATACCCTTTCCTATTTGTACCATAAAATTCAATAGCAATGTGTAAATCAAGAATGATTTATTATATTATTTTTATTTGAATAAACATTGGATTTTATTTTAAAAACATTCCTATTTCCTAAATATTTTTAAACGTATTCGAACAGTTCTTTGCTTGTTATCTGCAATATTTTAAATTTATATATCCTGATAATTATATTCTATTAAGTTATTTATTCTGATAATTATAGAGTTTAATTTGTCTTAGGATATTTCTAAATTTAATTCTTTAAAGTTGTTTTAGAAAGAGATTGTCTTTAACTTCATCAAAAAGTAAGTTTATTTGGAAAACTGTTCAAAACACTGATATTAGGTATCAGCAATTCCAACGCATCAAGTAAATAATATATGGATAAAAACACCACTACCATTGATTTTTTTAGCCGAAATATTAACAGATTAACATTTGAAATCTAAAAATAAATTAAAAATCTGTATATTCATCTTTAATGAAGTCTTATTTGATGTATCTCAAACTCAGGTGAAGGGGTCTGGTTATTGTTCACAATCTATGTTTGAGACACATGTTTTCTTTTCAGGCCCTTGACCCTAGAAATAAACTGTGAAAACAATACACTTCGGCATAATTAGACTCAAAAATCAGAATTTTTTTGAAATAATGATACACCTGACTGAGTAAAACATTTCAAGAAACTCGTGGTTCAGAATAAGAATAATCAAGAATCCACTTTCAAAGTATGTTTTGAGTGACTTGCAAGTAAATTCATTATTATTGATGAATACGGCTGAATGAGCAGGGTAATTAATTAACTAAGTGCATTATTTTTATTACATTAGCTGATATTATGTCTGTCATATTAATTTTTATATTTAGCGTAACTATTCTAAGATTATCTATATCTTAATATTGCATGTTGTCTATAAAATATAAAAGTAAAATCGAAATCTTAGCTGTTATATTTTCCTTTATTTGCTCATTTTTTAAAATCTACCTAAGTTTTGTGAAAAGGTGAATAATTTATTCAACCAATAAAATTTCAATTCAGCATCTGAAATGCTTGATGAGTTTGTAAACCACATCTTCTCTTTTAATTTAAAATGTTTTCAGAGTGATTTGTTCACTATTTAGCTATAATTCCCCAATTCAAAAAGATTTAATTTGTTTAAAAAAGTTGTTTCTTTAGAAGAAATCAAAACCTTATCACAACTGAATACAAAGCTTTCTATTTTTTATTTCTAAGCGCACGCACGCGCACACACACACACTGAGCAACATCTTCTTCTGACAATATTATCTTTAATTGCAGGATCGAACTCATCGCAAATGGAGAAAGCAATCTTTTTTCCCTAACCCTAATACGTTTTAAGTAAACTTGCTATTTAGACATGAAGTTTTCGGTAAGTATAACAATTTGAATGGACTTGAACGAATTAGAAGATTGGTATTTATGGCATCAAAGGCTGGTATTCCCTATTTCAGCAACTTGAATAATGTAAGATATTAGGATTTATAGCTACAATGACTGTTATCTCCGGTTTTCAGATGTAGAGAACCTGTATCAGCAATCTGAATGCCTGCTGACAGGAAACAAATCGGCATAGCCGAGTTGCCATCGCGATATCATCTGATGAAAGCTAATTTAAAAAGCCTTCGAACGATCACGTTAATTATTAATGTCTTGCTATTTATTTATATTAATATGAATTGTATGCAACGTGCATTACATGGAACGATTCCTTTCCTCTCTCTTTATTTCTGTCGTTTTCAAGTATTTATGAAACTGATTGTTATCAACTAAGCTGCGACATAGGCTTTTCCATTTTATTTAATCCTTAGAAATGTGAGCGTCATATTTACCATTAACAGAAAATAATATACGATATTGAATTTAATTCGATGTGACATATCTAAAGTAAAAAAAAAAATGGTTCATAAGCATTAGAAATGAAATTAAGAATTTGGTTTATTCGTTTCTGATTTCTTTACCTTTGTCACATGATCTTTTAAGGAATATTATATGGATCATGTGACCACAAACGGTCACGAAATGTTACCAGCCAGTGGGTATAAGGATTCTAAATATTTGGCATTCTTTAGAGTATGAACGATGACAGGGTTATTTAATTTCTGTGTTGTGTTTCTCTAACAATTCAAATTTGATGTACGTTAGTTGTGTAAACATGGTATAAATATTCGCGTTTGTGTTTAATGAAAGATCAATTCATTTTGCATTGAAATTAATATGAAATTTTTGCATTAAGTTAATTAAATTTATAAAATGCTTACCGATTTCAACGATATTGTTTTTGGGGTGAGTTCCATTTAAATATTTGCCGTGAAATTGAATTGTTTGTTGATGACTCATCGTAACCATTTGTCGGAAAACTTAAGTTATCTATGTTTTTATTCCCACACTGAAATTAATCTTGATTTTAATAAGTGTGCAGCTGTCCTTGGAATTTTTATATGAATTGTGATTTGAAGTTTTCTGCTTGAATTTGGTTTGTTTTTAAGTTTTGATTTCTAATTTATTTGCGTCCCATATTATTTTGATATTAAGATGTTATGCTGGAATTTAAATGTAAGATATTGATGATTTGAAGTTATGATGTTTTGGGCAATTTTCTATTTATTGCTGTTCAAATTTTTGGATTTAGAGTGTAACACAATGTAAGTATAATATTTCAGATTAAAAACGTATGAGTTGACATCTGTATTGCATTTTCAATTGTTAATGACATTTTGATTTCGTATAGAGATGAATAATTTACAATTAAGGGCAACATTTCTTTTCCTTTTAATAGTCCTTTACTGTCTGTTATGAAAGCATAAGAGATGTATTTATCATGATATTTAAGTTCATATTCTTTTTGTCACACGTGAATATTGCAGAAATATTTTACGGTGTGTTAAAATTTTACTAAATGACTGATCACAAGGGTGTATAAAATAAATTATTTTATTTAGAGGTAAACAAAATATGGCTATTCTTAATCAAAACTTGCAATTATTGAATCGAATTACTGATGACAAAGAGGCAATATTATGATCCCACGATCAGATACATTTATGTAGGCATTCATTCGAATTTTTAATGTTGAGCAATTCTTAAAAATAAAGTATCACATTTCTAAGTGTAATAAATTAAATTATTCATAATATCATAATTAGTCAGGTTTTTGTCATTATTTAGTATAACTTATAACAATTTTTTTTACTTTTTGTATATAAATTCTTGCTATTATTGATAAAGTACATTCCCTCTTTAGCAAATTATGATATTTTGTAAATGAATGTTTCTTTTTGTATTTTAAGTCTTTATTTAAATAATTATAAAGCTAATATAGAAAACTTTTAATAGCTTAAATTGTGATTATTTTGAAGTGAAAGTTTTTATTTAGGACTATTGCTCTAAATCCAACCAGAAGACTTTATTGAAGAAGAATTAGTGCAAAATTTTGAGTAATGGAATAAAATCATAGAGATAAAATATTTATTTTCTGACCATAGTAAATTATTTTGCATATTTCTTTTTGTGATACCTTTATTTTGATCTAAATCCTATTTCACTTCCTTTGCTGTTAACTAAATTGGAACTTTCATTTTCATATATACTTGTGTTTTATTGAATTGGTACAAAAAAAAAAAATCAAGTGAACATCATTAAACTTAACACTGGAAATCTTTTAGTTATATTGATTTTCAGGTTTGATTGTCATACATGTGCTTAAGCAACAATATAGTTTATAAGCTGTGTTGAATATTTAAATAGGGTCCTGTAGTTCATCTTTAAAGTACAATGAAATAAAGAGTAAGAAAGTAGCCATTTTAAATTGCAAAGTATCAGAATAGACAGAATTTCAAGCTATAATTAATTTTGCAACGACATATCTACAAAAGCTTTACAAGTCTTGCTGATTTATAGAATAAATTATTCTTTTTCTTGTAAACTGATAAGTTATTTCTGTATGTATATATTTTTATTACTCATAAAATGCAGTTGTATGAACGTATAGTTTTCAGTGTTAAAATTTTGGTTGGACTTTAAGATGTTAACATGTACAATCTCATTTTTATTCATTGTTTTTTTTTATGTATGAATATTTTAATTTGCTATGTAAATTGTTTTATTTGTTATATAAATATCTCTATTTATTTCAGGGATCAAGTAGTGGTGAATTATAACTAATAATGCATCAACACAGACGACGCAAAAAAAGACCTAGTTATGGTGTAAGAACAGTAGAAATATCTAGAGGTAAAAATGGTTTTGGTTTTACCATATCAGGACAAGCACCTTGCATTCTGAGTTGCATCATAACAGGCAGTCCTGCAGAAAAGGCTGGCTTGCGTCCTGGGGATTTTTTAATTGCAGTAAATGGCCAGAATGTTTCAAAAGCTCCCCATGATGATGTTGTTCGCTTGATTGGGAATTCTAATGGCATATTAAAGCTTCAAATAGCTGAAAACTATTATTCTGATTCTTCTGAAGAAGAATTCATATCAATTGTGAAGCTTAGACCAAAGTATCCTAATAAAATTCGAAATAGACATCAGAACAGTGTTTCTCGTGCTGAAAAAGTAGTGCAAGACTTACAAACTGGTGCATTATTTGTTGATCATATCCATGGAAGTAATGTCATTGTTCCCCAGAAACAAAGTTCAAAATCTCATACAGCTGGTCTTGCTGGACCTAGTAGATCAAATAAGGTATTACTAGACTTAATCCTTCAGCAGAGATTACAAGATGGAAATAATAGGCATTCCTTACAGAGTCCCCTTTTACAGCAAACAACAGGTATAGCATCTGTTTCTTCAAATGAAAAATCAAAACAAGTCCTTTCAAAAAGAAAAGAAAACCAGGTTTTAAAATCTCGGAGTCATCCAGAACATTTAAATACATCATCCAGTTCTACTAGTGAAGTATTCCATTCAATTTTTACAGAACAAGATTTAAATAACATTTTATACCCTGCAATTTTTGCTTCTCAAAATGTAGAACAGAAAGGTAGCCAGGAACAAGCTATTTTAAAAGCTGTTGTAGGTTATTTAGGAACTATAGAGATGCCTAAAGAGCCCCAACTTCCTAATTCTCGACTGCAAACTATACGGAATTGTATTCGTCGTTTAAGAGTTGAAAAGAAAGTTCATACTCTTGTGTTAATGTCTGTGTTTTCAGAAAGTATTATTCTCATCAATCCTCAAGGTGTTACTTTAGCTGAATTTTCTGCTGACAAAATTACTTTTAGTGGTGTATATAGTGATGATAAGAAATTTTTTGGTCTTGTCACTAATCACGGAAGGAACAGTGATGAATTCAGTGAAAGTAGTCAGGAAGAACCGGGATCCGTAAGTAGTTCCTGTCATGTTTTCATGGTTGATCCTAAATTAATTCCTCATCATCAACATTTGAAACGAGCCAAAGCATTTCATATAACATGTACATCAGATCCTGTAACTAATAAGTGCAAAGAATTTCCTGAATCTGCCGATAGTATTCTTCAAGCAGTAGTTGGATTGTATAGAAGTAAATTAGGACCTAATAATGATGTTGTGCATGGTTTGGAATTTCATGTAAATATGTCTCCTCAGCCCAGCAATACAAGCAGCAACAGTAGTAATAGTGACAGTGGAATTGGATTTCGAGATGAAGGTAAGTGTTATTTTATATGATGTATTTTGTTTCATTTATTAATTATTTGCTCATTATATTTCATTTATTATCAATACCTATTTTTTCATTTTCTTTCTAATGGAAACATACCTAATACTATACGTCACATACATAGTGTAAAAAAGATTATCTGGAAATTTGTATAAAGTTATTTCAGATGATTATCTGAAAAGTAAATATTATCAGATTTATACATATATTATTCTTTTCGTGATTTACAGGCTTGACAATTTTTTTTCTTCCAAAATATATGTAGTTTCTGTGTTGATCCAGTGCATAAAAATGTTTTCTTTTGTTTTTAAATATTCCTCTAATATTACTCCTTCAGTTTTTCATTTTGAAATGTCTGTCTTCCTTTTAAGCTAAAATATTTTCTTTTACTTTCAAGTAAATGTTAAAATGAATCATTAAGTAGAAGTTCGCAAATTTATAAATTTTAATACAGTGAAAGAGCTGCTGTAATTTCTTGGTTAATATTTTTATAATTTAGCATTCTTTAAAGCATAGTTATAAAAATAACCTATTCATATAAAACTTAATCTGAATGACTTAAAAATAATATTAATTTAAAAATTGGGCATTAAAGTAAGAAAAAAAACTTGCTTTTTGTCAGAAAAATACTAAAAAATTGCATGCAAAAGAAAAATACAAAATATATGCTCATAAATAATGGAGGAAAAAAGCAATCCTATTTCCAATAAGAAACCTAATCTTAGAACGTAACCTATTTATACATACTATTTTACTTGTGTGAATATTATTTGTGTAAACCTTATAGATTATTATTCTGTAGTTGTATTCTGTATTTTTTATTTTTACTTCTCTTAGATTTCAGAATTGCAAGTACTTTCTTAATTTTCTGCTATAAAAATTTAAATATGTACTTATGAATTATTGATCAAATAAATATCCTTACTTTGGTATTGCACCTTTGTTATGCATTTTAGAAAGCTGAGAAGTTAGTTTGTACCTGAACTTTTGCAGTATATTTTGAATGCCACTTGACTAGCCAGATGGAATGTTTTGAGGATAACTACCTTATTTATTTGAGGCTTGGATGGACACCTAAAACTAAGTTCTATGTAAAAAAAGAGAATTTTTTTTTCTCAGTTGAAAACATGCATAGTTTTAATAAAAAATTGTTTTCTAATTGTGTTAATTCAAAATATATTGCAAATTCTGAGTTGCATGTATCTTCATTTCTTATGCCCTCCATGTGTGTGAAGTAAATGCTATTAAATTTTGAGAACTCTCGTATCAAACTATATAAGCTATGATTGTGTTCCCTTACCCTCTTTTTTCTACTTTCTTATTCAGACTGTATCATTTCCTGGTCATAGTTTATCATTCACTGATCATTAATTAAGAAAAGTGGACTCATTCCTTTAAAAATTGTACTCTTGCCTTAATCGTAAAGAAAAATAGTAAACCTTTAATTTAAAAAACTCATTGTCATTATTAATATTATTATTACGAAATTTTTTTTTCTTTCAAAATTTGATTAGATATATGTTTGCTGATAAGAAACTTCTCTGATGTTGATCTATTTAATATTATTTTCAATTCTTTCTATGCAGTGGAGAAAATTTCAAAATACTATATTGGCTGTGTGCTTTGCTTTATTGGACCCTTTAGTAGAAAATGTTTTTTTATAAACAAAAAAATACACATCCACATGTGTATTTTATATTATTTTTCATCAAAATTTTGATAATATGTATTAAAAAATTGCTATTGGGTTGTATATATATATATATATATATATATATACCTTTTCCAATATGAAACAAGAACACTTATAATGGAATAATAGTTTAACATTATGTTATTTAGAAAGAATCATTTGCATTTGAAAGTAATAATAAACATAATCATGTTCAGTGAGTCATATAATTCCTAAATTCATCTAGTCAATAGGATTATAATGCAGTAGGATTGATTGCTTTCAATGTCTTCTTTATAAAAATCCCTTGTAAATTAAAATTGCTACAAGCTAAAACTTAGACACCATAGGGAAAAAAATCTTGCTCTACCAAAATATTTTAGCTGTAATGAATTTTAAAAAAATATAAAAATGTTTTTTTAACAGTGAACTAATTGGGCAGCTAAAAGCAAGTAGCATCAATTTATAAATTATAGTTAACAATTAAATTAAATTAACATTAACAAATTTTACATAAAATTAAAATTTGCGAGTCCCTAAACCAAACTCGGATGTCTCGCAATTAAACACCAAATAAATCACTGGTTAAAAATTACTGCCACCTTTATGGTTAACATTATAATTGTTGAGGGGAATTTCCCAATTATATTATTTAATTCTCTGCAGAATTATTTAAAAATTTAATTAAAATATGAAAGCAAAGGGGCCAGATGAGTATTAAACATGCTGAAGATGGAAAGTTTGTGTTGGAACTTTCAGATATTGTCCATGGTAGTAATATAATGGTTGATAATGTCTTAAGACACTTCAAAATTAATAATCTGGTGGAAAATAAGCCTAATACAGAACACAATAAAATTTTCAATAAAGAAAATGAGCAATATTTTATGAGTAAAAATAATTAATAAGTAAAAGGGAATCCATTCCTTAATACATCAGCGTTAGCTATTATTGTTGAAAGGGAATTAGAAATAAAGAGTTCATCAACAATAAGAAATGTGTCCCATTTGGTAGATCTCAATGAAAGAAAAGTCAGGCAAATGCCTTTCTTTCATAAGTAAGTGAAATCAGATTATACAACTTAAATTTGTTAGGAGCATTAAAACAAGGATTTTTTAAAATTGGAAAAATGTCTTATTTACTGGGGAGAGCAAATTCAACAAATATTTTTGGATCTAATGACGAAACTTACATCAGGAGAAAATCGGGCTACAAATGGGGGGAAAAAAAAAAAGAGGAAGGAAAGAAAGGAAGCAACCGTGAAGTATAGTGGTGAGTTTGTAATGGTCTGGGGCTCATTTTCAGCTGCTGATGTATGGACCCCACATTTTATTCATGGGAGAATTTATCAGAAAGAATACCTTGACATTTTAAAGAAAAGTCTGCCACAATATGTACAGAAACTCTCTCTGGGCAGTAACTGGAAATTTTATCAGGATAATGATCCAAAATATAAAGCTTATTGAATGCATTCCTGACTTCTATATAATTGATCTCAAGTCATGGATTCTCCGTCCCAAATTCTAATGGGATTTATTCCATCAAACATTTATTAGAATACCTTAAGCAAAAAAAATCTGGGAAAAAATTTCCAAAAATTAAGAAAAATTGCATTTCCAATAAAGAGGAATTGAAAAGAGTATTGTAGGAATGAGAAAATATTGAACCTAATTTTTATGAAATATTGATACAATCTATACTTTAGTGTCTTAAAATGGTTATAAAAAACAAAAGTTTATATACAAAATAATAATTTACTTGAAATATGAAATATTTTTTAAATTCTTATCTGTCTGAGTTTGGATTATCATTATTTTTTTGTGTTTTTTTGCCATAATTTCTTGTTAAAATGAATACATTTATAATTTTTGGTACTTGTTTTTAGAATTACAATAAAGGTACTAGTGACAATTCCTTTAACTATGTTTCTTATCAATTTTAGCATAACAATTTAGCTGTATTAGTATCTTGTTTTTGATGTTTGAATTTGGCTTACAGCTACTATGTAGTGGAAGAGGTCGCATGATCTGCATTACAAGCACACTTGTTAAATAGGGTGCAAAATCATTTAGAACTACTTATTTTTTTTATTAAGGTGTTTATTTTTCTTCTTCTCAAGATAAAATGATTTTTTTTTCTTAAGATAAAATAAAATTTTCAGGAAGTTATATTTTGCTCTTGTATAGGAATAAATTTTCTTTCTTTTGTCTGAACCTTCAGTGAAAAGTGTTGTCCATAAAGGAAGAAGTAATACTGATTGATGATTCATTTGCATTTATGAGTTCAAATGTTAAAAAAAGAGGTCGAAAAAAGTTTTCCCTGTAACAGTATATAGTATTAATGCGTGAAAAAAATATTTTTCTGTTACTTAATTTAAAATTAAAAAAAAAAAATCTTTTGCTTGTATTGGTAAGTGAAAAAAAAAAGGTGCTTTTTTGGAAGGGGGGGAGGTAATTTAATGTTTTGGCTGGAAAGTTGGTTTAGCTGTGACTTAACCACATTATTGCACTTTTGATTTGTGGTTATATCTTTGCAAAATATTAATTATATTTTAACAATTTTATAATTAAATTATTTAAATATTTTTATTGCAGGTAATTTTTTTTGAAAAGTTGCATTTTTTTTAACAACATATTGGAAAATTTGTGTACTCAGTTCACTGTGAACTTACTGAATGTGAATATGTTTAATGGTTAAAGCCTACCAAAACTAAATTTGAAATGAAATGTTCATAGTGATCCAAAGAGTTTGACATTTCTAATATAGGAAAAGCAGCTGTACATTCGCATATGCAAAGATAAGGTTTTATTTAATTATCTATTTTTTGTGTTATATTTTAACTTAGAAAATTATTGATTTATTATTATGGATTCTCTTCTGAAAATTAGACTCTCCTTTGGATTTACAATTTATCATTTCTATATACTTGGTGCTACCTTGCTTTCAATATATATATATCTTTATATATAAAATTCTTCTGTGCGTGTGTATGTGACGGAACTCCTCCTAAACGACTGGTCCGATTTTGATGAAATTTTTTGTGTGTGTTCAAGTGGATTCGAGAATGGTTTAGATTCACAATTCAGTCCA
>JAOUZG010003149.1:698274-741608 GCA_026289955.1 Argiope argentata
TATATATATATATATATATATATATATATATATATAATATTCAAAATGAGTTCAAATGATAGGCCCAATTTTAAAAAATCATATTTTGAAAACTACTGCACATATAACAATAAATGATTCATGAATTTAAAGACAAATATATTAAATTGTTTCAGTTACAAATGTTCGATATTTAACCCTCTTGTTACATGACATACATTCAGTCTGTAATCTAGTTCATTTCAAACATTTAGTTGCATTATTTTGTTAATGGTTCTGATTGCTGCTCAAATGCGTTCTACAAGCTCTGGCAGCATTTTCAGCATTAGTGGCTCAAAAACAATGTGTTAGATATAACCCCAAAAAATAAATTGCATGATTTTAGGTTTGGGATCTTTGTCAACATGTGAGTAAGGGAAAATCACCATCATCTGCATGCACCATTCACAGGTGTGGAAGCTCCCCATTCCAGTAATCATGTACATGCAAAGACCTGTGATATTGGGGCTCCAACCTACTCAAACACAAAATTTTCACTGCCCTCAAACAGCTGTGGGAATAACCAAATTTGCAACATGTCCAGATAATTGCGATTTGTGATCGTTTTTTCACTAAAGAAAAATGGACCATACAATTTTTTCTATGATATTGCACAAAAAACATTCACTTTTGATAAATATCTTTAAAACTGCTCAATATCATGAAGATTTTCACTTCCCCTCACACTGACATTACGATGATTTACCTGATAAATGGAAGGCTGTTTCGGCTGAGAAAATCAGTTTATTACCCAAATCTTCATTTTCAAGTTCCTCTTGCATATGTATATAAAAGTTAAATTGATGCATTTTGTTGTCCTGTGTTATTTCTTTTGTCAGTTGTAAATGATGCAACTTGAAATTAAATTTTTTTCGCATAAAATGCTCTATACTGTTTGCTGGGTAGCAGCTCTTGTAGACTTTCATGAACTTTGAACAAAATTCTCCCTCATCCTACAAGTTGCACTGAAAGTACAAAGAAATCTATGCATACTCTAAGATGTAAAAACTCTTCTCTGTCATTATTACCTTTTTTAGATTTCAATCCTAGCAATCAATTAATGGGCTACCATATGTTGATCAATGATAGGAAAAAACTGTATATTTCTCTTTAAATTCATGTGTCACTACTGTAATGTTGCAGTCGTTTCAAAAATATGATTTTAAAATTAGGTCCATCATTTGTACTCACCCTGTTATATATATATATATATATATATATATATATATATATATATATATATGGAATTTTTTCTGTATTTTATTGATAAAAAATTGAGAATACCAGCATCAATAGGCCATTAAAAATATTGGAGTAACAAAGAGCTAAAGAAATTGCTGCCAGTGGCATAAAGAAAGGAACATCTTTTAAGGAAAAATAAATCTCTTTTAGAAAAGGAAATTGCTGAAATTGAATGTAATGCTATTGAACTCTAACAACTAGCTGGACTAACCTGAGACTTCCAGTATCTAAGAAATCAGATGCATTATAAAATATTATTAAGTGAGGAAATTGAACAGTTGAAAAAGTTAATGAAATTTCTAGAAAGAAACAGTAAACTTATTTTTATATAGTTAATAAAATTGTGCATGTTTTTTTAAATTCTATATTAGTTTACTTATATTCTTAACCTTTTTGCTATTAAAAAATTGTAATGTTAATGAAGTGGCAATGTAATACTCTTCTTCTTAATGCAGACTGTAATATAAATAAAGTATTTCAGATGTGGATTAAATCAAATAAAAAAAAAAGAACTTTTAAGATACTTAGCTTTGTTGTTAATGAAAAAATGTTGGAATTCTCTATTTCTATGTTTTAAATATTGAACAGTTTTTTTTTTTTGTCATCTTGGTGAATTTCATTGTCACTTAGTTTCATAATCAAAACTATTGTTAATGTTAGTTTTCAAAGGTGCTTAAAAAGTGCTCCTAAACTGCCTATTTTTTGAGAAAAAATTTGAATACTCGCCTTTTTAAAGAATTTGCCATATGCAGTTGGATTCATAGTGAAAAAGAAACGATTTCACATTTGAAAAAGTATGTATTCTCATACTTATCATATGATCAAAAGTTTCTACCCTGTGATAAGAAAGAAAACAAAAGAAACAAAAACCAGATTTAATGAAAAAGGAAATATAAGTAACACAATTTGTAATTATTTAAAAACACAGAAGCCAGAGTAGAATGTACTCTTCACTGCTCAAAAATATGTTTTACATAATATATACGCAACAATAAAGAAAGCTGAACTTTCACTTTATTCTTTAAAACTTCTCCTTAAAATAGTTAAGAGTGTCACTATATCTAAATATGTTTTTGTTATTTATTATTTTTGTTAATAATTGATTATGTAGAGTATGAATATTCTGTATCATTTCATGGAAAAAATTTTCAACCTAAATTCATGTTTACTACTTAATTTCAGTTACATGTAATTGCACTGTAAATATAATAAAGTAATAAGTAATATAATAAATATTAAGTAATGATAAAAGGGATCTAAATTATAAAAGTTATTTATTAAAATTTTTGACACTTTTAATTAAAAATGATTAATTATTTATTTTTTATATGCATAAAAATGCTTATGTGTAATTTAGCAGTGTCCCTGGTTAACACTAAGCTGACTATGGCTTTGCCTTCTATAAGAAACATAATGGAAAGAGATTTAGACCTTTTTTTTTATGTAAAGATGATTTGTCTGCCCAACAATACTTTTTAGAGGGATTACAACACTGAAGCAGAGAAAAAAACTTAAAACTGAAAAAGGTTTTATGCATATTTCTACATTCGCTGATATGAACTTCCACCTTAATCCTCAGTTAATCTGTAGGTGTATTTGCCCTTTGGTATATACAGAGATCTTGATAGGTCTGAAGCTGGATATGCAGATTAATAAAAGTCATATGGGCAATCAACTGGTCTGTGCCATTGTTCTATCTATCATTGAAAACAAACATACTAAAGACACATGGTTACATGTCTACGTTAATGGATCAATGTTTAAAATTGAAAACAGCAGGAGCTGATGTGTTTTGTGATATTTTAAAATGCTATGCACCAATAGATGCTCATTACCACACATTACAATGGGAAATCACATTAAAGCAACAGGCTATCTGTCCCTTGTCACTCTGCAGAGTAGTTATTTTGTCAGACTCCCTGTCTGCTCTTCAATCTTTTGCAATTCGGCAATGCACATATACCAGAGTGCAGTGAGCTCTCAATATCAATTTGTGTTTCTTTACTGTGGATCCCAGCTAATTGCAGGATTTCTGGGAATGAGGCTGCCAACTTTTTGGTCAAAAGCTAAAGTCCTTCAGAGACTTTTGAAAAGCCTCTCTTGTCATTCTGAAACTTGTGATAAAAAGAGGATATGCCTCCTGGATAAACAGAGAGCATTATCCGACTCTGTCGGTATGCATCCCTGCTTGAGAATTTACAGTTGATCCCAGATGCAGCGGTGGCACTTTCTCATCTTACTACTGGCTATGACTTTTGACTGCATACTTATATTGACCGTGACTCTCCTTATGTCCTCTATGTGGAAGCATCAAATTTTTGAGGCCACTCATCTTGATTCATTCTCTGCTCTCGTATTTTTAAATTATAAAGTTTAGAAATTTTGGAAGGCTAGATATCTAATAGTGTCATAGCCAATCTTCTATGCATTTGTAATAAATAAATAAATAAATATAAAAATGCCTAGAAAAATGGAAGAAAAGCATCTAGAAAAAGAAAAATATATTTAATAATAAGATATTACAATCAGTGGAAGTGTTTGTAAAAAAAAGAAGAAAAAAACTTTTTAGATTTGGCAGCAACAATGAAGATTTCACAATCTGCTTTTGTTTGACATGTCCAAAACCATAAATGATTGAATGGGGGGAAAAAATCAAAATGAGTATTTGCTAATTTTCTGAAACTGTGTCCCATTTCTCTCTTATATGTGTCCTCCACTTCCCTCATATAAGAGAGGAATGGAACAAAAATTTATAAAATTTTTAGTATGCAAATAAAAACCCATTGTTAGTAAAGCACTGTTCTCGTATTTTTAAAAAATAAATTAAAGAACATACTTTAATAACATATTTTTATAAATTGCTCTCTTAAATTCACTAAAGTAGTGAATTAAATTTTTGTGTAATTAATTTTGTGTAATTTTGAATTACTGCTGCACTCCTCTCAACTTTCTCCTACTGTCCCAAATTACTTATGAACTTAGAGTGATGATCCTTGATATCATGCAATAAAATTTCATACAGTTTTGAATTTTTGTACATAAAAATAATGTCTCGTTATCTTATTTAAGTATAGATTAACCTTATTTCAAAATTTTATCTGTTCAATTATTTCAAGTTCTGTTTTAATTTTTAAATTATTCAGAGTCAGATAAAAAATATGCAGTGAAAAAGTGTTTTGTTTATTTTCTTTCCAAGTTATTTGAATAAAATTTAATCATATTGTTCAATTTTATATGAATATTTTTTTATATCTTAAAATTGCTTCCTTTCAGGTAATGCCAGTGACAGAGTCTTTGTTGTAGATGTAGATAATTACCATCAGTATAGCACAAATAGCCTAGATCGTCAAGCATTTTCAAACCCTGGGTTTGGTTTACTTGAATCACCACTGAGAACATTTTCAATATCTCAGGATAACCAATTATTGGCATCCAAATCAATGACACATTCACAATCTACTGAATTAAAAAATATAAATAATAAAGCATCACCTTGCCACTTCGACCGTCTTACAGTTAGAGCTATGCCTGATCCAGTAGGATTTGAGAGAAATTGCAGTAACTACAACTCTGAACTCTTAGAACAACCAAATTCTTCTAGAAACAGTTTACACAACCTTATCCAAATGAGAGAAGATTCTCCTGGAAGTTTTATAAGTGGTCAAAATTTGAATCAGTTAGGTTCATGTACAGATGATAATTCTATAGTTGACAACCAAAATGGTGCATCTTCTGTAGAATCGCATGTTAATAAACTCAGTCCAAAAGTTTATGGACTTAATTTTCCTCTTAAATCTGTGGATGAAATTGGTTTTTGCAATACATCAGTTGAATCGGCTGGTTGGGAATGCACATCATGTAGCACAGAAGAATTACAAGTTCCTACAAGACATTTAATGTTACAAGAAGCTCAAGACACAACAGAGCAAGAAGAAGATGGAAGTCAAGATGTGCATCCTCCAACTCAGGAGGAGGATTCTGAATCTGAAATATCTGGGGTAGGTACTTTTCATTCCTCTTTATCATTATGTCTTTTAAATATTTTATAAATATATTTTTGTACAATATTTTGAGATTGAAAGAAACCTGCAAATTACTTTTTTTAACATGTAAAGTGAGCTAAAATTTTCTTCCTTTTGGCATTCACTTCATAGAAAGTTGCAATATTTATTAAGATAAAAGATTTCATTTCATATGTGAAAATTCAAGAATAGGTATTTTAATAATATTCAACTATTTAGACTTAAAACCGTATTTTATAGACATTTCATTTTAAGGGAATTTTAATAATAATCTTTAGTTTTGTGGTTCATTTATGAAAATATTTTATTTTAATGTAAAATTATAAGCAATATTATATTTGACAAATGTGTTTAAATTCACAATTTCAAAATTAAATACTCATTTATACTCACCTTGATTTGCATTTTTTTTTTCTAAAAAGGAAACCAGATGCATTGTTGAAAAATATTTTTAAATCTGTATTTTAAAAGGAAACCTAATTTTTTCCCTTCTTTTTTTGCTTGTACATTTAACTTCTAAACTTCCAGTCGTGGAAGAAGTGACATCCGAATCTCTTTTGTAATATCGTCATTATTACCAATTCTATAATTTGATGGTTTCATTTAGTAAACAAATATTAATCTTTAACATTAGTAAATTTCTGATAAAGTTTTCTTAATGTAGATCCTTTAAATTAAACTTATTTGTAAATATTAAGTTAATTTTTCACTTGTTTCATTATTTTATTATTCATTTTAAAAAGGCATTTCTGAACTGAGTATCATGAGGTGTAAAACAGCTTGATTTTGATGAGTTGTCAACACAGTTGTATTTTTAACAACCTTGTTATTTCTCTGCAATCTGTTATTCAGTTCATATTCTTATATTTTTTGAAGTGGACTTTTCTGTCTGAAGATTAAGGTACCCTCTCATCACACTCTGGAATCATTATATTATTTTTTTTATGCTGTAAAAATATATTTAATAATTATAAGTAGCTGCAAGTCTTGAAATATTCTTTTTATTGTCTTAATTATTTATAAAATTTTGATTTGTTTTGTTAAACAGAAAGAATTATTGCAGATAATAAATATGTTTGCATTTAAAAAAATGAGAGGAATTGTTAAAATGAACTGATATCTATTTTTATATGTATTTGCTGAAGTGGACTTACATAGGAAATCTATTGTTTGTGAATGAAATTTAAGTATAGGGCAAACTGTACTAGTATTTTTGGTTGAAAGTTTCTGTGTACAGGGAAATAAAATGTATACATATATTTGCACAAAAAACAATACACATATCCATTTGAAATAAATTATTACTGTTATGTTATTGATAATTTATCAAGTGTAAATAACAAATTATTTAACATTCTTTATTTTTATAATGTGATTTTTGTGCATTCATAGTTTTTTAAAGTTAAGATTACTATTTGCTGATCAGCAGTAATTGTTTTTTTATTGCATTGATTCTTTACCTTTAGATAGAATTCATTAACCCAAAAATAAATTTGTAGGAAGCTTTATAGATATGATTAATATGGCAATTAAGTTAATTATTATACATTTAAGAAAGTTTCCTCGCTCTTTAATCAATAATTTAAAAAACTGTAACTCATCTTAGAATGTAATTAAACACTTTCTCTTACTCTGATTTCACTTTGTTATTTGTAATCTAATTGGAAGTTTTGAAATTTAATTACAGGTTGAACAAGGATCTGAATCTACTAGTAAATGGGCTAGAACATCATCTCTGCGCCGGCACCTTGGACGTAAAAGAAGTCTTTATAGAAGCACACATGAAGTAATTTATCTTTTATATTTATATATAATTTATCTTTAATTATGAATATGAATTTTTCCTAAACATATATGTTAAATATTTCACAATTACTGTTCTGAAAACTATTGAATTATTGTGTCTTAGGACCTCTAGAAACTTCATTTTCACTTACTGTTTTTTGTAGGAGATAAATACATATTTAAAGGTTTTTTTCCCTTGTAATTATACTAGAAAAATGGATGCTTGACTATGCTTGAATTTTAATAAATTGGAGGAATGATAATTGGTAAATGCAGTTTTTGAAAATGCGGCGATAATATTTTGCCTTAACTATGTTGCAAAACCAATATGAGATTTTATTTTCATAAATTCTGTTATTGATTCCCCAAGAAATTCTTTCTTTTAGAGCTAAAATAAATAAATAAATAAATAATGTGATATATGTTATGAGAAATAAAAACTTCAAGATTAAGAACATGTTTGATTTTTTTTTCTGGGAAAAGAAATGAAAGTTTTTAAGAATATAAATTTTACTTTATTCTATATTTCTTCCTTTTTTATGAGTTGTTTGATCAGAAGGAATTTTAGCCTTTTATTTTTTAAAATGAAAAACATATTTAATGATAAGATTACATAAATTATTTCTTAATTTTTGTATGCTATGTTATATTATTTTATAAATATTTGTATAAATATTATTTATTTCATTGATTATAAAATAATTCACAATATTATCATTTAATCATTACATTTTATAGTTATAATGATAGTTTGAATGTTACAATCATAACATTTACAATTTCTTCAATGGTAATCTTTGTTTTATAAGCAATTAATTAGTTCTTTGCATATGTAAAGTTTTGACTGAACCATTAACTCTCTCATATTTTTGTTCTAATTAAACTCTTACAGCTTTGATGATTGGATTAGATTAATTGTTTTTCAAATTTATTTAGGCTGGTACAGTATCTGATGGTGAACTAGCTAGTGGTAAAGCATCCACATCAAGCAGTATGCTTGCTCTAGATCGAATGAGTGATACTTCACACAGGAGTAGTTGTGCTTCTGAGCGTCCAATCGATGTGGGCAGAGTTGGTAGCTGGGCTGCTGGATTTAATGTACTTTTAGAAGATCCTGCCGGTCTACATACATTTAGTGTGAGTTTTTTTTACTGTGACAATTATTAATATTCATATAAGAATAGAATGAATTCTAATGCAATTTTCTTTAGTTGATCTGTATCTGATTTTAGATTGTATAATAAGAACAGTTGAACAGTTTATTCTGTTGAAAGCAGTGTGCATTCAAAGTTTTTCTAATTAAGATTGAAACAGTTTATATTTGTTGTTTGTATTTGCCAGTGGACTAATTCAACTTAATTAGATTTTGATTGTGACTTGATTTTCTAGCCATGACAGTAATATAGTTGCTGATCCAAAAAATGTCACATGTGACCTATATTCATCTGTCACACCAGACAAATGAATCTAGTCACATTTTTCCCTAAGGTTACTGTAAAATTAATCTTGTAGCATCATGTCTCTTGTATGAAGCCTTTTATTGAATGTATAAGTGATATTAGTAATCAATTCGAGTGTTGAATTCTTTTCTTCTTAAGAATTCAAAACTAGAAATGAAATTGAACTTTCAAAATACAACATTAGCTTGTATTAAAGTTTTATTTTGAATAATACTGCTGTTTTTTGAGTTAATTGCAAAACTATCAACTATTGTTACCATCTGTACTGTTTTGTAACAAATTATATTTTTAAAAAAATTTAATTATGTTTATAAATTTCTGCACATTTGCTGAATATTGATTATATATTGATATTTAAAATGTTCTTCAATGTGCAGGAGTTTTTAAAGAAAGAATTCAGTCAAGAAAATATTACATTTTGGATAGCATGTGAACGCTATCGGCAGTTGAAAGATCAGTCTGCAGTAAGTTTCTTGTTTCTTTTTTATATTATTGCACATACTGTAAACTCTTGGAGTTTTTGTTTATATTATAAAAACATGTAGAAAGAAATAAAAACAACTGACTTATGCGAGAATTAAAGTAATGGCAAAATGAATCTTGCTTTTTCAAATTTTTAATATTATTTCAAAATATAAACATAACTTTTACATTGAAATCTTTTACTGATTACAAATACCTAGCTTTAGTAGGTTATTCTTATTTTGTTAAGTATTATAGTTTACACTAGCAGCAAAACTTGTCAATTATTTTGATTTTGCCATAATTAAGATGTTCAAAATAGTAGTATCTACAAAAAGCAAGTTTAAAAAATGAAAGCAAGTTTAAACTAGGAAGAAAGAAGGAAGGAAATCCCAAAGTGAGTTTGAAATGCTCAGTGAATTTAAACCTATAAAAATACTTTCCTACTGTATTTTATAGTTACATTACCGATTAAGTAATTTCTGATTTTCAAAATATAAATGATTCTAATAATTTACATATTATTTTTTATGCTATCACTTAGAAATTCATTTTGCTCAATGATATTTTGGCGCCTTTAATAAGAACCATAGAGTTATAGGGGAAGAAAAGGAGCCAATGAACTTAATTCTGCCATCAGTCATTGTATATGGAAACCAGAATTACCATTTTAAAGATAGTAATGAATATACTAAAAGATTATGAGCTCAGAATGTTCATAAGGGTTTGCCTACGAATTTAAAATTGGATGAACTTTCAAATTTCCTGTATTGACACCTGTTTATGATTTTATGAGTAAATTCCTGAAAAAATTATCATATTTAAAAACTTTGGTTTATATTCTTTGATTATATTCAGATATATTTAACATTTTTGATTAAGTTGGGATTTCCTCATTTAGATTTATAAGTTTTAGATATTTTTAAAAATTTATTTAATATCTAAATGTTCTCTAATATATGTAATTGTATTTATATTTTTGTGTTGCTTCATGTTACAATCGATTATTGTTTGACGTATGACAAAATATAACTATAAAAGTAATACTTGTAAAAAAAAATTATGTGAAAAAATTTCATAATTTATCTAAATTGTTCGAATTCTGAATTGTCATTATAAAATTTATATAATTATAGGAATATAAATCTTTTATAATAATAATCATTTCATTGAATGTCGTTAAAAAGTAACCAATCAACGTAATCTGCTCAATGATATTTTGGCACCTTTAATAAGAACCATAGAGTTATAGGGGAAGAAAAGGAGCCATTGAACCTAATTCTTCCATCAGTCATAGTCAAACATATATTAAAACAGAGTTTTAAAACTTATAAATAAGAGTTAAAAATTTTAAGAATACCTTTGAATGTAATTTACCAAACACAATATATTTAAAAGTTAAATTTTGCATTTTCTTACAATTTTAAAATTCTTTTCGTAACGATTTAAGATCTATGTTTTCATTCGTCACTCATATTCATTATATACAAGGTGGCCAGAAATAAAACACCCCTACTCTGACCTCCATGGATATCGAACCACTCAGTGTAAAGGCTCAAAATTTTGTACACATACTATTCAAAATATGGGGAAACGGATTTCACGAAAAAAAAATTAGTTCCTGAAATCACCGATAGGTGGCGCTGCACAACTGGAACTATGATCAAAAGACACAAATAATAATAAAAATTAAAATGTTTATGCGGAATGGAATGCTTCCATGCTTCCTTTTTAATTTTTCTGCCCCTTATGGAAAATAAAAATAGTAAAGAAGCTAGAACTCCCGTTGTAACTGCAATTTCATACTGTAACCAGAAAAATTTGCATAAAGCATGGTTAGAAGCCATGTTAAAAGGTGGGGAATGTCATTCTTATTAGTGATGGCTGTCACGCTGCCAGAACGCGCTTTGCTTGTGAAGTTGTTTTACGAGAATAAAGGAAATGCTCCAGCAGCACTTCGAGAGTTTCGCCGACTTAAGGATTTGCGTAAGGGACCATTGCTTCCACAAGCTCTCAGGAGAATGATCGCTCGATTCGAGGAAACTGGACATCTTGGAGTTCAGCCTGGTCGAGGACGCAAACCGGTTCGTTCAGATGTCGTTGAAGATGTTGCCACCGGTATTGTTGAACAGTCAATGGATAATGTTTTAGGCTGCAGTAGTGCACGTGCAGTGTCACGACACTTGGGTGTTCCCTATAGCACAGTGTGGAACGTACTCAGAAAAATGGTGCATTGTTTCCCGTACAAAATCCGCCCTAATCAACAATTGCTGGCCACAGACAGGAAGATGCGACTGACCTTTGCATTGACATTTCTTGCTAGAGTTGAAGTGGATGCATCGTGGCCGTGGCAGATTCTGTGGAGCGATGAGGCCCATTTCCACCTCAGTGGAACAGTGAACACCCATAACTGTCGCATATGGGACACGACAAACCCCCGTACCTTCCAAGAGATTCCACTCCACTCACCGAAAGTTACAGTCTGGTGTGGATTCACAGCCACATTCATCCTTGGACCGTTCTTTTTCGAAGAGGTTACTTCCAATGGCCTTGAGACATGTACCGTGACGGCCAACAGGTACAAAAGGATGCTCGAAACATTTGTTGTACCCCATTTGCAGCAGCGCCAATGCCTTGACACCATTACTTTTATGCAAGATGGAGCACCTCCACACATTGGACTCCCTGTGCAACAGTTTCTTCGCCAACATTTCACCACTGACAGAATAATCAGTCGCGCGTTTCCGACAACTTGGCCATCTCGTTCACCGGATCTTAATCCGTGTGATTTTTGGCTTTGGGGACACTTAAAAAACCTTGTTTATCGAAAACGTCTGATAACCTTGGCAGATTTGAAAGAGAGTATCAGTCTGCATGTGAGAAGCATCTCAGATGACCAGTTACGATCCGCAGTTGAACAAGCTGTCCACAGACTTCACATTTTACATCTTCAGGAAGGGAACCATATTGAGCAGCATTCCCTGCATCGATAACGTCCTTGTTTCATGTATGCTTGGTACTTTCAAATAAAATGTGTTTAAAACGTGTTTTTGTGTCTTTTCAGCATACGTCCAGTGGTACAGCGCCACCTATCGGTGATTTCTGGAACTAAATTTTTTTTTCGTGAAATCCGTTTCCCCATTTTTTGAATAGTATGTCCACAAATTTTCAAGCCTTTACACTGAGTAGTTCGATATCCAGGGAGGTCAGAGTAGGGGTGTTTTATTTCTGGCCACCCGGTATATATATATATATATATATATATATATATATATATATATATATATATATATATATATATATATATATATATATATATATATATATATATAATACACTGAAACTACAACTTATGTGTTACTTCCTAATAACATACCGAATATCTTTTTGCTTACGAGGTTCATGCGGCATGAATTCAACAAGTCATCAGAAGTTCAATGCAGAATTATTAAGTCATACGGACCCTGTAAACTTTCATAATCGCA
This sequence comes from Argiope argentata, assembly GCA_026289955.1. Classification (NCBI taxonomy): domain Eukaryota; kingdom Metazoa; phylum Arthropoda; class Arachnida; order Araneae; family Araneidae; genus Argiope; species Argiope argentata. Next base: position 710,749 of record JAOUZG010003149.1, read on the forward strand.
AAAGTGATTGCAGATGCAGGAAATTGGGCTTGAATTGATCACTCGATTATCTTCCATAAATGCACGTCGGGATTTAGACCAGTCTATCTAGGTGGCCAAATCATTCGCTGGAATTGTTTAAAATGCTCTTCAGTCCAATCGCGAATATTTGTTACGAGTTGTCATGTTTGTGCACATGTCCATAAATGGGCTGTAAGTGTTTTCTCTTTAGCTTAGCATAACCATTTCCAATCAATGATCGGTTCATTGGGATCAGAGGATCTAGTCCATCCCATGTAAAAACAGCCCACACCATTATAGAGTCACTATTATCTTGCACAGTGCCTTGTTGATAACTTAGGCCCTTGACTTCATGGGGTACGCGCCCCACTCGAATCCTTCTATTCAGCTCTTACCGACTAAAATCATGACAAATTTTACCAAACCACGGTTTTCTAGTATACAAGGGATACGGTCACAAGCCCAGGAAAAGTGCTGCGAGCGATGTCTGTGTATTAGTTAAGGAAATCGAGTCAGTCTGCTGCCATATAGCCCGTAAAGCTTAGTTTCAGCATCACTGTCTTAATGGACATGTCCGTCGTACGCCTCACTTTGATTCCTGTCGTTATTTTGCGATGTGTTTGTTAACAATCACAATTTTCTGCACACGCAGCTGGCCGCAAACATTAAGTGTTGGCGGGTGTCCATGGTGGGAGGTTATACATTAGTTAAGATATTCTCAGTACACTTTTTACACTATAGATCTCGGGAATGTTAAATTTCCTTAAAAATTTCCAAAATGGAATACCCATGCGTTTAGCTTCAACTATTATTCCTTGTTCAAAATCCGTTAATTCCTTTGATGCAGCCATAATCATGTCGGAAACCTTTTCGCATGAATCACTTGAATTCAAATGTAAGCCCTACCAATGCACTGCATATTTATACATTTTGTGCTCGATACTACTGCTATCTGTATATTCGCATATTGCTATCCCTGAAAGTTATTACCCCTGTGTATAATAATATAAAATATATTAAGCCATTAATAGTGTCTTGTCTTCTCTTTAGATTATATTAAATTAAAAAGACTATTTTAAAAAGGAATTTCATTTGAATTTTTGTGTATTATTTTATATTAAAACTCTTGTTTACCTGGATAGATAATTTCAAAAAAACTTTATTTTTCAAGTAATTTATTCATCTGGGCATTCAGGTAGATTAAAATTTATTCATTTTAGATTTCCTTTTAACTATTTTTGCTATTGTTTGAATATAGAGTTATATTTTATATAAGTATATTTAAATATAGAAGAAATAGGCAGTTTTATATTGGCAAACAAAATGCTAATCAGCACTTTGTGAATCATTAAAAGTTTTTTAAAATTACAGTTTTTGTTTTATGTGGTATTAGGATATTTTGCATTAAAAATTTAATATTAAATGCTTAATCTAATGTGTTGTGATGCCTGAATTTAATTTCTAGATTATATACAATGTTATGATAATTACCACGATGGTAGGTTTATTTTACGATATTTGACTTTTTCTATAATGAAATCCTGAACACATAAAACAAGCAACAATAAATACTAAAAAAAGAATCGTTCCTTTTGTGTTGTGAAATATGGAAGCTATTTTGCATTAATTGTAAACTGAAATAATTTTGTAAGTGGGTTGTTAAACTATTACAGTTCTTGAAAATATTTACTTAGATACAATATTTCATTTTTTTCTTCTTCTTTGAGTTATATTCAGTAAGTGATTCTATGAATCAAAGAATAAGAAAAACACTGACTCTTCGCGAGCTTAGCGATTATTAATAAAATATTATGGCATCAGAAAGCATTTTTTACTTTGATTTTATTATTATTATATTATTTTTTTTTTTGCATTTCAAGAATACAGAAAATAACATTTGGCCTAGGAAATATTTTTCACATTGTCATGGCACTCATCATTCAAATCAGTAGCATTCATATGAAGGTTAGAAAGCTGTCATCAATTTGAAATTTGTGAATGCTCTCCTAAGGGCATTGTTTCTGAGACAATACAAAGCATTTAATATTAAAAAAAAATTCTCATTTGATTCAGCTGAAATTTTGTGTACTCTTATAAAAAGGTCGTATCGTTTGATTTATATATGAATTAAAGTAAAAATTTTAAACTCTTAATTTTGAAAATTTATATTTTATATTCAAACTTACTTTTTAATAGTTTATATTTTGAGCTAAATTTGTAAAATTACTTTTCTATAGAAAAGAAACTTCATGTCAGTAACTATGTTATTTTTCCTAGATAAAAATGTAAATTTTATTGTAATATTGTAGGTTGAAATTTTGTTAGCTCTTAATTTCTTAGCACTTTGACATTAAAGTATTGAAATTTGTTTTCTGGAATAACTTGTGCCGCAGATTTTAAATTCAGTGAAGAAAATGGGTGGTTGCTTTTGAAAATTTTGAAGATTATTTTTATTTCTATATATAAATGACTCTTTAGGAAATTTAATCAAAAATCTTTAAGAGTACTTTAATTCCATTCGAATGATACCTTTTTTCGATTGTATTATCGTCGTTTTCAGAATAAAAATATGTGGTTTTTTTTCTTTTCCCCCCATAACTTGTTCATAATGTGTGCTAGATTAGAATGATGAATTTCAATTCAATTGCAGTGCATATTACCTTAGTACTTTTATATCATATATATTGTTACAAATGCATGGAGATTCAAAACTTACCGTTCGAATATCGTTGGGGGTAGGTAATACATTTGGAAACCGATTTCACCGAGAAAATTAGTCTGCAAATATACGCATTTTCATATAGCGAATGTTGTGTGTTTCCAACCAGCGCACAGCTTACTGACCACTCTCGCTATACGGGGTGACTTACTAATGATAAGATGAATCTTTTTATGCATCAAGAGTTAGTAGGTATGCATCTCGCATATGGGGCAACTGGCGAAAGCGGCAGCCAAGCTGTTTGTTGGGTTTTTAGTTGATACTGCCTCGATTGGACGGCCGTGAATACCTAATCTTTCTTATGACATTGTTACGACTTTTCTGAGCGCATTTCTTGTCTCATATCTACCGAGATATGTGGTTTCAACATGTCAGGGCATCATAATTGCTTTTGATTATCTGAACCGAACATTAGGAGTTCGAGGAATCGGCTAAGGTGGACCGATCGTGTGGTCACCTAGATCACCTGATTTGTCACCTATGCATTTCTTTTTGTGGGGAGTCTTGACTATGTGTATGAGACTCCCGTCGACAGTGAAATGGATCTTGTTGCACGAATAGTGGCCGCCTCAGGCATCATCCGTGATTTGCCGGACATTTTTGAAAATATTCGATGTTCAATGCAATGGTTCTGTGAATAATGTATTCGTGTAAATGGTCGCAATTTTGAGCACCTACTGTGAACCTATATGTTTCCTTGTTGGTATAAAAGTCGCACTCATTCATTACTTAATTGTAAACTGTTTTTTGCATTCATTTCACTTGTTCATTTTGTCCATGTAGATAAACGTTTACGAACATTCTTTCTTATGTTAAATCAGTTTCCCGAGATTCCTTCCTCCCCCACCTGTCATTATACAGGGTTATTCAAAACTTATCTTTCCACCTAGAATGATAAGTTTTCATTCATCTTATAAAATAATAGGTGTATAAAACTGACCAGTCTGTCTAAAGGCGATTCAAAATATAAGTTTAGTTATAGTAAGTTTATATTCTTTTTAAAAAAATTAAATCTATTGAGGTTATATTCAAATTGAAATGATATTTTTTTATCTCATTCAGCTTTAGGTTAAAAGAAATTTATGCAATTGTTTATACTAATTTCTATTCAGTTAAATATTGAATTTTAACTTAATCTCATTCTGCTCACCAACATTTATTATTTTCTATTTTATGATTATTTACTAATAATTTATGAAAGTAAAGATTATTCTGTAATAGTATTAACAGTTTTATTACTAAAAAACCCATTCAATTCATTTCCCTACTGTAAAATTATTTTGTTATGATCTTCTATAAAACTTAATTGTTTGAAATAATTTTGTTCTTATTTTGAGGTAATTCTATAATTGCTGTCAGTTTTAATATTAACGTTAGATATATATCATTATATATTAAATATTAAAATAAATGATATTTATTATTGTTTGTTTTCAATTCTTTAGATGGCACAAATGGCCAAAGAAATATATAACAAACATCTATGTATAGGAGCTCATGAACCAGTCAATGTTGATAGTCATGCTCGTCAAGTTGCTCAGGAAGGATTAGAGTCACCAACACCGGATCTCTTTTTACCTGCTCAAAAACAGGTATTGTTCTGTTTGCACATTATTTTAGATTACACTTACACAATTTATTTTTCATTTGCTTAATGCTCTTTTATTCATGCTCACAGAATATGATCATAGTTGATACATGGGAATTTAATTTTATTTTCTTCACATTATGCTTATTGTTGTCTTATCTATAACTTGTTGTTATTAATTAGTTTAACTTTTGTATGTGCTTTCCAGATTTTCAATTTGATGAAATTTGATTGTTATCAGAGGTTTTTGAAATCCACCATGTTTAAAGAATGCATGCTTAGAGAAATGCAAGGACAACCTCTTTTGTATCAAGGCCAATCAAATGATGCAGAATATGGAAATGAAAAACAAAAGATGTGCTCAGAGTTAAAGAAAAGAAAATCACTCATACCATGGCACAAATGTATGTTCACTATTAAAAAAATATACTGTACAATTTTTATTTTGGTATTTTTTATTAACTTGAATGTGGAACTTGCCATTTTTACAAATGCTTGAATGTTAATTATGAAATTTATGAAACAGCAATTTTATGTTGCAGGAAAAAAAAATCTTTGAGTAAAGAGATTTTTAACTTTCAAGAAATTTTCATGTTGGTGATTGCTTAAAAAATAATTTTCATATAACTGGTTGATTTATTTTGCATTTAAATTTAAAATAATTTAAATTTTTTAATGTGTGTACTTGTTTGAGTGTTATAAGTTATTAGGATAATACTTTTAAATGATAGATTGTCTATATCTTTCATATCAAAACATGTTTGTTTATTTTATGCAGTATGTGATTAAGAAGGAATGCATTTATGAAATTTGAAAAATAATTGTATTTTAATCACATTGTCTTTTTCATGCAATTTTAAATTAGACAATAGACTCATGAAATACTGATTATTTATAGTTGTAATTTAATCACAAAAGACTATATCTATATTAATAACCAAAATCAAAATATTTAAATTGCACCTTAACATTCTGTATTCTTAATATATAAATTTATGCACAACCAGTTATAATGAATTTGCCATATCAGAATTTCAGTCTGAAAACTTTAAATCATCATCATTCTCAATTTTCAGAGATTAGTATATTTAAAATAACTACAATTACTTTATATACATGAAGTTAGAATCTTTCATTAGATCATGAAATTTGGGTTATAAAATACTGAATGAAAGTATTATTGTTTTGCGATAAATTCAAGGATTTTATTTGTTTCAATTTATAGATGAAGTAAATAATCAAAATCATTAGAAATCAAGCATTTTTTTGAGGATTTGGTCTAATTGTCTTGCTGTTATTATTGTGTTCTTTCTCATAAAATGTTCATATTGAATCCTAAACGTTATAAAGCATATGCATAGAACAAAATCATTTGATATAAGCTATTTATTCTTTTAATCTAAGTACGATTTAACATTTTCAAGTAGTTGTCCATGATAATTCTTATATTGCTTACATTCATGATTTTACTGGAATGTAAAATCATTTTCTTCAGAAATAAGAGCTGATAATTTTTTAATGGACTATTGGAAAATACAGAATTCTATTTTTCTAATCTTCCTGTGTAAATTTAAAAAAATCATTCTTTGTTTTAATCTTTTTCATTTTTGTATTTGTTTTGTATTAATAAGATGCATTAACTGTGTTGCATTTTTAGTAAGCAAAGCAAAATCTAATGAATCCAAAAGTGGAGGAGGTCGGCTTTGGGACAGACATTGTGAAATACGCAAATCTCTGAAAAAGAAGAAAAAAGAAAAAGATTCCCATAAATTGGATGATGCAAGCTCCACTCAATCTGATATGACAGATAGTCGATCCTCTCTGACTAGTAGTGAAACTGGAGTTATTTTCAAAAATGTGTCATCAAGAGAGGTAAGTGCATACTATCAGAATTCTTACTTGCCCAATAATAATGAAAGTTCTGGAAAAATGCATTATTTGTTAGATTTATAGACTCATATTTACTGAAAATTTGAAAACTGTTTCTTTTTAGAAAATTGCTATTGAGCATTCTTATCCTGTGCCCAAAGCTATGATGATAAGCCTTGAATATTATATTTATGTAGGATGAGGTCTAGGTCTTTCCTGTGTTAAAAAAAACAACCATTTAGTTTTTTTAAACAAGGAATAATGATATCCAAATTACACAAACAATTTATTAAGAATAGATATAATTAAACATTTTAATATTAAGACTATTTACCGAAATGGTATAAGACAGTTTAATTAGGAGCAGGGTATTCTGTGAGATGGTGATGCCAAACATGGTCAAGCCTAAACAAGGTGTGTAAAGGGAGCGCATAAACAATGTCCAATCTCATTTGTCCAGTGCTACCAAAAGAGTCGAGTGTTACTCCTTTAGAAGCTTCCCAGGCTCTCTGGCATCACTCGCGCGCTAGCCTCGCCCATTGGTTTCTAAATCCGACCCAGTAGAACCAACTTGACATGATTGGCGTCGCCATCTCTTACAATCGAAACCAACTAAATACTTCAATTAACCACAATCCCTGAAAAGGTTAACTGCCAATATCACATCCTACATTTATTGTGCCATACTTTTTATTTCCTGTGCTTCATATTTTAGACTCATGCATAGTTTCTTTGTATAAATTGCTTCAGATGCTTCAGAGTGAGATATTCTTAAAAATCAATGAACATATTTAGATGCTTCTAAAGAATAGAATCACAAAAATTTAAAATAATTTACCATAGTGAAAGATTAAAGTTAGTGTTCAACTAATTTTATAAACAAGCATTGAATAATTGATAATACACATTTTTTCTGACTATGAGAGTGATTTTAATACATGACGTGAATTGAAGTAATCTACTATTATTGTATCATTTTGTACTTAGATTTACATAAAAGCATTTTTTATTTTTGAGTTTTGTTGGTAAAAGGATTTTAAAAAAAAATCAACATTCTTTTAAAAAAATTAACTTTCAAACTCGTAATTATTTTTTGAGGTTTTTAAAAATGTTATGTTTAAAGTTTAATATATTTATGCCATTAATTCTTTTAATTTTCTGTTTAATGATATATATCTTAAGAAATTCTGATTTTAATGCCAGTAAAGCAGTTTAATTTTACATTTTTTGAATGAAGCCTATTTACATGATAAAACGTTTTTCATTGGATGATAATTAGTTGAACAACATTTATTTTTTGTCGTATATAATATTTAAATAATGTAATAAATATTTGAAACGGCTCTCAGAAAGTTAGGAGCAATTTAGATAACTTCTACAGCCATTTATTTTTGCTACCATGGTATTGCACTTGAGATATGAAAATGCTTATTTACATAATTAGTTTTTGGAGATATAAATATAATTTGTGTTTATTTGAAATTTTCAAAGGCCTCAAAAGAGAATGAATGAATTGCATCGAGAAATTTAAACTAATATATAGTGAGATTAGAAATTCAAATTCCTTGTAGAATTTTTTGTTGCAAAAAAAATGGGAGATTTGAGATTTTTTCATTGTATCATTTCTCTTGCATCATATCTCAAGTGGAATACCGTAGATCCAGTAGATTACTTCTGGTAGATCTTTATTTAGATGCATTCATTAAGCTTTTATGGATCCCAACTGCAAATGCAGTTTGCAAATGTTGATTAATTATTGATGTTAAATTAATAAATTTTTAAAAAATTTACTTTGCAGTCTCTAAATTCTGCAGAACTCACCTTATTCCCTAACCATTGTGGTTCAGAGGGGTATTATTGTCGTGTTATTTTGCCAGACCTGTCAACTACTGTAGTGCGGACACAGAAAGGTGAAACTGTAGGTGAAATGCTCTTGAAGCTTCTAGAAAGGAGGAGTTTAAGTTACAATGCTGTTGAAGCTTACATTGTGGGATCTCATCAGGTAAAATATATTCAATTTTTATTCATACTTATCCTTTGTCTTTCTTTTTTTTACGATTATTGAATATTGTATTTTGATTTTAATAGTAATCCATCAAATATAAATTGCAAAATATAATCGACTCCTCGCCGTTTCTTCCTTTCAAAACCTTCCATTTTAACCTCGGTCAAATTACGCCTCAGGTTCGCATTGGCGCGCTGGAGATGCCGATCACCCAAAAATTCTTCAGAAATATTCCCAATGGTCAGCAGTTAACCGTAGGAATTTTTTCTACTCATCCGCACCCCTAGCAGACCCTTCACAATAGAGAAGTATTCATATCTGGATATTTCAGTACTTCTTTCTTCAAAGGGCCGTAAACGCATGTGTTGTTCATTATCGGAATTAATTCCAGTCCAGGTGGTCCCATAGGAAAAATAGTTACATCTGGTGTTTTGACACGGTTTCCTTCTTCAAAGGGTCGTAAACCGCATGTGTGGTCTATTATCTAGACTCCCTTCAAGTTCAGAGGGTAACATCAAAACGGGAGAAACACAATGCGCAACAAAGGAAAGAGTTGTCTCGCCGCTGGCTTAAGTAATTACGTTGGAACGTGTGTCTCTTCAAAAGGAGATAAGTTTTATGACTTCTTTACAGCATGAATGGTCATATATACTTTAGTGAAGAAAGCCATATTATTTTTTTCAATGTTCAATTTCTGCCAATCGATATATCTGTGTATGTGTTTGTGTGTAAACATAAATTTGCAAATACGTGGCCCGAAAAAAAGAAACTTGAAATTTCGATTTGTTTTACATGGATTTATAATTTATTCTGGGTAGAGGCGATTATAAATGGATGTCTGTTAACATAACGTTATAATAGTATAGTGGTCGAAGTTTTTCTCCAGTCATTTTATGAGATTCTAATAGGGATTTCTTTGCCATGTATCTATTTAAGCTAAAGAATCTAGGATATCTCTTTAAGAAAATGTACAGGTGTATAGGAAGTTAATGCCTTCATTCCTGGTGTGATAACAATGGAATCAACAAACGCGTTTTAGAAATAATAAAAATAAAAATTGGTAATTCAATCAGGAAACAAAAGAATATTTTAGAATGAAACTAACACGGGCTAATTTAAGATAACATTCAGGAAATTATGTAGGATTTAAATAAAAAAAATAATTGGACAACAATTTTCAATTCATTCATTACAATTCAATTAAACCGTTTCATTATAATTTTCTCTTCACCACATGACATGATAGTGCATCGGGGCCCTACAACGCACAGCCAAATCTTACAGTGCTGTCCAAGAAAGAAATCTATCATAAAAGTGATACCCAAGTTTCTGTTACTTTTAAAATAACAAAATAATTTTCACCTATTATATTTGATATATAAATGGATGTATATTTAAAAGTATTATGTAAACTTAAATAATCAATAACTAAATATAATTCAATGTGCGGATTAGTGTGCAGAGGTATTCAGGCCATTTTTCTGTAATAATGCGACGGAGCAAAATTACTGAATAAATAATAAAGTATTAAATTATTAATTAAAATATTAATATAGTTATGATTTTACCTAAATTAAGTATTTGGAACTGAAAATAATAAATACAAGATTAAAAAAATTATGTGAAGCATTTGGAAATGAAAATAAGATATGTAAGATATCATATAAAACACTTGAAAATAACAAACATAAGATTCAAAATAGAATTATAATAAATATTTGTTGGGAAATAAATAGTATAAAAATGTCTATGAAGGTTGGAAAAACGTATTTGGGAATTTGGGGAAGGCGGTATTGACCATTGTTTGAAAATTTTTGAGTGTTCTGACACTTGAGATAATAAAGTGTAGTTAACTTATACTTAGAGGTTTAAAAAATTTCCTCTGAAGCATTTTCTACCATATTCTTATTGCCATTTGAAATTAGGAAGTGTAAATGAACCTTGGATTATTATTTTTTATCCATTTACAATGCTATTTTAACTCATAGTATATTAAATAATGCTTTTAAAAAGTTTATTTCTCATTACATTATATTTTGAGTATGTTTCCCAAAATTAAATCAAGAATATAAACTTTAAATTGTTAGAAGAAATAATAATATTATTGACGAATTCACTTATAATCTTTGATTTGTTGAGTCAGGAACGTATGCTAGAGGAGATATTAATAAACTCTTGAGCAATTCAATCACTTATTGAATGAACCACAATCACAGGGGAAAAAGAAAGCAATTTATTAGAAAGTAACACTAATGTTTGATATGATGGTTAATATTGTGATGCTTGAGGAAGGTGCTTAATTGTAGTGGTGAGAATGGAACACATAAATGACATCAATATGTAGATGGATCATTTGGCATAGCTTAGGAGTGAATGGGGTAGGGGGATGGCACAAAAATTGCCGTTTTAGAACGGGTCGAACTGCAACTAGGCCCATCTCTCGTCTGCGCACGTGGCGAATAAAATCCGGAAAAAAGACATGTAGTCACTCCACCAGATCTGTAGGAAGCGTGGCATGATCAGGGATCGGTGTTGCAGCATCGGCGAGATATGAACCACGTAACATCGTATTCATTTCGCTGGCTTCTCCAGTGGATTTTTGTATTAACTTTAATTCTTTTGGGGGTATTAACTTTGATTCGATAGGGTTGATTTGCCACATGTCGATTTAGACAGGGAAATTGGTATATTTTTAAAAATATGTGCAGGTATTAAAGATTTTTACCTCTTCCTTAAAATAATTTAATAAAAAGTGGAAAAAAAGTGAATTATGTAATAAGAGAACACTTTATAGTGAAGTTAGCTTGGGCTGATTTAAGATAGAATTGAGGAAATTAGAATTTAAATCAAGAAATATCATTACATATATATCAAAGGCAGACTATAATGTGTATTAGTAAACTCAATGAAAGATATAAAATGAATGATAAATAAGAAAAAGAGCAAAGTTTGCAGAAAGAAAATTAAAAAAGTATATTTCTTCAAGAGGGAAGGCTCTCCGAAATATCCTTTAAATAAATTGAATTATTTAAAAATTAACTAAGCACAAACCCTTAAGTTGTTTTTGTTTAAATTTATGGATATATTTTTTTAAATAATTTTTTTCGTTCACTTGATATCTTACTGGTTAACATAATTTGTTGTGTGTGTGTATTTAACTATTTTAGTGAAACATAAAGTTCAACATTATCTGATTCATATTGTATATATGGTTTTAGTTTATTTAGAACAATCCTCTTCTACTATTACAGTTATTTTCTATTTTAGGTATGTATTTGGGAAGATTTATTGGAGTCTTCCATTTCTAAATTTCAAAAAGTAATTTAAAAAAATAAGCCGCTTTTTCATTTTTTTAATAGATTGGATTTTAATGAAATTCTCTTTCTACTATCTTTTTAGCCCCTTGACCATTGCACCGATGTTACATCTCTAAGTTGCAAAGAAATTAGAGTTGAGCAAGTAATATTGTTTTGTGTTGAATTGCCTAATCGAAAGACAATAGGTGTAAAAGCCAAAAATAACAAAATTTGTGGAGATATATTGAAACCAGTTTTGCATAAATATGGCTATAAAATGGAATGTGTTACAATGTCTGTAGTAAGTATTTTTCTTGCAATTATGGACATGTAGATTTATAATTAAATTCAGAATTAATCATGTAGGGAACATCCGTTTTTTTTGGGATTAAGAGTATGTACTAATTAATTATTGGTAATTTTATAGATTTTTTAATCAAATATTTAATGACATTTGTGAATGCAACATTTTTGCTATCCAATCGGTGCATTTTTTTAAAAAAAAAGTTGAAAAGATTAATGAATAACGTTTGACTCTTTTTTGCAATTGGTTTGTAAACAATTATAGAAAGTGTTGTTTTAACTCTATTTTATGACTTATATTTGTATTTTAAAATTTATAATTATTTCTTATTTTTTTAAAATAAACTTTTGCATTTTTTAATGAAACAAGTAAAATAGTTGCTGTGATATTTTGAATTTTCATTTAATAGTTAAGAAGAGATAAATGTATTTATTTAATTTTGCATTTGCTTCCATTTGCCTTTGCTTTACCATTGTTGTGCATTAGATTAAAAATTCAACTGAATTATTCACCAGAACTTCAATAATATTTATAGCAGTATTTTTTAAATAATTCTTGTAATTTTTGCATTCATGTTACTGGTTGATTTATATTCTCTTTTCTTCAATTATTGTGCAAATTAGATATTTAACAGACAAACTTTAAAGAAAGTTTTTAAATCCATGCAATATTTTTTAAATCTAATATTTGGGAAAAAAAATTACAGTGGCATTTTGATTATCTGAACTCCACATTAATTTGATCATTAAGATTTTTTATTCTGAAATATTCTGAAAAAAAAAAGAAAGAAAAACAGCCATTATGAATCAGAAATACTATTTATTTCTCGCTTAGAATGGGCATCTAAGTATGAACTCAGCTTCTTAATTAGTAAAAGCAATGCTGGTTATATTCTTTTGATGTGAGGAACTAAAACTGCTCAATGGTATGATGTAGCACCAGCATCGCATAAACATTATGAGCAGTGTGCTGTTCTGCATTGTGTAAAGTCAGTTATAATGTACTAGGTTGTCTTATTCTCATTTAAGCATTGGCATGTAGAAATAGTGATATTGTACTTCAATATGAATCAGTTCATTCATGTAGCACCCATTCAACACCATAAACACAACAATGATATTGACAGGCTCTTATAATGCAAATTGAATAGGTTTGTGAAGTGAACATTGGCTCAACTCACCACTACAAAGCCAACCAAGCCAGATTTAGCCCTTTAATTTGCCTTTAAAGCGTGGTGTCATAAAACTGTGATCTACGTAGTTCAAAATCACTATTGTTACAAGCGGGCGATCGCCGCGGAAGACACCGAAGTTGACGACGTTTGACGAGGAGCTTCGCGCCATTTGAGTTGGTTTGGCGGAAGGAATAGTTTGGTAGCCGCTGTGTCGTACGTGAAGCGCCGCGTGTTTTGGACGCTCGCTCGCTCAGCTATATAAGGGACGGATTTCCGTAGTTCAGGCAGTTAGTTGAGTTTTCCTCTCGGAAGAGAAGTGTCTTCCTGTAGTAGCGGATTACTTTTCTCGCTTGTTATTAGTGATCTGTGTTTACGTTTGCTATTAACATTGTGTTATTGAGCTTGCTGTAATTTACTGTTTGCTGTGATATGCGATAGCTGTTTTGCAATCTGTTTTTATTGTGCGTAAGGCTTCTATATAAGCTGTTAGTGACTGTTGACTGTTGGACTGTTTTTATCTGAAGTTTTCCTTTCTGAAGTCATCTTGTAAATATCTGTAAATAAATTTGTTTGTGCTGTCCTCAAGTAAAGTCCATTCAATCCGAACCCGCTATGCTATAAATGTAACACTATTCTCAATAAGTTTGCCTACAGCTCCACTATACTGTGCAAAGTACTACTATCTCTTTCCTCACTCTTTCATAAAATTCTCTAAGTTAATTCTCTACAGTAACTTGATTATCAAGAGCATTTTACCTGACAATCTCCATTCTTACATTGTTCTCCGTTGAGCAAATGCTTATAGCAGTCGGCTCATTTGGTTTGATTTTGGAACTTTGTTGGAAGAAAATTTCAGTTCCAAATTCCCTTGCCATTCCTTCGATAAAATCCAGAGACTTCTTGAAAAAAGAATGGATTTTCTGTTGTTAAACTACTGTTTTACATTGGATTTATTGAGCTTAATAATTTAGGCTATTAAGCATGAAAACTAAATTAATGTATTATATGGGATCTTCAATATTATGTATGTGTCATTAATTAAAATCATTGTTTAATTTTATGTATTTGCTTATAATTCATTGAGAATCCTTTTATAGGCTGCTTTGAAGAAGCCTGTTTCAAAAAATGCACCAATAACATCTATAGATAATCAACGAATAATAGTGGAAATGAAAGATTCTTTTTCTTCTGTTGATGGTGAGTTTTTAATTTTTATATTTTTGTCAAGATTTTACTGAATATTGATTTTCCATTAGAATCACTACATTATGTCATTCTCACTCAAGGTTTTAAGTTATGAATAGAAAAAAAATGTTGAATGTTGTGTATTAGGATGAAAAAAGAATTTATTTTTATTATTTTAATATCATTTAATTTTGAACTAAGTTATCGCCGATTTATTCAGTGTTTAAGTTGGATAGATGGTTACCATTTTGTAATTTATTTCATTGACATTTTTATAATCGTGTTAATGATTTCCATTTTTATATGAAAAAATTATTTTAAGCTCCTTTATGATTTTTTTGTGCTTATTTTTTATTGGCTTCTTAAGGTTGTCAGATGCTAGAATGATATAAAATTTCAAATTGAGTGTTTCCTTATAAGATGATAAATTTATTATATTATGCTTAGCGATGTTTGCTTTAATATTGAATGGAAAGGAGATTGAAAATATTGACTTTGTCTTCTTTTTGATCATATTCAGAGGGTCCATAATTAAACGCTCATGTTTTGAATATGTCTACAGATAAAATTATTGTCCTGAAAGTTTTGAAATTTTTCTACACGGAAGTGTGGGAAATAAAAACTAATCCAAAACTTCGTTGACAGAGTGTGTTTTGTTATGAATTACATATTTAGAGATAGTAACTTAGTTAAAAAAATGTATTTAAAAAAATAGTACAATAGTTGAGTATGCTGGTCATCATTGCGAGGTACCTTGTGGAATTGCCAGATAGCATGTTCTACAGTGGACCACAATGTGTTCTGGAAAACGCTATGAACATGCCATTAAATGTTGTTTTTAAGATAAGGATGTATTTAACACGAACGCTAATGTGTAGAAGAACTCTTATCTCACATAAATGATTTACATGAAAGTTGCCGACGTTCTTACAGATCCGGGACATATTTATTCTATACCAACGATGCATATGGTGCTCCGGTGATTGAATATGTTACTGGACCTCTAACAATTTATATTTCTAAGAATTACAGTTCGAAAATAAATTATGGAGTAAACCCTCACCACACATTTACTTTTGGTGCCTTCAACAGAACCTGTGAGATAGAAAATAAATTTTCTGGCTCCCAAATTGAGCATTTGTGAGTATTAATCGAGCAGTCCAAATAAAAATGCACCTCATCTGCCCTAGAGATATTCCAAGGCCTCTCTGAATAAATCTGAAAGCGAGCTAGAAACTGGTGTTGAGCCTCAGAAGCAAATGGAAACAATTTGCGAAGCTTTCATGAATAATACCGATGTATATTCCATTCTATCTTAGGGATAATTGAACTGGGCATATGTAATTTTTTTATCTACTGGACTATAATAGTGATATAATTATACTATACAGGATATCTATAATTAAACAACCCTATTTTTATTGTGAAAATATAAGGTTATATAAGATAATCGAAAAAAAAAGTAAATATTAAAAGTTCTAAGCATTTTGCGCACTTTTTTGTAATTTATTAAGAAGTAATTTTTAACATGCAAAAAATTGTTTAATGCGAGTTCAAATGTTTTTCCATTGAAATTTTTTTGAATTTATGCATAAATCTAAGGACAAGGTCATGTTATGGGGGATGCTAAATTTCAACTTATTCCTATTAGTGGTTTTTCGGTTTTACCTGTAAAGTGACGTACGTAGGAGTGCCTTCGCAAATCTGAAATTGTTAATAGCTTTTCATTTGGCATTCATATGCAATTCATCATGAATATCGTTAAGGTAATCATGAATGATTACGTTAAATGATGATGCAATTTGAGAATGGATGATGTCATCCATGCTCTTTGTGTACCATGGTACACCAAGCTTAATCCTTTTAAATCCTTTCCTTTAAAAATCTAGTCTTTGTCATCTCTCTCTGCAGCTGCGCTCGCATAAAAACTAATGGCGAACCGTTTCATCAGAATTTTTTCACCTTTGACTTCTTGAGATCTTTGAATCGTACTTTTATTGAACAAAGTGCTAGAAAAGAGTGCCATTTCGTACATATTTACTATACTATTGTCATCATATTCAGCCAAAGCAGTGGAAGACCGTACTGCCAATCTTCACATGAACTGAGGTTGATATCGACCGCGTCGTCACACATTGATCGAAAAGTGATGTTATTCCTTGTACCAAATCTTTCCAGTTACCCATTGCTGGCAGAGAAATTTATAATACCCAGAGCATTCGCTAATTCTTTTGCCTTGTGTGGAATCATTGATCCACTAACATTAATTTTCTTTCAAACAACTTTAAACCGTTTCAAAACAACCTTATTTATGTCGGCACATTTTTCGTGTCTCATCCGTTTCACATCACGAAATTTTAAATCTTTGTATTTTTTAAAAATCTAATACTTTTCTGTAATGATTTTATTGATTTACGTTCTTTCGCAGTTAAATAATACTTCTAACTTTCTACCAATTTGCTGTTCTCATATCGATGTAAAACTTCAATGCGTTACTTAGAAAAACGCTTTTGGACATTGTTGACAGATCATTGAACGAGCAAACGAAAGAAGCGAGAATGGCGTTTATGTTTCAAAATTATCCGAATCTACTATTAATTAATTGGAAGCAAGAAGCACAAACGGGTTTTCTTAATCGGACTTTGAACCTTTCGACTCATAGTTAGAAACAGGAAGTGATTATATTTTCCTTCAAAATGTGCCTGATTTATGGGTTGGGTGGCCGTTGTTACGGGTTATTTTAACATTAGATTTATGTGCCTAAAAATCCGTGCTACAACTATTAGCCATTAAGTGATGGCCGTCCGAAGTGGTTTCATTGTACTGATAATAAAATTCAAGAATGAAACGCAGAAATAATATAAAATAATTTAATTTTATTCTTACCCTTTGTAGAACACTTTAATTGTAACACTAAAATTAATATTTCTTTTAAAAAGTAGAAATTTATATTTAATTTTATTTCTGTAGCTTAATACTATTAAATTCCCCATTTTGATGTCTTCAGGCTCTGATACAGTGTAAACAAAACTTTCAATACTATTGAATATTTCTTTGTTAAACGAATCAAACTTCTCTTATAAATTTTCGCTGTAAATATTTTTTTTATGCCTGAAATAGCAAATGATTTTTGACATGTGGATTGTAACATTACAGTTACCTTTAAACTGTTACAAAAATCAAAATAGAAAATACTATTGCTAACGTCCAGAGAATATACAAACCTTGCATATCTAAATATGGAAACTACTTAACAGAAAATGTCAAATATCATCCGATGTAATCATGGGATATTAACCAATGCTTGTACTCTTGTGTAATTTTTCTCTGGACGGAATTTCGAGTAGGAAATTTCGAAGTTTGTTCAATTTCAAATATGTATATATTTTCCCATGAACATTTTAAAAACATCATTGTTTAGTATTCCTCTCCAGCTTTAAAATGTTATTTTTAGTTTTTATTGGCTGCAAAATAGAGTTGGATAGCTCCTTTTTTTTCATGCGACTGTGCAATCTAGACGGGCTGTTAATTTGCTAATAGTATCTCGGATCGAATTGTCTTATTTTAAGTACTGAAAGCTGTAATAAAAAATAATGCAGTGCATTTTAAATGTAATTACTTAGTAACATTAGGGTTTTTGTTTCCTTACTGTGGGATCTCTTCTCTCCTTAATGTTATGAACATTCACATCAAAACTAATATCTTAAAAGTTTGTTTTAATCTTATTTAAATGAAAAAAAAATTGCAATGCTGAATGAAAAATGGAAAGATAAACAAACTATGAAGATTGCAGAAACGTTTTATTTGGTTCGTGAAGAACAATTATAATAATTCAGCATTATTATAAAAATTGGAAATTTTAGCCTATTTGCCTTTGCTATTTGTTCATATCAAGATTTATTCACATATCTATTAATCAGCCTATTTAAACATAAGAAAACTTCTTGTTAGAAGACAAAGCAAAAGCTGGGGCTTAGTGTCCGATAATGACACAGGCTGAAGGTTGGAGTATTTTTAACTACCCAGCTTCTTAGTGGGTGGTGGAAGATTATTTATATACTGATTGAAAATTTTCTTTTTGTTTATATTATCGGGTAATTTTAGCGTTCATTTCATTTTAAGTTTCTTTATTATGTATTATAGATCCATGTTCAACTGATAAAAGTAAGGCACCTGGAAATGATTCTAGAGATGCTCATTCATTTCCTGATCTTGAAGAACTTACAAATCAGATATTTGATGATCTCTTAAAAACTAGGCCAGGATTTCAGTATGATGGGTTAGGCATTGTAGATTTGGAAAGAAAAGATAGGGTAAGTTGATTTTGTATTTTTCCTCCTTTAATATTTCTATTTATAGGAAACGTTCTTGTTTTTGTATCAGGAAAGGGACAAATCCTTTAGTCATAATCCTCTTTCCTCCCCATAGAAATCGAAATATAAAGAAGAATTGTGAACTTAAAATATCATAAAATCATATTAAACTTAAAATAATTTGTAATTGTATGAGATGATTGATATGATTTCACATATTAAAAATATAGAACAGAAATACTACAGAGAATTCTCATTTATTCTGTTACAATTAACTCTACCTTCTTTATATATTCATTAGAAATTTTGCGATAGTTGTCTTCTAGTAGCGAATTGAATTGCTTGACTACTGTTGAGACTTAATTGTAATTAGGATTAAATAGCTTATTCTGATACTTGTGAAAGCTTATAATAAGTTATTTAAAGCAATGCATTCGATATTATTTTATAATAAACTAGTTCAATTGAATTGGTTGAATTAAGCATATCCCAAAATTCAAACCAACGATGATTGGCTGAGTAAACAGCGCTATTTTCGGGCCGGGAACAAAGAAATTTATAAGTTGAACAATATTATTTAGTATAACATTTAAATAGAGGTAGTCTCGTGCAAGCCCATCGGCACTATCGTGGAAGTAGATGAAGCTGTTAATTATTCAGCAGAATTTTTACCAGGGATGCCATCGCATGTACTGCATTTAAAGAATCAGTGTACCACTTATGCTGCGAAATATCAAACAATCAAAGCTTTACAACGACCTTGGTTTCCAGTTTTAAAAAAAATTGATGAACAATGTCGCAGAAACAGCAATCTTGACAGGATGTTGCGTTGGTTCAGAGGTTCTCATTTAGACATGGATTCTTCTCATATGGTCAGTTATATGAGGAGTGTTCTTGAGTTGTCAAACTTTATAATCTTAATATTTTTCATAGGCAATGGAATAATTAAAATATTCTATAACTAGAAGCATTGTAGAATTAATCATATTTGAAACATGCAATTTCTCATTCCTTTCTTTTCCATGTAACCAGACTGAGCCACTGCGACTTGTGGCTGGGTACAGTTAGTACTGAATGGATTTAGGAACCATATCCTATTTTAAAATGAAAGCAGCAACAGCGAAAAAAATCCCTTTTAATACCATATGTTTGCACAAATATAGTGAAACTTTGTTTTACACAAACTTAATTCACAATGTTAACAAAGCTTTCTTAGCTGTACTATATATATTATAACATTAGTCAGGATGCATTCATTTTTTATTATATACAGAATCGATGAATAAAAGTTGCTATTAATACTTAAAGGTTATTTTATGTTCATTATCAACATTTCATGTTTGTACAGTCACTGTTGTGTAATATTTGCATCATATTTTCTTTTTTTCAGATTAAAAACACTTCTAAATCATCCAGTTTCTTCCATCAAACATGTTCTGAAAAGGATTTAGATATTTTACCTTCCAAGTATAAGTCTCTTACTGGCCCTAAATCTGAAATAACGAAATTACTTGCAGAAAATAAGCCACTTTTACCTCATAATCCATTAAAGAGCAAAAGCAATTACGGTAAATAATTGTCTACTTCTTTATAATTAATAAATTGTTATTTACATAACATTTAATAGTTAATTGTAATTTATTTACTTTTCAAAAAAAATTTTTTGATGCTATTTGTTGAAAAATGGAAGATGAGAAAAGGATTGAAAAAGATATATCATATTGTTGTCATAGAAATCATATGCTGATTTCTAAAACATAATTGCTTTATGAAAATGATAAATTGCTCTTAATTATTGATGAAGACTAATGAACAGTTATTGTTTGTGTTTATTTGAAGAGGTGGTTGACGGACATTATGTATATATGTATAGAAGAATGTGGATTGATACCTAAAAAGCGGATTGACACCTCAATCAATGAAATCCTTTTTAGACTGTTCTAATCTACATCAGAAGTTATATTTGTAAAATAGTAAATAAAATTTTACACATGCTGAAATTTATTCAGAATAATTTGTTATGATGTAGAATACTGTAATAATTAGATGATGCGAAAAAAATCCCTTCCCGTCCATATTTTATGGTTTTTGTAGTAGCACAAAATTGTGTGGTTTAATTACATTCTCAAAAACCTGATATCTTTTATCAATACTATTTGAATCATTATGATTTAAGAAATCATAAAATTTGCTCAGATGAATGTACAAAGGATGAATTTATTTAGATGCAATAGATTTCTTTTAAACATACTTTTTACAGATAGAGAATCACACCATAGAAAAGTAATTGACTTTGTTGTGGATATCAGATTCATGCTTTCTCTGTAATTAAAATTGTGCAGGATATTGCTTTTGTTGTGCAATAAAGTTTAATGTATTCAGCATAAATGTGAATAACCAGCTTCAGATAATAAAAGGAGAAACACTTTTTTCATTAAATAGCCTGTAACATATATTAAATTTAATATTTTCATGATATAAAACACTTCTAGATTAAAAAAAAAAAAGAATATGTAACTTGAAAACTATCTAGACCTATGAATTTATAAATAAGAAAATACAATGACCTTTTTTTAAAAAATTTTTTAGAAAAGAATTTAGATGCAATAGATTTCTTTTAAACATACTTTTTACAGATAGAGAATCACACCATAGAAAAGTAATTGACTTTGTTGTGGATATCAGATTCATGCTTTCTCTGTAATTAAAATTGTGCAAGATATTGCTTTTGTCGTGCAATAAAGTTTAATGTATTCAGCATAAATGTGAATAACCAGCTTCAGATAATAAAAGGAGAAACGCTTTTTTCATTAAATAGCCTGTAACATATATTAAATTTAATATTTTCATGATATAAAACACTTCTAGATTAAAAAAAAAAGAATATGTAACTTGAAAACTATCTAGACCTATGAATTTATAAATAAGAAAATACAATGACCTTTTTTAAAAATTTTTTTAGAAAAGAATTTAGAAGCTTTTTACATTTTTTGATTTTTTTTAAAAACAGTGTTTTTGCAAAATAGGTTTACCTTTTTTTATTATACTATGCTATTTATTCCTATAAAATTCTTTTGGCATAGATGTTACCTCTTAAAGAATTGAGTGAATCTACGAGTACAAAAAAGAATCATACCTTACCCAATCAAAAAAATTTAATAAAGAATATTAGTTTATGTTTTGTATTCTGTTTCCCAAGCAAATAACTCATATTTTAAATTTGAAAAGTATGGTATGAATACATTGCCTTGATTTCTTGGTTAAAATTAGGACAAACACTTTAAATATTTCAGTTTTAATGGGACGAATAAAGCATGTTCAGAATGCATCTGTTTTATTATGTTAAAGATATTTAAAGTAATTATCTATATTTCAAAGCCTTTTTTTAAAATTACTTTTCTGTCTATTAAACAAAATTTCTTTGTAGATGTCTTGAATGCTGCTGTTTTATCATCTGTCAAGGATACTAATTCTTCCACTGCAAAGTTCGAAAACAATTCAAATGATTTTTCTCATGGGAAAGAAAATTTTCCTGTACCAAATAAAACTGAAATGAAAATCAACAATCCTTTTAACAATGTTGATGTTGAATATGGATTAGCTACAGCTCTTCAAAGAATGGATCCTGGCTTTACATCTGATTTGATTTATTCTACTACAAAATTAGCTGAGAAATATTTCCCAAGGCAATGCTATTCTTCTGCTACTGACTTTGAAGAAACTAATTCTGAAAATATTTTGCAAAATCTTGGCATTATTCCTTCAGATATGAAAGATTTAAAGTCCAGACATGCTCAATGGTCACCATCAAAGGTTCACCCTGTATCTCATCCACCACCAAGACTTCCTCCTCGTACGAGACCTGAACAAAAAGAAGTAGTTCTGCCTTTAAATTCATCACCTACACCTAATTTGGATTCGACATTGATCGCCAGTGACAGTTTTGATTTGGACCTTGATGTAGATGTTACATTACGTGCTCCATCTGATGAATCTTTGTCTCCTCAAATAAACTTTTCAACTGAATCTTCAGTCCAAGTTGAGGATGCTTCGATTGAAAGAGATTTTTCAAAAGAAAACCCATTTTCTCAACCACTTTTAAGGAGATTGTCTTGTGAACCGCCACCTGTTCCACCTAAAGCTGTTGCTAGGGGTCCTCCTCCTCGTCCACCAAGTAGACAATTGGTTCATAGTAACCCAGCATTTTGCTTGACTTCAGAAGATGACCTGTCAGATGAAGATGAAAGACTAGATAATGAAGCTAAAGTGGATGTAGCTTCATTACCGCAACAAAGTAATTATCTCAATTTAGGTAAAGAATATGGAGAGTTTAATATAAGTTTTGTGTGAAGTGTGCGCACTTACACACACGCTCTCTCACACACACAATCACATATAGATATAATTTACAATCTATCATGTCATTTAGCTTTATAGAATTAAATTTTGTAGGTATATATTTATTTTTTATATTTTGTAAAATATTTGTAATTATTGCATATATGGATTGCATTTTTTATATGACGATAAAGAAATAATTTTGCACATTAGTTTTTTTAAATTTTTTAACATTAGGAGAATGAACTTACTATATAATAAGCGTTAACTATTACTACTTACTATATAAGGCATCTATATAATAAGCGTTTTTAAGAAAGCAAAGCTAGGAAGTTTCGACTTCTATAAAACAAATGCGAATGTTTTTTAATGGCAACGAAAATTTCATGGAATTTTTTCTCTTTTGGAGATTTAAGTTTTACCTGTTGAGGTTTTAAACCTATTTTTAAGTTCTTTCTAACAATAATTTAATCAGCATCCTCAAATTGGTAATTCTTGCCGTGTATATATAAAAAGTTTTGATTCTAAAATTTTAGAAATAAATTTGGTTTGTGCACCCTGAACAATGTAAACTAAACAAATGAAATTGAATCATAATTTTTGTATTTCTTTAAAAATAAATTTCATCTTGTCCAGTAAATATTTCATTCAGAAATTGCAATTTGAATCCTAAGTTTAAGAGTTTTTCAATATATTATTATATTGCTTCCATAAAGTAATGTTTACATGGTATATTTATCTTCCAATAAATTTTAAACTCATTTCGTATTTCATGTGTCAGTTTAAAATCTAAATTTTAGAGAAAAATTTAATTTTTTACTGAAAGTCTGGTCATATCTGAAGTTGTTAAAAAAAGGAAATACCCCCCACACATTATTTAATGTTTGTATGTTTCTTTCTTTTTTGCATATTGAGGTCATATCACTTAGCATGCTCAATCAATGCTGCATTTTTTAATTGCATGACTTCATGTTTTTCGCCCTGTTTTGAATTTTTAGTTAAGTTTGTAGGAATATTTCTGTGTTCTTTCCCCTCCCCTATTGCTGAAGTTTGCAAATGTACAAAGAAACATTCCAAGAGAACTAGATGAATGTTCAATACACAATAATAGCATTTTTTAAATGTTATTTTTAATTGTGTCCACTTCAAATGTTTTTTGCCTCATTGAAATGTATTTTCTCTATAAATCAACAAAATAGCTTCATTTTGTATTTGAAATTGTTAAAAGAAATTTTTATGCACTTTTTATAACTTAGAATATTTTTATACAGATAAATGTTCCATATTTTTATAAGTGTTTATATATATATATCAAAGGAAGAGCAATTTTTGTACCTTTTTATAAAAATAAGATGTTGCCAACATACTTATAATACATACTTTAGAAATTTAAAAAACAAACACAATTTACAGTGATTTTAAAAGCATATTTCCTGACTTATGGCCTTTTTTACAGTGATAATGCATTTGCTATAAATTTTTTAGGACAATCCTGGTTGCTAATCCACACAATTTTAATTTTTTATTATTTTCTTTAGTGACAACTCTAAGTTTAAATTATTTGACTGATTATTCCTTTTCAGTTAATGTTATTTTCAAGCTATATAGATTTGCATTACCGTTAAAAATTCTAATCCTGAAAAAATAGTGAAATTTTGTATATGAGAAAGTGAGACACTTTTCTCACTAGATTAGTATAATACCTAAAAATGCATTTAATATATAAAACATGGTATTTTAAGAAAGCTCCATCGACGTTTATACCAAAAAAAAAGTATTTTAACTGAATATTTGAAAAAATTCATTTTTATAAATAATGTCTGGTATTGGTTTAAACTTATCTTTCGAGAATGTTAGCAAGACATTAAAAAAACTTCATAATTTTTTGCATTAAGTTCTTTACTAAAAGCATATTGCAGTTTTCAAAAGTTGATCAACATTAGGTCATTATTCTGTCTATAATTTAATAGATCTGTTTTTTTTTCTCTTTTATAAAAGTAAACATTAAAATGTAATGCAAACTTATAACCTGAACATACTTTTAAAATAATTGTGATCTTACAATTTTTTTCTTTCTATTACTTTAATAGATGAATATTTTAATTAGTAAGTTATTTATTACAGAATTTTTTGATAATTTATATTTTCATATTGTATCATATGTAAGATTTTTTTAGAATTTAACAAGTCCCTAGTCTCTCAGCAATAAAATATACTTATTGTTATATGACTGTAAAAGTTTGTTATTTTGTGAATAAATTTTTATCTATTTTATATGTGTGTTTTCTATTTATGTTTTTAAGTCAAAAATAGTTTCTAGTGATTTTTTTAATACACGAATGATAGTTTTTGTATTAATGGTTTATAAAAAAATCATGCAATTAATGCACATCCAGTGTTACAATTAGTTACTATAAATTTCTTCCAGTTGTATTTGAAATTTTATACTTAACATTTGATTCTTACATTTCAAGAAATAATAAGTGTGTTATTTTATCAGTTCCTGAAAAAGTTGAAATTAGTGAAAATAAATTAAAATTATGTAGTTATATGAATAGCAGCTGTAGATTTTAGAATTTTAATGAAAGTCCCAAAAATATATTGGAAAATTATCTATACACACATCAAGTATACAGTATTTTGATTCCTTAATTAAAAAATATTATTAATTTTCAATAACCATAATTATTTTATTTGCTTGCAGAGCAATTATCTTGAAGAGTTATATTGTGAAATAATTCAAAATCTAATTTGCAGTAATTCACAGTTTAACATTTTCGAAATTTAATTATTTGCTTCACTTAATTTTGATACAATTTTGTTTTAATTTTGTATGTGTGAAAATTAGTGTATCAGGATATTCTGTTGAAATTGATTTTGTATGTACTATAGCTCACTTAATTAATTGTATGTACAGGCATTGAAC
This sequence comes from Argiope argentata, assembly GCA_026289955.1. NCBI lineage: Eukaryota > Metazoa > Arthropoda > Arachnida > Araneae > Araneidae > Argiope > Argiope argentata. Next base: position 736,466 of record JAOUZG010003149.1, read on the forward strand.
ATTTTAATAATTTTGCTTTGTTAAAAGAGTAGAATTTATATTATAAATACGTAAAATATATATTGAAGAATTTAACGTTTTGATGCAACAATTTAAAGACGTTTATAACTGCTAACGCTGATCTTATTCATCTAACAAGAAAGGGAAGGAAATAATAGCCTTTGTGTGCTGATTTTCATTACTTTTAAGTGATCTTGGACTGATGGTCTAGATATTTTTGAATGAGGGGAAATTGAAAATGCATTTTCCCTTCTAAAAATTAATTAAGGCAAAGATAGGACTCCTGAAAGTATTCTAATAATACCTGTATATATTTTAAATTTACTCTGAAATGATTTCGGGTCTAACAACCGATTATTTTTAACTGCCCGTAGATGGCATTTCCCATTATCAGTTTTCAAGTATGCACGTCTGACTTTAAGGATATTACAGAGGGTAAATTTTAGTATTATAAAGTCATTTAACGTTAAAGCACTTTTAATATCAACAGGTAAGAATGTTGCTGGTATTTAAATAAATTTGTACGATTTCTTCATAAGTAATACCGCATTGTTGAAGACCGAAATCGTTTCAACATAAGAAATTAGCCAGCCAGCAAGCAATTAATTGAAACTACGTTACTGTGGCAACCCATATCAAAAGTTTGATTACTATTATTTAAAAAATAGTCCCTGTGTCAATTAGACAGAAAAAGTGCGTAAAAACGGAGGCAAATTATATATACTAGTATATTCAGTTCTTTTTTTCCCGACAGAAAAGTTAAAATCCCAGGTTGTAATGAGGAATTTTTCTTGTTATTGATTATCCATAACCTTTCAAATTCGACTTTGTTTGACAAAACCGACAATGCATTGGACAGTCAGTTTAGATATTTACATTTTATAAACGATTTCATAATGGATCTGATATTGCAGCAGATTATTTTCATGCATTTCAAAACCTTCTTTTTAGTATAAGAGAGTATAACTAAATAATAGTTTCAATAGAATCCTTGTTTGATCAAAATATAATACTTAAAGTTGCCATTTATATATCTATTCACTATATCCTTTGTAAGGTGTCAAATGGAGTTTTGTTACTTGCTACTGTTTCACATGCTTGTATTTGGAACAGTCGTGACCTCTTGAAGACCAGAAATAAGATTCAGACATCTGGACATTACCTTCTTTTAATACTGTCAAAAGACTTCAGATATATTCATACGTGTATGGATGGACTGCGCCAAGTATCAAAAAGTTTTCTTCATTCTACAAACACAACAAAAAAGTATTTCGAAGCTTTCTATTGTAATTGGATTTATTTATTTTAGAACATGTAATGTCTTTATTATTGCAGAAAGAATACTGATAGTCGTTTCAATAGTCTGGCGAAAAAAGATTTGATAATCTGGAATATCTGCCCGAATAACCAATTTCCCGCTCCTGTATGAAATTTTTTGGCTTCATCGCGATCCCAACATAAAGAGGAGTTATAATATTGAAGTGATTTCGCGGTCGTTAACATATTTCCTACTAGTTTCCATATAGCAGTGGAATATTTATAACGCATATATTTTCTTTAGCAGTGGAATATTTATAACGACAACTGAAATATTAAAATATTTATTACATATTATTGTACGGACAAGTGAAGCAAAATTCTTCTCATGCTTTGCAGGAGCGGATTAAATAATATTTTAAAGTAGTATACATATTTTCCATCTCGTGATTGTTTAAGGCGTGCCTTTGAAGAATTTACTTTGCATTTTAAAAATAGTTCTATTCACTTAATGTATTTCCGTTGGCTGTTATTTTTAATTTGAAGCCATTTGATATATCACGGACTTTTTATTGTTGAAATATTTATCAACTACTTTGATATTTTAATTCATTTTTTTCCCTAGAAAGCTTCTGAAATAGCTTTGCGAAGGAAAAAATTTTTACAGATAAAGATAAACGGAAACTAGAAAAAAAATTTATAGCATCACCTTTGTTAGATATTTGGATCGTATTTGCAATATAGAGAATGCCTTTCTCCCTTTCAAGCACTGAATGGCTCAAAAACACCTGGCACAAACTGTAAGGCTCCAAAGCAAGCAGATTTTAAAACGGAACATATATACGATAAAGTCACTGATCTACTTACATTTCCATTAAACTCACCTACCGCACTTTGGAATACATCGATAATATGAAATTACTTAATTGTCATGAAATAATTATTTAATATTGATTCACGATAATTTTATAAGTCATTAAATTCTATTTAGTCAGTTGAACAGTTTTTTCAACATACTTAACTTGTCTTACATATAAAATGCTTCTCAACGAATTTTATGCTCGTGTAACAATGCATACTGTTCGCAATTCACACAGGAAACAACGATTGTGTCGATTGTGACTCATTGTTCTAAATTACACACTACAAATCTGTAAAGAAATCTGCTTATTTGGAAATTTTATGTATTATTTTGAATCTGTGCCGGATAAGAATCACTTTGTGTAGGGGAATGAGATAATTTATCAAACAGTTGTACTGCCTTAAAAGTTTTATTTTTCGAGTACCTGACTAAATACAAGCGAAGCATAAGTTAAAGAGAATATATCAAAAATATGCATAAGGAATGTTGATCCTTAGAATTGAATTTGAAGCAAAAATTGTAGCTATCTAAAATCTTAGCAAAGGAAACCTTTGTTATGTTTATTTTTTGTTACATTTTAAATATAGACCCGGTACATAATCATGTATTATATGATTTAAGTGAAGTTTATCTGAGAGAAAATAGCTGGATATAACAAATGTATTCAAAAATGACGAATTTAAATATTTGGTGGCCCTAAATAAAGAATTCTGAGAAGCACTCCTCTTAATAAATTGATCTATTTATTTTACATTTTAACACACTGTTAACTAAACATAATGCTAATGATTTATTCTAGGCTAATTCTTTATTTTATTAACTTTGTAAAAATAACTATGCTTTTATTTATTTGCTATGACTCATAATTGCGCCCCATTGCATACATTTAAGCAGATTTATTTAGACAGGTGTTTGGCGTTTGTAAATATTGTAATAATGAAGTGAACATATGAAGCAGATAGTATTTAAAAAATTTTTATTGCCATCCTAATATCCTATTATGGAATTTTTATTTTGAATAATAAATTTTTTAAAAACTATTAATGATAATTTAGTTGTGAAATTTTGCGAACAATCCTCTAATGTATTTATATTGTTCGTAACGTTGGAGATCACGCTCAGGTCAATGGTATAAAAACCATGCAACCAGTATCTGAGTGAGATCCATGTAAATGTCAAATAGTGCGTGCAGTATCACCGAAGCAAGTGTTAATAAGTTGGTATCCGATAGCTTTTGTGCAGACGATCGACTAGATCGTAGTTCACCTTGTGTCTTAGTTACAGTTGCTCATAACAATATTATTTTTTGTCCAGTTTTCTTTTTTTAAAGGAAAGAAATATTTGATTTTTTTCTACGAAAGACGAGAAAAGAAAACTATTTCATATTTCATTAATGAAAGGTTTACATTGAATTGCTGGAAAATATTTCTTTTCTTGATAGCCGAATGGAATGGTGCTCATTTTCTAAAGTAATAAAACGTAGGCGTAGTTGTACACTTAAGTAACAAAAATACATTAACCAAAACAATTGTAAAACTATCCTAACAGTACCTTAGGATAGTTTTACAAACCATACAGAGGACTTAATTTCGGTGGCAAATAAATTAATTTTTCCCCCCATGCCTTTCTGAATTAATGTGTTTTTGACAATACTGCTTCGTGCATTTCAATATCCAGGTACAGCTGCTTTAAAGACTTTTGTGTTCTCTTTTTATCAAAATGTTTAAGGATCTTTTAATTATTCTTCTTAACTTAAAGGGAATTTAAGGCTATTTGGAATGATAGAGTAATATCATGATGCCACAATAGCGGCTTTGACATTATAAAATGTGACAATTAAAGCCTACAGTTATTTATTTCTTAAAAACGTGTCTTTATTACTGTTTTAAATACTGTAATTTTTTAGAAAAAAATCTAAAGTGAACTTTCTCCTGAATATTTTATTTATGATAAACTACTTCTTTCTGTTTACTGTTTTATAGTTTTTCATTGTACTCTCTGCATATTTTACAAGAATAATTTTCTTCCCTTAAGTTAAAAGGGCTTCATTATTAAATATTCCTTTATCTGCTAAAGAAATTCAGAATCTAATTTTAAAATGTATTTTATGTAATAGATAAAAAAAATGGACATTTATTAATTTTGAATGATACCATCCTTCAATTCGGAAGTAACAAATAGCGATGCATGTAGAAAATTAAGCTTTATGACATGGATTTACAAAGACTATACTTTGCCCCTAAATAATCGATTTATTCGTAAGGAAAGAAAATAATGATAGACCAAGGTAAAGAGCACTGGGTAGAAAATAAGGAAAGATTGCTTAGACAACTTGGGATTTGCCGTATTTGCCAAAGACGGTAAATCCCGCAGGATTTAGCTCCCCAACAGATCACTCTTAGAACTTCCGGTGTATAAAAGCCATGCACACCTAGTCAAGAAGTATACCAGATGGGACATTGTGTGCATCGTAAATCATTATTTAGATGATTTTTAGAGTCTGTCTGATATATAAAGTTTATCTTTCTTAGGAATTGCATTATCGGGTTTTAAAATTTTTTATTTAAAAGAATCAGAATGGGGTTTAATAGAAACAAGCTTTTAGACAGTACAATTTATATTTATTTTTTAAGCCAAAATTCGTCTTTCTCAGCAGGCAACTTAAAATTAAATGGGTGTGAAATCAATATATATCCTTGATAGAAACATGTCTCAGAAAAGGTACAGCTTCCAATGACAATTATTGTTTGGCCATATATTAAGCCTATTTTATTACACTTTAAGTTGAATATTTATCTTTCAAAAAATATCTTTACCGTGCTTATAAAAGCTTGCATTTAGTGGAATTCAAAATGACTTTGATAAAAGAAATGTTAAGGAATCAATTTTTCTCTGTGGGGTTGTAAGTTAACATGTAAAAATGTAAAAAGTTATCAAAAAGAATCCATTTCATGTTTTAAGGCATATATTAATTACATGATGCTTTCAAAAAGACGCATGAACTGAAGTATGCGAAAATATTAT
>JAOUZG010003149.1:741618-767266 GCA_026289955.1 Argiope argentata
TATCTATCTATCTATCTATCTATCTATCTATCTATCTATCTATCTATATCTATATCTATATCTATATCTATATCTATCTATCTATCTATATATATATATACTTGAAAAATGTATTACATTTTTAGAAATGCAATTTAAATAGTTCTACAGGGAAATATTTTTTCTGTAAAATTGTAATAAATATGTAAAATAAATTGTAAATGAAATTTTTTTTATTAGATTCAATTTTTTGATATTAAATCTATTAAAAGGTTCGAAATATGATTCCTGTAAGTTAAAATAAATTTGTTCATTGAATCTTGTCGAGATTCGGAAGTGCAGTGGCGTAGCGAGAGCAAATGATATCCAGGACATAATACGGATATTTTCTCCCTCAATCGTCGTTAAGGGCTTAAAAAGAATAAATGTCGTCTGAGGCATGATTTTATTTATTTGCCCTTTTATAATTAATAATTTTAAAGAGTAGTATTATCGCATTAATGTTTTGTCTCCTGGGTGACCTCTAAAGCTGGCACTGGGGACATCTAGGATTAACAGGCTGTGTTTCCTCTTGTAATTCCCCTCCCATCTGTAATTCTCCTCTCTTCTCTCCTTTACATACCCTTTGTTGAAGTGAAAAGACTTAATAAAAAATATGTATCTGCAAATTCTTAATTTTTTTTAAAAAAAAAATGCAAGGATGGTATATATATTCTAATATATTATTCTTATTCCAAAATAAATAAATAAATAAATAAATAAAATAACTTCCTATAAATAATTTTGAAATTTGTTTTAGTATGTTGCATAAAGTTTGTCAATTACCTTGGCCATATCAAGGAAATACATCCTTTTGCACTGCTCAGTTTTCAACTTTATTGAAAAATAGCTTTCTGAATAGTATAAAGGGGATCAATCAGTTTTGTATATTACTCATTTTAGTATTCATAAGAATTTCTTGACCTTTCGAATTATAGAGAAATAACAATTACATATTGTATATAATATATAAAAATTACAAATTTATATCTAAACCAATCTTGTAGTCTTCTTATTATGACATTTTGTTTCTCTTACTGGATATTTAGAGGAAAAAAGTTGCTTAATTATACAAGAATAAGTTTTTATATATAAAAGAAACTTCTAAATTTTTGCCTGCTTTTTTTAAAAAAAACTCCTTTCTTCTCTCTTAAAAATCATCCGAACAGATAAATAGGGTTTCCGTATCATTCAGTTTCAAAAACGATAAATCATGTTTATTCACTCATTTTGTTAAAAAAAATCGTTGATCAAAATGTTTTCAGAAAACTAAGTTTTGCTTACTAGTAAAAGAATATAGCTCAAAGCCTACTGTATTAAAACAAACAGCAGTTCAAATGCTTTAGAAAATGAATTTAATAAAAATAATTTTTAAAACATAATCATGCCAAAAGGTAATTTTTAATATTGTAAGTTATTTTCTATTTTTGAGCATTTAATTTATTATTCATAATTACGAATTCCATAGAATTTTGAAATCAATTATTTTCTCAAAATCCTTATCAGTTAGCGGCACTCATATGAATAAAAAGTTAATGAAAATAATCGATTAATTGACATTAAATCCTGAAGATTTAATAGTTGTGTATTATTATCAGGAATAAATAAGTGTATAAAATTTCAAAATTCTAGTATTTGTAGAAGTGAGAAGAAAATCAATTACGAAATTCCGACTTTAAAACTTTGAAATAAATCAAGTTAAATAAAATTATATAAGAATTTCTAAAATTCATTTTAGTAAATTACTTTATAGTATAAAGAAATGAGCAAAAAATATATATTTTCCTTTCCAACAATAGCATTTATAGTGGCATAAATACTTTTATGTAGATGCTCACAGCTTATAGTAATAATAGCTTATATTATTAATTCTACCGGCAATCAGTCACTTCTTTAACAAGATTCCAAAAATAATTTCCGATCAAATTAGATATCTCTTCCTTTGATATCAGCCTGTCAAAAATGACGCCACAAATTAATTATTTATAACATTTAGCTGTCTCATTTTTTAATAATCTTTTTAAAGCGTCTTTATTATTTCAAAATTTTAAATTTCTTTGATTTCATCAAAAATAGGCTCAAATTTTTTTAAAATCAATCCAAACTGCTTTTTATAAATATAAAAAAATCTTTTAAAAATTATCAAAATCTTTGTCTTTTATAACAATTCTGCAATAAGATTTTGTAAAGTAATCATACGCTCTATAATATAAAATGAGCAACATCTCGTTTTCCCTTGTTATGTTATCAACAGACGTTGTTCATTTCAATAAGTTCCTGTATTAGAATCAATAGTAGGCGATATGACAGCAACGTAGTAAATACTAAGATCAACTGGTTGCAACTTTACTTCATTTAATTGAATGGGAATTATAGGAAATTTAGAATATGTTTGCTGTGAATAAGAATAGTCAATTACAATTCAATAGATAAAATTCTGAAAAGTTTAAAGCTTACTTTGTGCATCAACGTATTGGGACCTATGAACATGTGGAGTTGTTTCTGCCTGTTCAAAGGGAAAGGCAAACTGTGGATAAGTTCGTTATGAATCTTTGTAATTCTGATTGCGGTTCTCTGAATTAATCTGTTTTTGCAGATTAACTTGTTAAAACTGTATATTAACAAACTAGTAAATTAAGACTTGTCAATTTTGTTTATCAACTTGTTAGCTACACTGTGGGATGTAAGTTTTCATGAACGCCTATTAAGAGTTGTTGATATTCAAAGGGTGTTCAAAAAGTAAGTTACACTTGTTCCCCCACAGATGGGATTATAACGAAACAAGAGTTAAGCTTGCGCACACGGTAATTGAGTTTCCCGACTTATAACGGTTACAATTTCCTTCATAGTGAAAACCATTGGTGTTTAGTAAGAGGGGGAAAAAACGACGCGTCAGCTGAAAAATTACTCCAACGTCGAAGTTCACTGAGCAGTACGTTTTATATGGGCTAAACTTTTAACGAGTGTGGATATTCATCGTGAGCGAATGTACCACATATAATGTCACGTCCAGCCATTGTGAAATGATGCCAGCAGTTCGAATAAGATTGAATGAATAGGTTTAACCGATGTGGAAAGGCAAGGAAGAACAACAATTGAGAGCACATCAGACATGGAGCAGAGGGTGGAAGACATTATTCACAGCAATAACAGAGTGGGCATCACACACATCGCACAGGACTTGGGAATATCTGTCGACAGTTCTCATTCCATAGACGTCACCAATTGGATTATCGCAAATTGTGTTCACGATGGATTCCTTATTCTTTGCTTTCCGAACATGAAGGAGCAAGGTTTGCGGCTTCCTTGGGATTCCTTTAACGTTATTCTGCAAAAGGTAATGATTTCTGAAGTCGTATCATTATGGACGATGAGACATGGGTGCATCACTACAAGCATCAATGGGATGGAGAGACATATCATCGCCTGTGAGAACAAAATCCAAAGTTAGCACATCAGAGGGTTAAGTCTTGGCTACTGTTTATTCGATTGAGAAGGAGTTGTCTACTAAGAGTTTCGCTGAAGGGCACGACCATTGATGCTGAGTCGTACTGCATAATACTAAGAGGCATGAGTAAGCTGTGAAAAACTAGAGGCATGGAAAGTTAAACAAAGGCATTGTCTTGCACGACAATGTAAAACCACATCAGGCAAGCAAAACACAGATTTTGTTTTCTTCGCAGTTTTGGATTTGAGATCTGGCACCATCCACCGTACAACTCCGATCTGGCCCTTGTGATTTTCTCTTATTCGGCAAACTCAAATAATATTTGGTTGGAAGCCAATTGTTGGTCCAACGATGATCAGGTTCAGGAAGCTATTTTAAGCTGGCTCCAGGATCAAGGAGCGATTTTCTATAGTCAGATAGTGTGCTAGTATGTGTGGCATATTGCGTTGTAGCGTTTTATTTTAATTTGTGTAACATTAAAAAGAGAGAAAGAGAGAGAGAGTTTTTTAGTTTTGTCTTGGGCTCCCAAAACCGTTAAAATCTGAGTGATCCTTGCAGTAAGACCTTTCATAAAAGAGGTGGTATGTTTGTGGCATAAAATGTATTGCTAGTTTGTTTATCTGGTTGAGAAAAGATGCAGGAAGTTCTAGTAGTTTTATGCATGGGCAAGTTCTTCGCCGTCTCGCTATTTCTCATAAACATTCATGATGAAACCCGTGCTGTCTTATGTGTAAGCGGACGTACTTACCTTTGGTAAACTGACCACTTCACACTGGTGTAACTCGATGATGCCTTTTGTTTGTAGCATTTGTGTAATAGGGGCTCAAAGTTGATGAATCCTAATCGATTTATGACAGTTGAATTTAATTCAAGAATCTCTAGACTCTTATTGAAATTGTTACTAAGATGATTGTAACTGATTAGGGAAAAGCTCCTCTGTTTCAAAACAGAGAATGGTTTGAAGTTGAAAAAGCATTCATCGACTTCTACATAAAACCGTCTTTTAAAATGCTGCATTAATTTATATTATTACTGGGTAACTTGGCTAATTTGAACGTTTTTAGTTCTAACTTGATAGCAATTCGAACTTTTCCCTCTGTTTTTCCTATTTATATAATGTACAAAAATATCGTTTGTGCAAAACGAATTCATTTTGTTTAATTTAAAATCAAGATTCTTAATTATAATTAAAAAATTCTGCGTTTTTTTCTTTAATTAAATATAATTATTTGATCACATGAAGCAGGATCAGACCTTTTTTCAATCAATCTAAATTTAAAAAATTTGAATTTCCGTGTTAAAAAAATTAAATAAGTCTAATACAATTATTAACATTCTTCACCAATAGATTTAATTTCATCATTTTAAATAAAATTGTATTTTATTTATTAATTATTTACTATTTATGAAAATTGATAAATATTACGAATGGATCACTTTTTGCCAATTTTTTGTTTAAAGTTCGTCTTTTTCGTCTGAACACAAATTTTTGGATAAATTAATGTTTGTGGTAGGTTCGAATTAGTTAAGAACCGTTCCTTTCATTGTATTATTTTTCTTTTTGGCATTATTTGTTAAAAGAACCTGATTTGTTTCAATAGATCTAAAATAATTTTGTAAATATATACAGATATAACATCGAGTGTTCATGATAATTTTTTTTAAAGAAAGAAATTTTTTTGAATATTCGGGCGAGAAAAGAATTTTTTTGAACATCATAGACATAATTCTGTTGAATGGAAATCGAGCACGAGCTAAATTTTGAAAATCTTTTTTAAACATGCAAAACATCATCCCCCCACCTTTAGAGTTATTTCAATAGTCTAGAATAAGAGGATTTAACACTTTTCTATACAAAAATTCAAATAATAATAATTTTTTTATTTTATTTGTGATGATTATTTTTATAAATCATGACTTTGATATACATTACTTTTCTTTCCAATTTACTTTTTAATGGAATTATCAATTGATGTAATTAATGAAACGTCTTTCTTTGTTACAGAATGTTCACTCGCTTTTGGAGATGTAGCAGAGTTTTGAAATTGCCACATCTCAAGAATATTTGCTTTCCTTATGATTATCATCTCATCCTTTCATCTTTGTATTTCTTATGATTACAAAAACTTTGTTTTTTTTTCTTCAAAATTTATAAATTTATCTGTCAGTTTACTTAAATTTTAATTCCATGTCAACAGTGGCGTAATAATTTTCCCCTGAAAAGTCACTACCAGGTTGAATCACTCATAAGCAGTGATCTCGTAAATGAAATCATTTACGTATGGAGCTCAGAACTGCCACATCTGAAGAATCTTTGTATTTCTTATGATTATTCTCTCTTTCTCTCATCTTTGTATTCCTTATGATTATTCAATGGTAATCTATATAATTACATTAATTTATAAAAGTTATTTATAAATACATCTATTAATTTACTTAAATTTTAATTCCAATTCAGCAGTGGCGTAGTGACAGGAGAGAAAAGGGGTGTTACAGGGACTAAACATCAGTGCAATTTTGAGCTTGAAATTTAATGTGATAAGTCACAAAAAATAGTCATGCTCCCGGCCCCATTTACCTTACTAAATCCATTTTTCATGACTGGGGATGTAAAATCCTATTATGTTCTGAGATCCAAACATATATGATTTCATTTTATAGATCATTACATATGAGTGATACAACCCGGTAGTGACCTTTTGGAAAAAATTCATTTTAAGAGTCTAAAATGTATGCAATAGCAGTTAAAGACTAAAAAGTCAAATATTGCTTAAAAAAGAATTTTCTAATTTTTATTTCAATACTAAATGTGTTTTTAAAAATGTATCTTAAGCCCATTAATATTAAATTCATTTTACATTCAGGTTGCAATTAGGTTAGAAACTAGGTACTATTGAATATTGTTTCCAATAGGTCCCGGCAACTTCTAATGCCAGCGGTTTAGTTTACTATTTGCAGTTCTAGAGCTTTAGGTAGACTAATTATTTTGCCCGAATTTGGTCAAGACTTGTAAATGGGGTGTTCGAAAATAATCCTGGAGAATGTAAAAAGTCCGAAAATGATTATAAGTACCCAGCCGAACAGTTTTTGTTTGAGATGTAAGCATGAATGCTTATCACCATCTTGGCGAGTAGTTTTTTTTATTAATTTTTAGACAAGTGCATTTTAAAACCTTTAACTCGAGCTGAGACAAATATTATATAATTAGTAAAAAATTAAAAGATGACAATTTTGGGCCTGAAATTTACTGTATGACAAATTCCAGTTAAGTAGTCTTTAAAATGATTTTTTCCTCCTTACGCTAATTTTTATAGAGATATTTTGTTGAAAAATAAATAACTCCTACATTGAGGAACTAATGCGAAATACATTTTAATAGCATATGATTTCCTAAGCACATCATATAAAACTGTCCATCGATTTTAGATTTAGTTCTTTAAAGAAATGTTAGAAGCTTCTAAATTTAATTTTTTGAACTAAAGATAAATTAACCAGAAAAAGAGACTTTCTTTACAGTATCAGCTAAAACAATGTCGAAAGCACACAGTTTTTTTTCAAGAAACTATCAAAAACATCTTGCGAGTTAAGACTATTTATTCTTCATGAATGTCTCAAACAATTTATTTAATAAATTATATTGTAACATTAAAAAAAATACACTTTTATTACATTATAAATAGTAGATTGATGTCCATAACATTGAAATTAAATTTAATTAAATGTACTGATATATATCTGACAGCACTTTTTAACAAAATAAACAATATATTAATGCTAATCGATTATTTAATGAATAATTTCTAGAAATATTAAAATAGAACTGACATTGAGAATGCATAATTGTACAAATCTTCAGAGCATAAGAAAATCAGTGAAATATCGATTACAAAACTTTATCTTTGAGGTAAACAAATTAAATTAAATTAGTTCTTCCTTTCATTGGATTGGTCACAATGATCTGAAGACAGAGTTTAAACTTTGAAACTGACCCCCGAATATGATGTAGTTCCTTTAAAGAACTGCAATATATGCCAAATATGCCGGGATCAGCTGTCGTTTTGTTTGTGTGAATTGGAAATTTGGAGAGGGTGGGTCAGCTAGGGTATCGTCATCTTCTTCTGGCTGGGCTTAAAAATAAAAGTCAGCTCCTAAATAAACATAGTGTATTTTCTAAACGAATTAACCTAAGTAAGCTAAACTATTATGAACTTCTTTTAAAATATATGAAAACTCCTAAATTCAAGTACATATTAATGAATATTTGATAACTTAAACTGCGTTAATAATGGCAATATAAGATTTAAATGAAAGCCAGTAATCAATATTTTTAAATATGTAGCACATTATTTTTACTATTTTTTAGAATAATAATCAGAAAGACGAGTTCTCTGCGTCCAAATATTTTAACCCTTGATGATCGTCAGTCACCACGAAAGTGACAACATTGTTTTGTTAACTAAGGCATGTATAAAAGTCTGATTAGATTGTTTCTAGAAAGGCTATATGAAAATTTAGCTTTAGAGGTCTTTAGCTAGCTTTATTCACAATTTTGTCCCTGGGAAAACAATTGAAAAAAGTCAAAAATTCTGACATTTTTTAGAAAACTGGGCGCAAAAATAAATCTGCCTTTATTCAAGCCATGACAAGAAAAAATTATAAAAGTGGCAATTGATAGATTTTTTGAAAAAAAAATCATCCTTCGTTTAAATAAAGAATAATTTTTGGCGTTTATAATTTGCGATTACCTGGTAAACATTCAGAGCCATTAACGGTCAAAGCTTCCCCGGGTGAAACATGATAAAGCGAGAAGTGTTAAAAGTTAATCTAGAATTAAAAACATTCTACTTATATCAGTAGTACTTTTCTATTCAATTTCTGTCTCAAAAGTTTCGGAGTTAGTTATGTATCAGTGTGAAGGGTTTTTTACATAAAACATTAAGAATAAGAAGCTCAGAAACCGTAAACATAGCATTTTTGTTTTCCTGCTGTATAAATCAGATCATAATAAAACATTCATAATTTTTTTCAAATTATTATAAAATGTGGGGTAAACTGTTCATTTCATCTTCCTTTTAAAACATAAAAAAAGCAAGTATGAAGAAACTGAAATATCATAAAGATATTTGGCTATGTATAAGTAAGGATATTTGAAGCTAAATTTTGCATTATTAAATGGCATTTATGTTAATATACTAATAATATAATAATGTTAATTCTTATTAATGTTATTCTTTGATTGATTTGATTTAATTATGTTAATTCTTTGATTGATTTGATTTAATTATGTTAATTCTTTGATTGATTTATTAGACAATTTATATTTTTCCAAATATTACAAATAATATTTGGATTTTTTAATCTAAATTTTGTTTTCTTTTAAACATTCTGTACCCAAAATAAATGCTTAAAATGTTATATTCTTTTCTATGTGTAATGAAATAAAAATTATGCCTGTATTCAACTCAGAGTTTTACAATACCGCAAATAATTTTCAAATTATTTGACTTTTTGTGTAAAATATAAGTTTTTTTTTTTGGAATTTTAATCTTTCTTTTTTCAAAAGTTGTATCATTTTACAATGAGTCTTTATCACCCATGATAAATGACCATTGCCCTAGAGAATAATATAAATAAAAAAATTTTGGATTTAAAACAAATATTTAAAAAAAAATGTAGTTACCAAGGCACTTTGAAAGGGAAATTTTTTTGAAAATTGAAATTTAAAGAAAGAAGTGGAAAATTTATATATATTATTTATAAATATATATATTTTAATTATTACACTTTTAATAAGTTTGTGATTTAAAAAGTAATGTCTTTCGACACCTCCATGTATTGAAAGTTATTCTATTAGTTTCTATTTTTTGCATTGCATAATTTTTTAAAACTCTAATCACTGGAAGATTGTTTTCGTTGTTTTCTTGATCTTAACTAGAATTTTTATGATCTAATATTGAACAAGAAATGGCTGATCTGCTTATTTCTTTAATTACCTGACTTTGAGATATATATAGCTGACTGAGAACTTTTTTTAGATTGAAGAAGAAAAGCGGGAGAAAGATTGAAGTTTTTAATTGGCTATTGTCGATGGTTTCATCGGTAATCTGTATTTGAGAATGACTGAATATTATCTAAATTTGAAGCGATTCCATGAATGGCACAGAAATGCTTGCTGAAAATTTCTAAAAATAATATCTCATATGTTAAAAGCTAAAAAATTAAATTAGCCGGCTTCCTGGTACAGAGGTAGCGCGTCTTTCCCATGACCTGGGCGTCCCAGGTTCGAGTCCCGGTTCGGGCATGGTTGTTTTTCTGTGTTCTATATGTAAGGAATGGGAGAGTCCCCACCCTCTGTGAAAGCGAATGCGATGAGTGAGTAGCAAAAGTCGGGCTCTTGGCCCTAATTGACACTTCTACAACTAAGAGATAATGATTAGGCTTAAATCGCTGAATACCTCAGCGAGCTTGTCCATGGCAAGTGCCATAAGAAACAACAACAAAATAAAATAAATCAAATTGAGAATTTTAATATTAAAACATAGAATATTGTTGTATTCTAGAATTGTTTCTAATTTTATTTTTATTTTCTGAACTTGATTTAAGTATCTGCAGTTATAATTTTGAATCGCGTAGAAACAAAATATGAACGGCTTTGGAGACTTACAAGAATAGGATTTAAAAATAGACCATAAATCTAAAATGAATCGATTAAAAATGAATGTAGAGCTTCAAAAGTATTTTAAACAAATGTTACATTGAAATCACGGAAATGCCCCAATAAATGACTGTTATCAAATGATATGCAGAGAAGCAGTTTTGAACGTTATGAAGGAAGCGTGTGATTAAGACATTTTTACCCAAAACGATGAAATCAAATTATTGCTCATAGGAAAAAAAGTAATGAGTGTCACACCACTTTAATTTCGGAATCTACCACTCATGTTGCAAGAAGAAGAAGAAGAAGGAAGTGGCATTTTCAAGACAATTTAAAGCTTAGATGTAAAATTACAAATGAATTTACATCATTAAAGTTGTTCGATGTATAGTCTTAGAATACACCGAATGATTACAGGATCGATTTTTCTTTCTTATTCGAATTAAAACTTCATCTAGAAGACAATTATGGGGAAAAGGAAGATTATCAGTTGAAATATTGTCCAAATAATATTGAACTATATCTTAAAGGTTTTCATAACCCGTCTGCCTTTGGTTGGTGAGCTGGAATTTGCTGCAAGCATGATCCGAAATAGAATCCATTATGTAGGGAGCAAAAAAATCGGACTTTGAAATTCATGGTTGATGGCTTCCGTAGTTGATCTATGGGGACTTAATGCTAGGGGAGGGGTGACTCACTATTAAGCTTGATGACAGATCCAATCAGGCAATCCGTAGACGGGGCGTGAAATGTTCGTTTCATCACATGTGCTCTGGGCGATAAAGGCCTATAAATGTATTTTTCCCTATTCGGATGAAAAGGGGATGCTCTAACAGAGCAACTGTTTTTCTTTAGTTCTATGCTATCACAACCTGGAACCAGTGGCGACGCACGTGCTATGATCGCTGTGCTGATGATAGAGTGGTGCAACTTTTATTTCTTTCTTCACTTCCCATCAATAGATATTTATTAGAGTTATATTTTTGTCTTTCTAGATGAATATTCGTTAAATATTTATATAATATAGTATTTTATCTCCTGGATTTTGACATGGAATATGTAAGTGTTTTATCTAATTAATTTTAATAAAAAAAGAAAAACTCGATGTTGTTTTCTTCAATTTTTTTTGCTTAGGTCTGCATATAACTGCGACTGAATTAAAAAATGGTATTCAGCATAGAATTAAAATAATATACTTGGGGAAATATTTTTCAAAAATAAAAAATATTTTACAACGTAAATAACAAAATTAATTCAATACTATTTATAAGTATTCAAAATACCTTAACTATTAAACACATTCTACTATTTTATATAAAACTGTCTCTCGGGCTTATTTCTTATGAAAAGATAAAAATCCTTTACCTTGACGACCACGTTATCGCTGAGAAATCTTTCATCAGTTAAAATAATTGCAAATGCATTCCCAATTCAAAATGTAAATATATTATATTATTTTTGATAATATTCATTATTTTATAGCTGAAAAGCTGAATTAATTCAGGTTTTTGTAGAACCATAGGAAGTGTACAGATGAATGGTTGGTTGGTTGGTTGAGTTTTATTGGCGCAAGAGCCAAGTTTTGGCCAAGCTGTGCCAGACAAATGGTTAAAATCATTTCATGAGCAATACAGATGAAAATAAATATAGTTGGTTAAATTCTATAATAATTAATAACGATTATAGAATTATATATATATGCTGTGACACTTTTTAATGTAAAAATAGCTATTGACATTCTTACAGAAATTGTATTTCTTTTAGTTATCTATGTTTATCTAAGTCAGTTATCTGAGTCAGAGCTTCCTACAATTTGGTTTATGACTTTAAAAAGAATTCTTAAACATGGTGTAAGAGTAGCCAAACGTTTGAAAGATTTTCTTTCGGATTCTTCAGCACTTTTAAGAAAAAAGGATCTGAAAAGCAGTTAGAATTAGGAAAAATTTAACTCATAATTCCAATAAAATCAATTTAAATACAAATAATATTAAAGTTTTGAAGCTATGAAAAGTTTTTTTTTCTATGCAAAAAGTTAAACGATTTTTGAATATTTCTAGAGTTGTATTCTTTCCAGTGTGTCCTTCTTTTAGTTGCAGTTACGGTTAGAAAAAAAATGCAGGCTGAAACGCGCATGCGCAACGAAAGGAAATAGGTACTGAGGAAAATTACAGTGCCGTTCCAGCAGAAGACATTTCTCTCAATAGAGAAAGACTTCTCGTTTGAGAGAGAGAAAAAATTCTAGAATAACTCAATTTTATGCTTAATTTTTCTTTGTATTCCCTATGAAAATTGAAAGTCAATAAAGGAAAGCTGTCTCAGATTGTTGACAGATTTAAATATAAAACCTCCAAAATTAGGTAAATTAGACATTAAGTTGTGAGACCGAAATAGGTTGAGTGTGTTTCAATACAGCTCCTTAGTATTTATGCTGTTCACCTCTACTTGGATCTGAGGCCTTAATGTATATAAAATTAATTTAATTGTATTGATATTTTTATTTAAGAGCTTTAATTTCTGGAAAGGCTGATTAAACGTGAAGTTAAAGTTTGAAGAATTTTTTTAATAACCATTTGAAAGTTTGAATGTTTCTAGTTCTGAAACAAGTGAATCAAATATACAATGCGCTGATAAGAAGTCACATCCTTCTACATCAACACGTCGCAGGAGTTGTTCATTAAACATCATATTTGTTCTAATCAAACTCGCATCTAATTAAATACGAGAATGAATGAATTTTCTTAATAATTAATTCAGTACTTTAAGTTTATTACCACAAGGGATATTGCATTCCGGTTCATTATCCGGTTACGAACGAACTAATGTGTAAAACGGCAACGAATGCACTAATTCGTAAAATGCAGTAATTTTCAACTAACCTAAATAAAAGGATATGTGAGATATACATATTGTTATAAAATATTTTTAAAGGTCTACTTTTATTTGTTTATCAATGTTTAGCTTTTATTTTTTTATGTATTTTTCTAATAGTTCTAGTAAATTAGTTTTCCTTGCATGGGTAATTAGTTTCTAATGATTCTGCACTTCCCAACAGCAGACAGTCTATTATAAGAAAGCTACATTTACAGTTAGCTCATTATCAAACTGATGATGCCGAAAGGAAGGACTTGAACAGTAGAAATCTTTCCCTAACTGGTTTGGCATTAAGTGATTTATTGCTCCAATATATGAAGATTTTAAGAAAAATTAAATAAAAAATCGAGACAATTTATGTGGAATTATAGTCGCTTGATAAGCATAATTGCACATGCAGTGTGGCATCTAAATGTATAGTGATTTGTTAAATTTAAATGCATAGTGTTTTTTTTTAAAGTTCTGTGTGCTGTCACATTTCTTTCATCTTGCTAGGCGAGTTATGAATTACAAAATGAAATTGGCGGGGAACTTTTAATGTGTATCATCTATGAATTCCCTCCACACTGAAGGGTTTATGAAAGCGGATTCAAAATTCTATGAGAGGTCACATAAGGACAAATTGAAATCGCATCGACACGGCAGGGGATTTACATGAGCGGCATGCATACCATCAACGTGTGCTACTGAATAGAGAGGGTGAGAAATGAAGCAGCAACAAGATGGAAAATGAAATGTTTTTTGTAAGTCATAATATTTTTCTCAAATGTATTGAATAGATTTAAAGAAAAATTAAAGAACAGCTTGAATCGTTGATCACTCTTGAAAATTGGTACTTGGAAAATCCCCCCCTTTTGAATTTTTAAGACAACTACAAAAATACATGTTATGAAGCCCTAATATCTTTTATTGGTGGTACAGAACAAGCAATTTGATAGAGCCCCTGAATATTTAATAAATTGTTGCTAAGTTTGGCGATTTTAATTAAACGAAAGGATAATCATACTCAATATATTGTTTGATAGCAAGTAATATATTTGAAATATTTGAATATTTAATTTAATAAGTGTAGAAGTTACTGTTAATCTATTTTGAGATTGACTTTGTAACTGGCGTATGAAGAGGGTGGATCCTCCCTCTCTAAATTTTCACACCATACAAACAGGGAGGTATTTAAGCCATAAAAGCTGGCTTAATGTGGATTAAGTTCCCATACAGGGACACACATTTTTTCATAGACAATGGAATAAGTTCCGTATATGCAATATTCCACCTATGGTATAGCAATACTGCATTGCATAGCTATTCAAGCATCAATTGATAGAACTCAACTCATCCGTTCCATAGTTTATGATTTCCAATTCAAACATTATAATAATGCACGAGATGTATTTCAGTCAAAGAATGCTATTTATTATATAAAGATAAAATTTTCGATCTTGAATTTCTATGTCATTTCAATTCGCATTTTTGCAAGATGTATTTCAGTCGAGGAATGCCATGTATTATATTCAGATAACAATTTTGATCTTGAATTGCTATGTCATTGTAATTCGTATTTTTGCAGGATTTATTTCAGTTGAGGAATGCCATGAATTATATAAAGATAACATTTTTGATCTCGAATTGCTATGCCATTGTAATTCGTATTTTTGCAAGAGGTATTTCAGTCGAGGAATGCCATGTATCATATAAAGATAATATTTTTTATCTTGAATTGCTCTGTCATTGCAATTCTTATTTGCGCAAGACGTATTTCAGTCGAGGAATGCCATGTATTATAAAAAGATAACATTTTTCATCTTGAATTACTATGTCATTGCAGTACGTATTGGCTCAAGAAGGGTTATGCATTTTTCAAAAGATTTCTACATACTTAAATTTATCCCTCTGTATAAGTAAATGGCCTATATATGATAGACTTTCAAATTAATTACAATTAATCCTTAATATATTTATATTTGTAAAATCCGCAGAATAAAAAATATCAGAAAATATTTTGCGATATTTCAAACGCAATTATTATTACCTGAAACATTAAGGAAATTTTAATTGAGGAATGAAAAGTCAGTTAATTTTTTTAGACCAAAATTATTTTTTCTGGAGGTAATTTAATAAATTATTAAAACATATATAAAAATTATTAATTTATTGCATTTGTTTTATTTCATTTATAGAAGTTTGAGAAGCATAAAATGATATATTACTGATAATCGTTTGCTTTTTACAAAATATTTTATCCTTTTTTTTAAAAATGTGCAAATATTTTTAAAATATATCAAAAATTCAATAATACGCTGTCTAGTAGTTTTATTTTATTTGCATTCTATTTGAAGCAAAAGCATTATGAAGATGCAATTTTTCCGTTTTCATATTACTGCATGAACGTTATCGGAAAAGTAGGCGCTTTGATTTGAATATTCATTTAAAGCGTAATAATTAAACAATGTTGCTTAAATACGGGACACGTCATTTTATGGCAAATTTCAGGGGGGAGTGAGCTGATAATGCACCGACTCCCCGTAGTTCCATTTCGGGGAATTTTTATGTCCGACGTAGATGCATAATGATGCAACATTCTCGTCTCTCGTAAAGCTTTTGTTGTGTAAAATGTCGAATTATTTAACGCTTAAGTTTATGAAAACTTGGCTTCTTTTATGGAAAAAGGCTCGATAATGACTTCATCTTGTCCTTCATTGCAATGATGCTGGAGAAAATAAAACTGGCATGGCTAATTAATATATGCCAGTAAGCAGATCATTTTGCTCCAACTTATTACAGAGAAGCTGGAGCTCGGAATAACCGGAACTAAATGTCAAGGATGTTGGGACCAACCAATATTTCCCCCATCGACTGGGTTGCTGACGTCAGGAATGACGTAGAGACGACGTCATACAGCTCACGAACCCCGCGCGGTGGATACCCTGCGATAATAGAATCAAGCTCGGGCTCGAACAAAGTTCGCTAGCAGTCTTAAATTCAAATAATGTTTTTTCTCCACACTAGCTGGTTTTGAGGGGGGGGGCTTTCTTTTCCTTTGCTGATTTGAAATGTACAGATCCCCCCTCCCTTTTTCGCATCAATGATCGATTCGCTTCTCTGCTATTGATTATTATTATGCTTCAAAGACTATGCCTCAAATTTGGAACGGATCTCTCAGTCTTGATATTTTTTATAGAGTTATTACCAATGCAACGAGGCCTTAAATTATATTTCACACTTCTAAACTTTAAAAAAGATTTTGAATACTATTATATGAAATTGCTGTAAATAGATTTTACTCCTAGCGGTCTTTTAACCTGTTAACCGGGTATGACGAAATACTTCACTGCGAAAAAAAAATTTAATTTAAGTTAATTACCTGATTAACAGGTTAAAAAAATTTCTTGATCAAATATATGCCCGATTATTTTGCTTCGTCTCCGCATTTTTATATGCGTGTGAAAATAAAGCAAACCAATCAATCATTAAATCATAACTAAAAAATTTAGATGAATGCATCAATTAAAAAAATATTAAAATGTCTAAAAGGAAATTTATTTTACAATTAGTTTTGAGTATTCATATTAAAAAATGAGACAAATACACGATTTTTTATTATTATCGCTGTGGTCCCATTTGAAATTGGGACATATAGTTTAAAAAATCATTTATAAAATCAAGTATATTCTTTAACAGAAATTTTAAAATTTTGCATTATGCAATTTATGCTATAAAGAAAAGAGCAAAATAAAAATAAATTCTGATGCTCATTACTTTTTGAATGTTCATATAAAATAAAGCATCGCATATTCAGAATTAAGTCTGGAATAATTCACGCTTCAAGTTTCAAAGGAATTCTAGTTTTCGGATTCAGTTGATAATCGACATAAAATTACTTCGTCGAACATAGTTTCTGCTAGAATAGTTCATATGTCCGCCATGAAAATCAAAATCTGATTTCTAGACAGAGATAAGCACCTTTCTGGCCCGTTCCAATCTCTGAAATTCTTGGAGCATGTTAAATTTTTTTTGCTATCTTTAAAGACCCACGCCAGTGATATGTTTGGGGGAAAAAAACCAAAATATACAAAAGAAAAAAAAGTAAATAATCTCATTAAAATTGTTCATTCATTATGTTTGGGTCAAAAATGATAAGTTATTTAACATTATCATTATTTTTTAGCTAGATGTGGCCAGAAAAGCATTCATATTGCATAAATTAGTTTCTGAATCCTTTGTTTTGCAATTCTGTTGGCTTTAATGATGAAAATGTTCTTAAAAATTTCTTAGGAATATATTTTTGTTTTTTTATAAATATTTTAATATAAATTTTAAATAATTTTTATTTGTTTGCGAGTATAATGTGCAAAAAAAATTAACGTAACACTGCAACACGTTTCATAACACTGCAACTCTAGAAGTTTCATTAACGAAAAGGTGTTCTATATAATCAAAGAGAAACGCGTCAAAGTCGAAAATTATTTCATATGAATTAAAATCAATTAAAAAGTTGTACGAAAATAAAATAAAAGATTCCATTGAATTTTCAAATAGATTCAGAAAGAGCTGAACTTATTTGAAAATTAATAAAAATTAGTTCCTTCCGAAATGAATACATTTAGTTTTAAGGGCATGCAATTTAAAACAGTATAATGCAATTCAAGTTTCATATTGAAATTTCACTAATGCAAAAATTATAACATAACGAAATTATTGAAATATAATTGAATAATAATTTAAATTAATGCAATTCAAGTTTTATATTAAAATTTCACTAATGCAAAAATTATAACGTAACGCAATTGTTTAAATATAATTGAATAATAAATTAAATTAATTAAATTTCCTTCAACTCAAAAGGAATTAATATGTTCTTGACAAACATTTGCTCATAATTATAAGTTCGAAAAAGGAAGAAACAGTTTTTATTTATTTATATGTGTTTTAAAAATTTTAATTTATTTTATTTTAAAATAATTTTACTTCCATCTTTAATACCATCACACTAAATATAAAGTGATTTTCATACGTTCTGTTATCAATTGCAGATATTTGTTTATTGGATCAAATCTATTTAATATTCTTGGAATATAATGTTTCAAACGATATTTAGAAAGAGAAAAGCGTGAAAATACTTTCTTCAGAAATTTAAATTAAGATAAATACAAATTTTCTCTACAGAGCATTAAGGGGCAATTTACGATATAATCCACAATAATCGGCTTTCTTGAAAAGTGAAAGACATAAAAAATTGCCGCAAAGGCAATTTATAAAGCATTTAGAGCAGTTTTTGTTGAAATTGCATTCTTAAAATATAAGTTATATCGATGGGGAAAAAAATCTTATCTTCAAAATGTGCTTATTCCTTGAGAACATTAGAAGAACTGCAACCTCCCTTTCTTTAGTTGTTTTATTTTGAAAGAATAATTATAACTATTTTAAATGTTTTAAGGGCAAACCCCATAATCATATATAAATTATTTCAGTTTTAGTTTTCCTAAATTTGATATTTTAGGATACTTAGTAAATATGTATTTTAGCGATTTCAAGTATTTGTTGCAATATACATATTTGTTTAATTTTCTGAGTCAAAATAACTTGATGAACGATGTGGTCTTTGAAATATTATGCTATATTCTCCAAGACATATTCATATTACAACTTAAGACATAAAAGAATACTTCTTTACAGAAAATAACAGAGTGCCGAAGAGTTGAAAATAAAAGTTTATTTTTTTTAAAAAATGCTATAATATTATAAATCTGTTAATAACGTTTTAGCCGTTTGAATTTTTGAGAAATGAATGAAAAAATTAAAGCTATAACATTTAAATATTAAATTTAAAGAAGTTTAATCATGCGTAAGGTATTAATAAGAAGATTTTGAATTCGCAAAACATATAACGGACAAAAAATATTTGTTGTGTTCTAGAAGTCACACTTGAATTTAAATATATTTTTACAAGCCTGTAAAGTTGTTTCTCAGCTCGATTAGTTTAATTACTGGAAAGACAATTGTATGATCCCCAACAGGGCTGATGTTACAACAGTCAGTAATCTCAGACCTTGGAGACCGTTTGGCGACTTTGGCGACAAAATAGGCATTGATAGAAACTTCGAGAAATTTAACGATTCATACAATAAGAACTGAAACCCCGAACCTTCTCGGCCCGCCTCTCGGGAACTATAAAAGGCCGGTAGTAATAATTTTAGTTCACTATAAAATCTTCGTAACATGTTCCCAAATGAGAACATTAGTAAATGTTTGATGCGAAATAAAAAAAAAAGTACTATAATCTGGCCATTTTTTTCGATTGTATTTTAACGGCTGCTTAAGTATTGCTACATCATCCGAATCACTCCAGCAACCAAATCTTTTCGGTCATGACTTTTTCCTGACCAATACATTTAAAAATAACAACATTGCACTCTGAGGTCTTTGTAAATTATTCCGCTATTGTTAGATTCAAGTCGATTAGATTTTTTTCAGAATTATTTAACCTGTTAACAGGGTAATTAACTTATATTCGTTTTGTATTGGAATAGTTCGTCATACCCAGTTAAAGGTTAAAAAGTAAAATCGACGGGAAAGAATTCACGAGTAAATCTATCACACCAACAATGCTGCATAATGACAAAGATCTGTTTCGCTGGACGGTTTTGTACTTGAGCTGAGGTGTTTTATTTTGAGACTATATCAAGGTAATATGAATTTTATTTCAGGTTTATAAAATTGTTTACTATAACCATTTTTTATAAGTATCATTTTGTAATGATTTTTACTGGCCATATATCCTTCTGGTGGTGTGATACAGTAACAATCCCAAAATAGTTTTATCACCCAAAAATAATCTTATTGTTTCTTCAAAACATAACATTACTACAACTAGTTAAATTAAGCTTTTCCTTATATTTTTTTTTGTACAAAATGTTATTTTACTAATATTTTGTATAAAAATGAATATGTGTTTTTCGCTTAATAACTAAAACAATAAAAGATAGCGATGCCACTTTTGATTTCATCTGAACATTTGGTTTTTATTAGCTGATAATTATTTCCTGACATAAATTTGCATAAGAAATATTTACTTTAAACAGTTATTACTAAATCAAGTTTAGGCCCTAAATAATGTAAAAATGTTTTTGGCATAAGTTGTTAATTTTTTATAACTCTTTTTTTTTGTAATTTTTTTTAACATCAAATTCACTGATTCAAACAATACAATTTTTTTCATCTACAGTATGGAAGACTATGCCTATATTTAATGGTTTATGAATTACTTATTAGTCCCAATTAGAGTGGACAACATGTATAATTATTTTTATACTTATTTTTACTTTATTTTCTCTTCGTCTGCTTCATGTCCTCAAACATAAAAAAAACGTCCTCAGGTCTTATAAATAACAAAATCTGGAACAAAGTTTCCAAAGAATGCAAAATCTTCAGAGCCCCACAGGCTACGTAAACATTGTGTATATCAATAAATAGTGAGGAAGAAAACCCAGTGGACCGACAAGTGGGTAGAATCGGCTCTCTGGAGCGGACTTGGCGCCGAGCGCTGGGTCTGATGCTGTTTTCTCGTATTCCCCTTGGGGTACTTACTCTTCCTTCCACACGTCCACCCAAAACTGGTGGGAAATTAAATAGTGGTTTGAAGCGAGGGGTCATGCTGTGGTGTAACGGGCTCCACACCATATTGTCCCAAAATAGAACTGACTTGTTGATCCTGAGAGAGGTGATTCAATGTTAAAATGAAAACTCTTACCTTGATTGTTATTTTACCGTGTTTATTAGGATTTAGTAAAGATATCTTGAAACCATTATTGAATGTTTTTCTCTCAGTGTTTTGAAACAGGCCACAGAGAATTCAGATCAGTGTGATAGAAAATAATAGTTGTTTTCTCCAGGTGGAAATATTTAATAAAAATTCTACACTGATGCCTCAACTTAGTGGAACACATTGAAATAAGCATTATGTTCTAGATGTGAAGCTTCATCATTGAAAAAAATCAGCAGTTAAATTGCCATTGTAAAAATGATTGTTTAATTATTATTGTTTATTATTTTCCTACTTCATTTCATAGAAATATAAATCATATTCTATTATGTTTAACTATCCTTTTATCAGTTTTCTAGTATTCTTTCTCATTTCGTCACTTTAGCTTCTTTTATTTATATAATTTATTTAATCATATTAACTTATATAATTTATTTTGCCTACGTGTTAAAAAGAAGCAACACGCACCCCCTGCCCAACAAAAAAAATCTGGGAGGAATATGTGTCTTAAAACATAAAAATAAGAAGGTAAAGAGCAGATTCAAACAATGCAAACACATTGAGAAAAATTGAAATTCCAATATCATTCACAATGTATTAAGATAAAAAAACCCAACAACAATAACAAAAAAAGTGGAAGAATTGATAATGCTACTCACTTGAGTTTAATTTTTCTTGTAGCTACTTTATTTATTATATACTACTTTTTTACTTCTTATCTACTTTTACTTTCAACATTAAATGATTTCATCGCTTAGATTTGAGCTCCAAATTTTTAATAATTTTTTTGTATCTTATAGTACGCTCTTAAAAGGTTAGTTTTAAAAATGCTTTCATTCTATTATACTGAGAGAGGTGATTAAATATTAAAATGAAAACTCTTACCTTGATTGTTATTTTATCTTGTTTATTAGGATTTAGTAAAGATATTTTGAAACCATTATTGAATGTTTTTTCTCTCAGTGTTTTAAAACAGGCCATAAAAAATTTAGATCAATGTGATGGAAAATAATATTTGTTTTCTCCAGGTGGAAATATTTAATAAATGTTCCATACTGATGACTCAACCTAGAGAAACGCATTGAAATAAGCATTATGTTCCAGATGTGATGCTTCATCATTAAAAAAAAATCGGCAGTTAAATTTCCATTGTAAACTCTTGTCTTGATTGTTATTTTATCGTGTTTATTACGATTTAGTAAAGATATCTTGAAACCATCATTGAATGTTTTTTCTCTCAATGTTTTAAAACAGGACACAAAGAATTTAGATCAGGGGGATAGAAAATAACAGTTGTTTTCTCTAGGTGGAAATATTTAATAAAAATTCCTCACTGTTTACTTAGTGGAACACATTGAAATAAGCATCATGTTCCAAATGCAATACTTCATTATTGAAATAAATAAATAAATAAATAAATAAATAAAAATTAGCAATTAAGTTGTAATTGTAAAAAACATTTTTAATTGTGATTGTTTATTATTTTCATACTTAAAGAAATTGTATTTTCTTTGAAAATCTACATAAATATAAATCGTATACTGTTATGCTTAACTATTCCATATTGGTTTTTTAGGATTCTTTCTCATTTCGTCCCTTTCGCTTCCTTTATTTATATAATTTATTTAAAAATATTAATTTATATAATTTATTTTATCAGTGTGTTAAAAAAAAGCAACCCCCCAAGCTCAAAAAAAAATCTGGAAGGAATATGTGACTTAAAACATAAAAATAAGAAGGTAAAGAACATATTCAAGCAATACAAACACATTGAGAAAAATTGAAATTCCAATAACATTCACAATGCATTAACCGTTTGAGTACGTTGAAGCGCTATTGCGCTTCACTTGCTGTAAAGGTAAATACTCTCCCGTACTCAAACGGTTAAGCAAAAAAAAAAAAAAAAAAAAACGTGGAATAATTGATAACGCTAGTCACTTGAGTTTAATTTTTCTTGTAGCTACTTTCTTTATTATCTATTACTTTTTTATTTTTTATCTACTTTTACTTTCAACGCTAAATGATTTTATTGTTTCGGCTTGATCTCCAAATTTTTTATAATTTTTTTGTATTTTATAGTACGCTCTTAAAAGGTTAGTTTTAAAAATACTTTCATTTTAGTATATTTTACTTTTTAATCTTTAATTTAACTTCCTTGTTACAAACATTACCAAATTTCAAAATAAATTTTTCTTCCAAATACTTTGCCTGGTGGTCCTATTTATATGAAGTAAAAGCTGATTTAAAAGTAAGTAATTAAACACTCATTAAATTCTTAAAAAATTAAAATAAGATTCTGTTATTGAGAATTTTTTTTTTCAAATTTCATATCATATCATGAAACGTGTTGAAAAATCAATTATAAAATTCAATGTTTGCAAACATGAAACCAAACTAAACCTCAATTAATGGACTTAAAACATATCAATTAAACAAAATCAATTACAGAACCTCAAACATATAAGTTAATTCAAATATGTTCAATATCAAACATTTTGATAAACTTTTTAAGTGGTGTCTTTTTTTTTTGGATTTCGGACACCTTTTTGCCATCATTTAATCACGTGTATAATTAGTCAAGGTATAATTAGAATTTTTCAAATAACATTTTTCGTGTTGTTAAAGAAAATTTCAAGAAATAAAAGAATCACCTTGAAGAGCATTTGAAATAACCTTTTAACAAAAATGCAAGAGGAACTGAATTTTTTCACGCTGAGTTTTAATGATCATATAATTTTTTTTTGCACATAAATGGCACATTTCTAGAAAGAAATTGAGATGAAGCTGCTTCAGAAAAATATTTCTTAGATTTCACATACCCTTTGTTTTGAGGTTTTTAAGAACTGCAAGATTATTTTTTGCACAGCCTTTGATAAATATTCAAACAAAAGTTCTTTTAAAATGATTTACTCATTATTTTGATTCTTTTCCGTTAGCCGGGTGCAATAAAAAAAATCGCCAAATAATGATGAATTCTACCACATTTCTTTGGTGATTTTTCGCTTGCGCCCGGCTAACAGAAAAGAACAATTATTTTTTTTTGTCTATCAAATGCATGATTTTAATTTTGGCTTTTAAAATAAAATAGCTGGAGTTTGAACCCACTAATTTTTTTGTGTAGCAAAAAATTTTCAGACGAGTGAACGAATTTAATCCTAAAATCTCTAGAAATTATCCATTCAGATTGGATTTCCTTATTAGAATTCTTAAACCGTATGCTCGCGTGCAGTTCATTATTAATTTATTTTGAATGCTTTAGTTTAGTCTATTGTTTGTAAAAATCAGCCTTAAAAGATATTCCATAAAAACCTTATTACAAAATTTCATATATCTATAAAGCATTTGAGGTTGCTTTTCAAATGCAAAAGTTGGCTAATTCGAACAATTTCACTTGGAAATTTTTGACATTATTATTTTTTTTTTCAAATTTTCTGATTTTCTATTATTATAACGTTGACAATCATTTTATTAATTTTTTTAGATTAAACTGAAGTCAAAATTAAGAATTGCAAGATTTCTTATATTTTTGAATTGTTTCTATTTATTAAACACGTTAGTACCTTGCGTCCTCTGTGATGGTAAGCAAATAGTTTCTTAAGACCATTAACTAACTAAAATAGTTTATTGTACAATGAATTTAATAAAAAATTAAGAAAAAAATACCTACTTTTTAAAAACCTTTAACAAATTAAACATTAAATGTTGCTAATTTTGAAATTTTATTGCATAATTTTTCTATTATAGGCATTATATACTACTTCTTTATTAAAATTAGATATTTATTAAAACTATAAACAGCTTTTCCGATATAATTTATTATTTTATTCAGTACTATGTAATTAAATTATTAATTAATTTTGAAATTGTTTGCTTTTTCAATTCATAAAATCGATTACAGATTAAATACTTTTATTAATTAAAATTGTTAAATAGATTATTAAAAACGAATTCCTACCACCATTTTTATACAAAAAGAAAGCTCTATTTTCAGACATAGACTTTGTCAATTCGAATTTTTAGAGAAATCAAATTTTTATTGCGATTCCATAAAAGTTAGAATTATCTGAACTCCACCATATCTATTCTAGCTTTATTTGCTTAAAATACTTTTAGAGAAATCAAATTTTTATTGCGATTCCAAAAAGCTAGAATTATTTAAACTCCGCAATATCTATTCTAGATTTATTTGCTTAAAATATTAAATATTTTAAAGCACAATATTATGAATAAAAAAGCATAAATTCTTTCCCAAATATATTTAGATTTATATTGCCAGAGAAAAGTTTTTATTGAAGCAACTAAAATCTAATATTTAGGAAATTTTAATCGAATACCTGAGTTCCCTATTGTGTTTTTCCCCCGAAAAGCTTCTATCTGAGCTTTTTTTGCACAATTCTTTTCTCATGTCATCTACGTACAAGATCCAACTGCAGTTTTTCACCATGTTGACATTCATCTCGCCCTACCTTTCTTCTGTCGCAGAGATATCTCGCTGGTATCGCTCCCTTTTTTCTATTCACCGACAGTTCCCGACTAAGTTATTCTTTTTTTACTTCTCCATCCCTGGAAAAATCAAAATGGAATGGATAAAGTAATCTTTGAAGCCAGTTGAGAAGGACTTCTTGAAAATTTAGTCGCGATTTCCTTTGAAGTCGAGTAGAAAGATATTGAACTGCAGATTTTTTTATAGTCACATTTAAGATTTTTTGATATTTATTAACATAAGTTGATAAAAAATTATATTCGACAGAAAATGTTGTAGCCGAATTGGCTAAATAATATTTTTGATTCTTTTTTCATTTATTAACTGTTACTGTTTAGTTTTGCTATTCATAAATTAATAAGAAATTCCCTTGGACATAAAATGTAGACAATTTGGATAAATAATATTTTTGAT
>JAOUZG010003149.1:774630-799028 GCA_026289955.1 Argiope argentata
TTTATTTACTAAAAAAAGTATTTCTTTTCTTATCTAGGTCTTCAATAAATCTATTTTTCTACCAAAACATTAACTCACACGTCTTCTTATTAAACCTATATTAGCTTCTATTTGATTGACTTTCGGTATCTTCTTCTTCTTCCTCCTTATAGACACACATTTTAATAACACATACTTATTTCTATATCTATGCCTATATTTGGGCGTGTCCCTATAAAGTCGCTACAAATTTATATATAAATGTATGTGTTCTCAACAATATTTATTCAAATGGTCAAAACGACCCATTCTGTAAAATAGGTATACAATATACATTTCTCCGAAACTGAAAAAAAAATATTTGCGATTATATATCTTATAAATGTAAGTAATAGTCGAGAATTCGTCAATCATAGAAGCTCTCATAAATCTCTTTATCTCCTCTTAATCCAATAACTTCTCAGATTGGCTGTCTATCCACATTTGTTCCTTTAATAAAGCGAACTGGATTAGTCTATGATTGATATTTCGAATTTGAACAGCGATTCTATGACTTAAGAGTTTTAATGCGATTACTTGAATATTTAATAAGTCGAAATATGTACAATCGAAATTTTAAAGACGTTGTACCTTAACACATCGGAATAAAATGAGATACTTCATTAATAGTTTAAAACAATGTAAATACTTTTTAAATATTATTATTAGTGCTTGAATTAAACAGAAGCAAAACGATATTTTGCTAAACATAACAATAATTATACTATTATGCATGGACTATTTTTCAAAAAAGGAACGATTCTAAAGGATTTTAGTAAAGTATTAAAATATGTATTACAAGGGAGTTATATCCTTTTCAAAGAATTGCATTGTAAAAAAATAATGAACATTAGAGCATTAGATTTAAGAGGTGCGCATTTCGGAACTTCAGGAAATGAATGACGTTAAAAGTTATGAAAATAATAATAATAAAAGGGATATGTGGTAAAGGCTGTAATTGTTAAGTAAAAATTATTTCTTTTTTAGTTCAAAGTTCTTTGCATTGCTCTACTCGTATTATTTAAATACTGTTCGTTTCAGTATCCTAAGATGAACACTTTTCGATGATTCGATCTCGCTAAGATATGAGGAGCGGAAGGATGAGAGCATTTTGCGGTATTCTTCGTCATTGTTTGACCTTGATTTTCACACTTTTCCTTACAATTTTTCTTTACCTCTACGCGAGTATCTTGTTAATTTTGATTATATTACTTTATTTTAATCTAGTCCGTGAGTAATTCGCATTTATCTTATCGTTAAATATAAACTTTACCTCCATAAACTCACAGTTATTTTGACGAATTATACCCCTTCTAGCGTATGTGGACATGCAAGGAAGGTTTTAGAATCCTTTTGAAAACGATACTTATTTGGATTTATAATCATTGACGAACGACAATAGAAAATTTATCTCATAAAATAATCCATAATCAAGGTTTCAATAATTATATTCTGGAGTAAAAATCTAAGCGCATTGTGTTTGCTGATTTTCACGCGATATCAAATGAGTTACCTATCTCCCCGAATAGTTAAAATAGCTTGGCTTAGGATTTACAAAATAGTCCAGTAAATTCTGAGATACTATCCCCCATTTATGCCATCTCTCTTGTAGGGACAAGGACATCATATAACTCTCTAATTGCCTTGACCACACAGCTACCGGCCTTTCAACAGCCTTCCATGCATGCTTTGTTCGATTTAGGTAAAGTGAGCATGTTGGCCACTTCATACACTCAATACTCTACTCTAAAAGCAAGTATATAACAAGAGCAGCTCTGTGATAAGGAGAGTTGTCGTGTATTAAGTTGCCTGTATCGTCGACTGTTACAATATAAGGTAATTAATTAGTACTTTCTTTTTAATTTTTTTATCTTCAAATTGTCGTCCTAATCGATGTGTTGATTTGCATTTCCCCCTATTGTTAGTCCCGTCTAAATCATAGTTTATTTTATTAACTTTCAGGTACAAAAATTGGATTACTTCTCGTAATTCTTTCTCTCAGTATAAAGATACGATGAATAATTTATTAACGAAATATAGCTTAATAACATAACTTATAGCTTATAACTTAATGGCTTATAGTTTATAATTTAAACGTCTTATAACATAACGAACAAATTTTGACTTTCCTCTGAAAACAGCGATATCGTTCTGTGCTATCTTCTTTTTCTAATCTCTCGCTATTAATTTTCTTAAGAAATGGAAGCGGAAGGTCTACATGATACTGATAAAAATAATTCATACTGATAAAACATACTGATAAAAATAACTTCGTGCAGTTAATGCAGGTTCATCACATGATAAATCATATTGATGAAAATAATTTCATGCAATTAAGGTTGACAAATTTTAATCCGCAAATGATAACATTGGAGATGAGTTTCTTTTAACATTCTCTCTCAACGGGCTATTATGAATAGACAGTAATTTACGATTTTTGTTATTAAATTATATTACTGACTCTCCGCACCGCACAAAGGAACACAAATAAATAATACTGAATGACCGGACCACCAAAACAGCAACACTGGCGGGAAGTGTGATTGAGTCCTGAAGAACATTACCGGTCAAGGTACAACCCTTACCTAAGGAAGTACATCCTGCCATCGATGGGAAAGGCCTGACTCCCACCTTTTCGTGTTACCACTAAGATGGTGAGATCCAACCACCTTTCCGGAAGCACCCCATTCTCATTTCGAGGTGTCCCCGCGGGAATATTCTTGATACTAAGAGTGTAGTTGAGAGCATCTTTAATTGTTGAAAATCAGTTCTTAAGTCAAAAATTATATGAAATTTTCTTCTTGTAATTCATTTCTTTGAAGTCCAACAATTGTCTAACACGTCATTGGCTGAATAAATTATGACGTTGAGTCGTAACTCAAAATGTTTACGGAAGATGTCTCCCTAAAACCTATTTTTCTGTAAAACAGACACAAAGAAACTGGATTATCAGTTTATAATCGTTTTTTTTAATTGCAAAAAATTACCTTTTTCGTTATCAGTAATGTTACTTTGTATGGAAATATTTTTGACATTTGTATGGAAATATTTTTGACATTTGTATAAAAATATATTTGAAACGCTACATACAAATTCAGTAGATTATAGTTAAATTCTGCATATATATCGTTGAAAAGAAAAGAATGATTCATTAGCTTTTTTTATATATAAGATGTTTTCAAACCACATCTACCTTTTAGGTACAACTCAGTTTCCTGCAGATAACCAATAGGCAGGTAAATATGTAAACATTCACTATTATTATTATTACATTATTTTATAATGCTTTTACACATTCCTCCTGTACATGAAATAAATAGATTCGTATGGAAATTTTTAAAGAAATGTTTTACTACAGTTATATATATTTTTAAAACTACCTAGAATAAGTATTTTTTAATCCTTTAATAAAGCTATCATTTCAAATATTTATATTATAGGCAAAAACAAAAAACAAACAAACAAAAACCTGACAGGATAACAAATTTTAGAGATAATCGGAAAAGACTATCATAGTAATGATAGCCAGTTTTGAATAAATTATGAAAGTAATGCTAAAAGTTTTAAACGAATGCAGGCTTAATTATTCTACCAAATACTGCTACGAAAAGGCTTGCACCCATTATAAAAAAATGAAAATTAATTATATATGCCTTAAGTTCAAAAATACTCGAAATTTTTCCCGAAATGCAATGCTGCAGTTTCATAACACGTGAAGATTACATAGTTAATGTGCGCAGTGGAATTTCAACTCTTCAGTCAATACCCAATGTTTTTGAGCTCTATATTTGAAACTCAATTTTTTTTCTGGAAGAAATATGAATTAATCTGTATCTGTATTTGAATAACTTATCCTATATTTAGTGACTTGTATGAGTTCTATATCTGAAATTAAAAAATGCTTTTTTCTTGAAGAAACGTAAATCAATCTGTAGTCTTTGAATAATTTATCCTATATTTAGTGACCATATTTATTAAGAAAAAAAAAACACTTTTTTCTTGAGTGTATTTCCTGTATTATTATTTATTAAGGAGTTTTTTTTGTCATAGAGCATATTTGGATTTTTTGTGCTATGCGCATCCTGAAATAAATTATTATTAATTTAAAAAGTTTCAACGTATCAATATGATATAAATTTTATGCCGGCTTTCTGGCACCGAGATAGCGCGTCTACCTCGTGTTCGGGGAGTCCCGGTTCTGGCATGGTTGTTCTGTGTGCTATCTGTGAAATGTGTGACTGTGCCCTCCCGTAAAAAACGGGTTTGTGTATGCAAATGTGGTGAGTGTGTAGCTAAGTCGTACTCTTGGCCCTAGTTGGCGCTACTTCAAAAACAAAGAGACGCTACTTTCGGCTTAAATTTGCTGCTATATCAGCAGGGGGCTTGTCCATTGGCAAGTGCCATGAGTAACAACAACAACATAAATTTTATTCTTACCTGATACTAATTTGTGATATAAATATCAAAACTGGTATTAATTCACATGGAGCCGGGAGTAATTATTATTTTTTTTTGAAAATGATTTAAAACTTGTGTTATTTATAAAAGGGAAACTACTTTTTTTTGACAACAGGTTATCGAAAAAATAATACTATTTAGCACTTTTAAGCCTACATAGAAAAAATCATAAATGAAATACTTTACCAGCAAACTAAGTTTTAAAAAAATGTGTATTCTATTGTATTGCTAAAATATATTTAATTTAAGTAAGATATGAAATAAGAAATATATATTTTCATAGCCTTGAACCGGCTACTTTGAACCGCCAGAAGTCATACGGAAAAATCTGAATAACCCAACCGCCGCAACAGCAACATTGGCAGAAACTATGGGTGAGTCCTAAAGACCATCACCGGCCAAGGCACAACCCTTCCATTGGAAAGTATGTCCCGTCATCGATGTGTGGCAGCTGATCATTACCTTTTTCTGTACAAACCAGGGTGGCGAGAGCCAAATACGATATCGGAATTTTCTTACCCTCAATTATAGGGTGCCCCCCCAACTGGAGATATAAATATATAATAAAGAATTGAAATATTCCTAAAGTAATTATTTAATAATTTGTCGGAATTCATATATATGTCAATAACTTGATTCTCATTTAGCAAAATGTAATACAATTAATAATATTGTTTATAAGTTGTATTAACTTGACATTCACCATTTCAAATGGCTAAAAGATAGTAAACTAGAAACTTAAAATAACGTTCAACTTTGCAAATTTTCTAGACAAAGATATTGTTAAAGAACCGAAATCGAGTATTTATTCGAATACGAAGATGAAATGAACGATCTTAAAAATTCATCACATTGCATGCATAAAAGTATCATTTGAAACATTCACATTTTCAAAAGTTGATAATAATAGTTACGAACATGACTTCATGAGAGATGAACTGATTAAAGGTTTCCAAGAATTAATACCGAGAAATTAATTTTCCAATTTCTTTACTTGTGAAACAAAATATCGAAAATGGAAATATCAAACGCTACATAAAATGATAGCTTGTACTCGTGAAATGTTTGAGCAGAGAAAACGAAATTCTAATTTGTCGACTTTCGATTACCATCGTTACTAATCACACCGTAGAGCTGTCAGTCGACTAACATGCAATCCGAATTAACTGACATACGTGCTACATGTTAGAGAAATGGAACTGGGTGTGGTAATATCTTGTCTATAAATACACTTTAATGTTGGTTGAAGAAGGTTGACTGATTTAATTTGTTAGATTAACGTATTGCTTTGATGGGTTGTTGGAGGCAGGTTTCGTAATTTTGAGATCTGTTTAGATGTGAATATGACACTTAGTAGGTAAAGATAACCTTTCAAGATTATTATTATTATGTTTGTAAGAAGTTACCATAAAGTATTAGGATTTTTAAAATTAAAACTTATACTCTTGAATATATTTCAAATTTCTTCAACAAAGATTCTTCAGATTGCAAATGGCCTTGATGAAGTTTTGTCATGAGCTAATGAATACGTGATTCATTAATTTTTAAATTTTAAAAAAAGAAATCTTATTTACACCAAAATTTATTTCTAAGTATTATTTATGTAAAAAAGAATTTTGTCTTTTGTGGAATTCGCCTGGGGCTGGTATAAAAGGAAGTCAAGTGGAAACGAGATAGATTGAAAAAATTAAGTAATCTGATTATTATTTCAAAAGTAATAGACATAGCTATTAGCTAATTTATTTGCAAGATAAGAGGTCGTTGCTTTCATGGAAAATGTTTGCAGTTGCTGACAGGATCATGATTGTGTCAGGCGTGCATCTCTTTATCCGAAAGAAATCAAAATCCTCAGATATCTTTTTTCAGGACTCTAAAAATAGGGAAATCGCATGGTAAGAGATCTGAATTTTATGAAAGTGGTACAGAGATTTCCTAACAAAACGTCTACAGCATTATCTTAGTACCTTTGTCAACATATAGGTGGGTATTATCCAGCAACAGATTGATATCTCTCAAAAGCCATAGCGTTTGTACTTAATGGACAGCTTCAATTATTACAGTTCCTACGAGACATTGTTCGCTAAATATGGATCTATGATTCAGATAATCAATTAGTGGTCAACCGGTTTGGATAATGAATTAGCTGTCAAAGGTGATAATGTATTTCTCAGAACTGGAGTGAATAGATTCGGATTTTTTTTCGTGAGGAGAGAATTCATGTTTTCATCATTGAATCTGACACTTGCACTCCAACTCAAAATGATGACACTGTGTTTCATGTACAGACGAGAAATGATAAGAACAGAATAAGTGACGGAAACTATATTCTTCATGATGATACCGTTGCAGTGATGTTATGTATACTCTTATTTCCTAGACTCCACGGCGATGTTTGACGCACATATGACTCACTGACCTCACTTTGAGCTCTTCTAATAGGCTAATGATAATCTCTAGCGGTGAATCTTTCCGCTAGAGATTATCATTAGAGATAGCATTTCTACACAAATCTACCTATGTTACTGACTTCAACGCCATACTCGTTATATAGTCTGTCCGGTTTTCATTTGAGTGGCCCTTATGGTAGTGAAAATAAAATGTGACTTGTCGACAAGTGCATATTAGCATAAATAAATATAAAATCTAAGCGGCAAGCAAATACGGCGGTGCTGTTAAAAAGAAACGAGATAATTAAAATTTTTAGGAGGAGCTAAAACAAATAAACAGAATATAGCACATTAACAATCAAAATAAAATATTGTAAATAAATAGAATTTCAGTATAATTTTGAATTTTAGTTAAAATGCAGTTGTGATAGTTATTTTGGGAAGTATAACATCGCTTCAATGGTATTACTAAGGGAGAAAGACTTCCTAGAATGTTTAATAATATATTTAACAAAACTTTGTATTCGTGAATGTGTTGAAAGTTATTGCAGTAAGTGACCTTGGAAGTTAAATTCAATAAAACATTGAATATATGTAGTGCACAATAGATTTTTTCCCTATGAAATCGGGCTGCGATAACCTGGTGGTAAGGAATTGGATTCGAAACCGGAAGGCTTCAGGATCGAAACCCGATTCCACTGAAGAATTATTGTGTAAGTGAGGCTGGGGCATTTTAAATCTATCGGAGTTAAACGTCTTCCTAATGGTGTGGTGAGGAAGTTCAGAGAGGAGTGAGAGTTCAGGTGTGGTCATCGTCATCTGATCTTGGCTAAAAATTATGATGTTCATCCCAAAATAACCCTATTTTTGCATTAAAATGGAGCATTAATAAAACCAACTAAATTAAAATTTTCCACTTAATGTTCAATCAACACGCTCACCGCTGAAAAAAAAGAACCCTTTGCCTGTCATTCAATGCTACTAGACATTAAAGTATCCTAAAAAAAGAAAGTGTATCGAAGGTCCAGGTAAAATTGT
The DNA here is from genome assembly GCA_026289955.1 of Argiope argentata. Taxonomy (NCBI): domain Eukaryota; kingdom Metazoa; phylum Arthropoda; class Arachnida; order Araneae; family Araneidae; genus Argiope; species Argiope argentata. Next base: position 782,532 of record JAOUZG010003149.1, read on the forward strand.
TCACCTCTCCCCCTTCCTCAAAAGAAAAAAATCTCACTGACAAATCATGTAAACCACCGCCCCACTTCCCTTCAATTAACACGATGTAGATGTTAATGGCTTTTAAGAAATCAATGAACCTGCTAATTAATTCATCAACTGAGTTAATTAATGCAATCATTTGATTGTTTATTTAATACACCCTTTTCTTTTCCTTTTTTTTTCATGGAGGCTATTTTAAATCATGACATAACATCACACTTCTTTTTTCGCAGATTTTCTTTAATCTAAAACGTTAGAAGTTTGTTAAGAGCTTTTTATTCGAAATCTAATTTCTTAGTGTTATTATTTTGAAAAATATTTATCGCTATTAAATAATTCCTTGTAAAAAATATTATTTTGGAATATTTTATTTTTCTATCTAAACTTTTAAAGATAATTTCAAAAATGATGGCTCATAACAGACTGAAAATCTTTCGTATGATAGCAAAAATATATATAAAAAAATTAGAAACTTTGTAGCTGTATCTCCTTAGACTAAGAAATTTTCGGAAAGTACTAATCAAGAGATAAGTGTGCTAACTTATAATTCGTAATATAAGATCCTCTTTTCAACAATTGGTTGAGAGTTTTCTCCTACTTGAGCACGAAAACAAAACGAAGAAAAATCTGTACTATGTTTTTAAACATCTCGAATTTCAAGAGCAAATGAAAACATTATTAAATATTTCATCAGTCTAGGAAATGCTTAAGAAAATACTGATTTCAAGATGCGTGTGCTAATTTATCTTTTATAGCATTAGATCTTTTCTTCATAAACTCGTAGAGGGTTTTCTCATACTTGAGCACGAAAAATACAACCAAGAAGATCTATATTATCATGTGTTTTAAATGCCTCGAAACTTGGAGGGTAATGAGAGCATTATTTTAAAAATATATAGATAACAAGATAATATAAAAGAAATATTTCTTCTTGTTATCCCGTTTCGAAGTTGTACTTGGATATTCCAAATATTTTGTATGCTTGGTATTTACCAAGTATAGCTTGGGTATTCCAAGTATTTTATATACTTAGTATTTGCCAAGCATAGCTTGGGTATTCCAAGTAATTTGTATACTTGGTATTTACAAAGTATATATTGGATATTCGATATAGTAAATTGATATAATAGACGAGAACAATGACAAAGATGGCATCTCAGTTTTTAAGTTTTCACGCCATTCTTGGGGGTAGATGTTTGACCAGACGTGTTTAACTTGCGCCAAACCTACAGAAAACTTACAAAATGCTTTTAAATGAAAATGGATCTCGGCCCTGTAAATATCTTTCAATGTACCGTGCCAACTACCTTCAGGAATCCAATAAATTTCTAGTTCTTTTTAAATAAGTAATAACCATTCAATGAGCATAAGTTATAATAACCACTACCATAAGTCCACTTTACAACGGAAATAGGGGTGCAGTAGCTTCTGAGGGTATGGACCCCTGAGACCCGAGGGGTGAAATATGATTTCTAACTCACATCTATCACAAACCCTTTTTACGTTTCTTCTTCAGACAGCGTGTACGAGAAAATAACAGAAAATCTCTTTAAAACTTTCTGGCATACTCGCTAAGAGAGATGTTATCACTCTCCTCTCAGCATAAAATTACAGACTGTAAATAAGGTCGTGAGTGCCTTCCACGGCAATGGCACATAGCTGTTGTCGTGTTCCTTTTTATAACGGAAGGAGGGGTGAAGTAACTTCTGAGAGTATGAACCCCTGAGATCCGAGGGGTAAAATCTGATTTCTAGCTCACACCCGTCACAAACCCTTTTTACGGGGCGGACTTCATTTAGGCATTTCATTCATTCATCCACAGATCGTAATTTAGAAATGGAACAGGGAACGATCACCTCTGGCCCAGTATTCCCAATGGTATTGCTCTTGACATGGATGACTTTGTGATCACGACAGGTTTAACGTGCACCAGTCACCACACACATAGAGAGTCTTCGGTTGGTTGGTTCGAACTCTCAGCCCAATGGATGCAAATCCAATGCCCTACCAACCAGGCTATTCCGGCCCAGTAACCATAATTAAAGTGAAAAATATCTCATAAAGAATTAGAATATAATTATATCCACTTATATACTACAGCGTATGACACGAAGATTTTTTTATTTAGTTTAAAACAGTTTAGAAAAAAAATTCTAACGATTTAATTTCTTATTTCAAATAGAGAATCTGAATTTAACTATAAAAAGTAAATAAAAACTTTATATAAGGTAGAAATAATTTAAATAAAAAGGAATATTTATCTTCTGCGCAGTACGGTAATGATTATGAAATGAAATAAGAAATGCAATAAATGCTAATGGAATACAGTTTCTTGGCTAATAAAAATATTAAGAAGTGAAGCAAAAGGTTATTCAATTACTCAAAGATTTAATTCGCAAAATTTCTGCTTCAGTGCATATTAAATGTATTTTTTTATTTAGAAGTCTTAAATATTGCAATCAATAAGCACTGTAGAATTTAAATTCAGGGAAAAGGTTCCCTTTTCCAGAATTGAATCGTATCATTTCAAGGAAAATAAGTTTATAGAATTGCAAAACTTACAAATAAGGATAATTTAAATGACTGATTTGAAGGTCTTTAAATTTTATCTTAAAAGGAATTCTAAATTAGGGATTTTTTTTCAATTATATTATTTCTTTCCACGTTCTTTATATCTTTATTTGAATTTATTATTTTAACTATATATTATTTTAATTCCTTGTAGCTATTTATAATTTAAAATAATTTGTATGTTTTTTTATATGTTTCTGCGTTTTAACTTGGGTTTATTGAAAAGTTAGAATTTTTGCTGTTATTTTCCTTTGAAATAACTCGGAGCTGTTTGAAATATTTATATTTATTAGTGATGCAGTGCAGATATTTATAAGAATATTCATTATTATTTTCATCAACATTTCAGGGCTAGCAGAGTTATAATAAATTTTCTCATTGACTCATATTGATTTTTTAAAAAAATCTTTATACTTAACACTTAGTGAATATTTTCAAGAAGTACATGTTCATCAATAAATGCTCTATTAAGGAAAAACTTTTTGTGCCCTGAAAATTCTTAAAAGAGAAGGAAAAATTATAATTACTTGAAGAACTTTTCCTTCAGCTATACTTTAAAAGAATATTTTGTACACATTCATCTTTTATGATAGCGAGCCATAAAGTTTTAAAAGCGATCAAATAACCATTTGAGAGTTTGAAACAATGCCTTTCTACCAGAACCTACATTTTGAACATTTTTAATGAGGAATAATGCATCTTAAACTTTTTAAAAAGGGAAGTTTACCTTGATAGCCTACTTGGGAATATAGGTAAAAAATTTATCCTACTTTAGGTGAAGCAATGAGCACTTAAGATGGATTCTTGTTTAGATGTTTACTTTACTTCTCTTTTGATCTTTTGCCATTCTTCTTAGTGATATAAATATTTGACATTAGAGGAAAGTAAATTCCTCTTCTTCCCTTTTTTAAAAAAGTAGATCAGAAAGTAGATAAAATTCAGAAAGTTTCCTTTTAGAATTCTAATTAAGATAACTTCAAGAATTAAAGTTATCTTAATTTAAATACTAAAAGAACATATTTCAGGAACAAATAGACGTACTAAGAATGCATAATTATTCAAGACAACAAAACGTTTAAAAATTACTTTGTATATTATCTCAAAGTAGGTTTTTATAAAGGAAAACTTCTTCCCAAAGAATAAATACTAACTTTGGAACTTTTTTGAAAGTATTTAAATTTTTAACCATAGTTTTATGTTTTATTAAAAAAGATGAGACGAGAGTTTGGATTAGTTTTACACGTAAAGCGTTGACCATATAATTCTAAAAATTAATTTTTTTTAAAAAAATAACGAATGTACAATGTTTTTCAATTAATAAATTCAACCCCATTTCTATTAAAAATAATTCCAAATAATGTCTGCTAACTTGAAAAGTCCCTACAGTTTCTACAATTGAATCTTTCTAAATTTGAATACCGAAAAAACGATTTCAGAAACAAATAAACGTACTAAGAACTCGGAATTATTCAAAATGGCGAAACGTCGAGAAATAAAGAATTTATATTGTTGCGAAGCAGGTTTTTGTAAAGAGAAAACTAACACCCAAAGTATAAATAAATGCTAACTTTTTCTTTAAAATTATTTACATTTTTTACATGTTTTATTAAAAAAACAACAAAACAATTTAAATTTATTTTATACATATAGCCTAGAGCCCTTATTCTAAAAATTAAAATTTTTATTATTGAAGACCGCACTATGTTTTTCAATCAATAAATTCAGCCTCATTTCTATTAAAAATAATTTCAAATAATGACAGTTAATTTGAAAAGTCACCATAGTTTCTTCAATTGAATCTTTCATAATTTGAATACCGAAAAAAAGATTTCAGAAACAAATAAACGTACTAAGAACTCGGAATTATTCAAAACGTCGAAACGTCGAGAAATAAAGAATTTATATTATTGCAAAGCAGGTTTTTGTAAAGAGAAAACTTACACCCAAAGTATAAACAAATGCTAGCTTTGAGAATTCTTTGAAAGTATTTACATTTTTTACTATGTCTCATTAAAAAAACAAGAGAATTTAAATTTATTTTACACGTATAGCCTTGAGCCCATAATTCTAAAAATTAAAATTTTTATTATTGAAGACCTCACTATGTTTTTCAATCAATAAATTCAGCCTCATTTCTATTAAAAGTAATTCCAAATAATGACAGTTAACTTGAAAAACCATCATTGTTCAAAAGTGGCTGTATCGTAAATGTCTCGAAGTGAACTCAAGTACAAAATTAATTAATAAGATTAGCAAGTTAATTAAATTCTATTTAAGAATTTTTTCGACAATGCAATTAAATATGCCTCAGACTAGAGGCATTTTTTCATTTCGAAAACTCTTAATAAGTTTTTAGGATAAAATTAGCTAAAAAATATGTTCTGCGTTGCACTTGATTGGGGAGAAAAGGGAATTAAGGGAAAAATTCCAATTAGGGATTAAGGGAAAGAATTAAAAAAAAAAACAGAAAAAGCTACATATTTCGGTAAATATTTGAAGAATTGTTCATTAATTAAAAGTATAGAGAAAGTTGGCTGATTCGAGTTTTTCGGGACCAAACTGAAAATTCGCTTTATTTGGAAGGTCTAAAAATGTGAAACAAGAGAAAAGAACTGTTTAGAAAATAATTGTAGCTATGATTTATTTAAAATACATAATGCGTAACAAAAAATTAATAAATATAATAAAGTAATTTTGCTAAATGAAGTAATAATAATTAAAGTAAAAATTCTTGAAATTATTTTAAAGCAATAATTCAAATAAAAAAATTCCAATTAAATAAATTGATCATTTGAAACACTCTAAGTACAGCAGTTGTACAACAAAATTTCAACATTTCATAACTAGCATATTTTAATATTTTTGTAAGGGGTAAATCTATATTGCTTTTTTCGTTGAATACATTATACAGTTATAAACTTATCGAATCAATTTAAATGACAAATACCTAATTACTCATAATAACTGAAGATGGATATACCCCCCCCGTCCCCCATTAAAAAAGGAAAAATAGATTTTTTTTCGAAAATTAATTCGAATCATTGATGATATTTTAATATTTTGTTATTGGAAATTTATGGAACCAAAGAATAAATTTGAATTAAAAACATTCGAACTATGTAAGTTCCACTGCATCATGAAAGTAGACGAATAATGGAAATAGCTTGTGTTTTGCTGCATTTAGTAAAAGCATAATATCCACTAAAATTATGAAAACCATTCAATTGAATCAATTTAAATCGTGACAAATTCATTATAGTACCACATTTATTTTTAGATCCAATGAATTCCAGTTGAGAATTATAGTTCTTTCTAGTTACTTTTATTGAAGAAGACAAATTTTCAATTCATGATTACTCTCAATTTTAAACTACTTTTAAAAGTAAAAAAAGGAAAGAAAGAAGAATATGGTAATATAATATATATAGAATATTGAATAGAATATAATAATAATTTATGATATTAATTAATAATATAATATATATAGAATATGGTATAGAATATAATAATAATTTTTAAAATGATGGTTCAATCATTAAAATGATTTAATTAAGCAATTTCTTTATTTTAATTCAGAAAATATTTTTCAATTCCTACTGTAATTCCTAATTTCCAATCATCAATAAAATAATTTTTATTTAGCAAATCAAGTTCAAGTAAATATTTTAAAACTTCTAGGGGATGACATTTGATGTTAATGCAGTTTTTTTCAAACATTAATTCGTTAACTTTTTATTTATTAATAAAAAACTAAATTTCCCGTCAAAAATCTTAATTTCCCCGCCACCAAATAATTAAAGAATTCAGTTTGTTTTTTTCGTACACTAATGAGATTAGGCTTAATATGTTTTCGGCCGAAAACTATTCTGTTTATTTTCTTATTATTTTATACAATTCTGTTTATTTTCATAATTTTTGATGTATATAAAATTAAACATTGTTAATTAATCGATTTTTCAGATTCATTTTGAAGTGCTTTCGAATTAAAATAATACATAATAAAGAAAATTAGAAATTTCTAATCTGTGTCACGTTCCCCAACTGGTGTAGAAAAATCTCGCATTTTACCTTGTCACAATTGGCCTTGAATCCTCAACTATTGTTGAAAATTCAACTCTAGTATAATTTTTTTTATCAATTATTTATAATAAGTGTAATTTTCAGGTCGGGATATTTGGTTGGTATGGCGTTGGATTCACATCCCTTGAGCTGCGAGTTCGAATACCATACATAAAAAGGAGAATAGAAAATGCCAGGAAATTCATTTTCTGTTTTGTTTCTTAATATTGTGTTTCTGTCATATTTATATTATTTGTAATTATTTAATAAAAAGTAACTAAAACAAAATTCTTCTTTGTTAACCTAAGTAGGAATTGATTTTTAAAAAATGTTTTTTTTTTTAAAAATTACTTGTTATATTTAATTTCCTATAAATTCAACTTTTAATTAAAAAATAAATTCAAAAAAAAATCTTTTCTGATAAAGAAGAGATTGAACAAATCTTTTAATGTACAAATTTTTGAATTAAATGTAGAGATTTTTGACTAAAATACTATAAGTTTAGTTCGATCAACGGAATAGGATATTAAAAGATATGCAAGCCTCAAAAAAGACGATGTAGTTTTCTGGGTTTAAGATGATTACCGAAAATTTAAATGAAGGATTTAATTAAATAAAAAAATGTGCAAGTGGGCCATATTTAATGTCCCGGTTATAACTTTAATTAACTTTCAGCAACCTGCGTGAAAACCGATAAAAAAAATCCCACATGAAATATTTTAGAAAAAAAATCTGAAGTTCATCAATGATGGGCGAAATAATGTACTATCTAATTAAATTCATTAAAATATTTTATGAAAAACATACTTTAACAGACATTTTGGCATAAGAAACAATTGCCAAAAAATTCGATCTCGAGATTTCAATGAATCATCACGTTTTTAGATCTTTTCGAATACTGAAAGAAACAAAATATTTTTTTAATTAGATTTCTCTATCTGTCTGTGCATTATTGCTAAAAAATTAATGACAAATTTGTCATGTCAAATTTTTTATCAAGTCAGTTTAAGGTAAAAATTTAAAGATTTTCCCACCTTACCATATGTTCATAATATGATGAGGCTAAATACAAATATGTTCGTATTGTAGAAATATACCAGAATGTTGAAAGGAAAATATTACGATTGGTTAACTTTTGAGTGTAATAAAAATGGAGGGAAAACTTTGAGTTTTATGTCAAATAAAAGAAAAATTAATTTCTTTTAGTGAATGATGATTGAATGACGAATTTAAAATATTCGTCAACAGTCATTTGCTGATTGAAAAAATACTGTTCATTTTCTGCTCAATAAGATGAAGTAAAAACATATAATTTTAAAAACGTCTAAAAAATGCATTTTTTAAATTATTATTTGCATAAAAATAATATTCATTATGAGCTGATTTTTTTTTTCTGATCAATTCAAAAATGCGTTTAAAAGGATCAAAATAAGTTATTATTTTCAGAATGAGTTATCTCATAAAATAAGTTTATATATTGAATGAAATAATTATAATGAATAATAATATGAAGTTTATATAATGAATGAATATAATATATAATGAAAATTAAATGAAGCTTGCGAAATGAATTGCGGAATGAACTATGGATCATATCTTTTTAAGCAGAACTCAAAGCATTTTATAATCTTTTTCTGAAGGATGAATTCTTTGTTTTCTGTTCTAAAAGAGATACAGGGTTATTCAAAAAAATAGCAATGATTAAAAATGGCAATCAAGCTTTTGTGAACAGCAATAGGAAGAAAATGTTTACTTATAATGCAAAAGGAAGCTTGAAGTTTTGTTTATTTATGTAAAAATTGTCCTATGCGATGCACGTGGGTAACATTCATGTGATAGTCCATTTCGTTACCACATAAAGACATTATGTATATGTAAATTCAGTTTATTTACTGTAAAAGTTCACTATACAGATATAATGCGTTCAAATAGAGTCTGGGATGCATTCAATAAAATGAAAATCCAAGAAATAATTTCAGAAGAAAGGATGTCGTTGTAGCGGTATCCTTATAAGCCAGATAATATCCTTCGAGCTGAAGGGTCCCTTTTGCTTGATTGGTATGTTACTCGGCTACAGGCCCACACGTCGCAGGTTCGTACGGCGACCTTCAATTGCTACATCGTAAAATCGTACAGGACAACTTTTGCATATCCAGGCAAAATTTTAGCTTTCAACAGCTTTATTGGCATTTTTTTCTTTCTATTGCTATTGATAAAAAAGTTAAAACCATTTTAAGCACTACAATGATCTTGAATATTTGCCTGTAATAAAATTGGCAACGCGAGTGATATTAAAGCCTTTCCATCACTCATTAAACCTTAAAAACCATTTTTTATGGGTAGTTTTAGTTTAATTTTTTTGTATGGAAGCTTTTTGAACAATATCTTTTCTTATTTTAAAAACAGGAGGGGTTTACATCTTCCTTATTTTCCCTCCCCCCCACTTTTTGTCTTTTGATCTGATTACCACCTTTTTTCAGCAAAAGATAATTGAAATTTATAACATGCATAAAGTAAACTCTCCGGATACTGGATTGAAAAAAATGTGTCTCGTTTTGAAATGCCATGCAATTTGCTATATTATATCCACTCTAAATTATGTCCTCTTAAATGCAACGAAAATGCCAACACCTAAGAATCACAGACAAAATGTGAGAAATAAGTCAGGATAAATGGTCTGAAATGGTTGAAATAATTTTACGCCTTTTTACTTAACTCTACATGCCTGCATGTTTATAAAAGAGGAATTTTACTATCCATTTTTCTCTCAGTTCTTGATCTGCTCATGTTTTGATACTTTATAACAGTTGGCTGTTCATTAAGACAATGTGATATTTTAATATTTTCTGAACTATAAGTTAAGCAATTAGTTTTAACTAAATTTTAATTGCATATAGCGTCATTTAGTAATCTTCAGATTTTTATTTAAAATTATTTCCTGCATTTTAGTACATTAAAACTGATTTTTTTCTAAATCTATATGAATTCTGCATTTTTTAAAGTTTTTCATAAGTTTTATTAAAAGTTCAATATCTTGTTACGAGTTTTTTCAAACTTATTACCAGATGGCGCCTCTCGTTTTTAATCGAAAGCAAATAAAATGAATCGATTTATTCATAATTATAGCTTGAAAACATTAATGTTTTATTGCCGGCGAAGGCATGATGTAGAAAAAAATTCAAAATTTTAGCACACCAGGAAATGATCTCAAAATCGATTACACAATTTCATGATCGAGAAAATGAAACAAGTCAGGTTAAATAAAAGAATATAATGTGCAAATATCAGAACATACATCGAAAAGTTATTCATTTGAAATAAAGAAACTGACATTTAAATAGGCGATCATTTTCTACATTTATATTAAAAAAACCACAAATATTCAAAATACAAAAATTTAGAACTTTATATATTCTATTAGCTATTTCATTCAATGACTATTGTAATTCTTATTGCTTTAGTTTAATTATCTGAAACAAGAATTCTTCTTTAAAGTAGGAGAATTAGAAGTAGAGGGAAGAATAAAATAAAAATAAGGTAATTTATAAAACAGTAAATATATGAAATTTAAAGCAAGATTATCATGTTTCGCCAAACTGTCAGGTAAATGTGACAAAAGGGCTTAGCGAATTGGTCTTAATTTATACAAAATTGCTTAGAATTCGTTTCAAGGCTAATCAGGTTTCTTTTTCCAGTTGAAATGAATCGCAGGGTAATTTCATTAAAATATCGCCCGGTCGCGTTTCTAGTGAACCACAGGGAAAGGAAGGGAATTACTCCCTAGCTTCCCTTCAACTGCATGGCTCAAATTTCTTATCTTAATTGCCCCCAAAAGTTCAAAATTAACGGAATCCATCTGCAGTGAACTCATTAAGACAATCCATTCTAAAAACTCCATTTTTGCTTTTTCTCGCAGTCTAGCAGCCGATTTCCGTGGAATCGTAGATACTGCTTTTTGAATCTAAAGTAATTTTTGTTAACAGTGCGCTTAGTTAAAGTTTATCTTGTTAAAATTTAAATGAAAAATATTTTGCTCAATATTTCCACACAACGAAGAATAAATAAAAACTGAGGCACTACCATTATTATTTTTTAAATTTTGACTTTATTTCATTCTGGTTAATAGTGGGAATAATTTTAATAACTTTAATGCTTGTTAATCATATTTTTTACTCGACTTATCTTTATGTACTCTTGAAGTTTCATTTCTGTTGTGTTTGAATCTAAAGTATTTGTGTTGATAATACTTTGAATTAAAATTTATCTAATTTAAATCTATATAAAGGACTTTTTAGCGACTATTTATAGTAAGGCCCAGTTAATAATACAGTAAAGAATTTGTTCGTTTTTATAATGAATGCATTTATTTTTATTTATCTAATTTTAAGAAAACAATATAAAAAACACTGTTATTATTTTCAAGGAAGTTTTGAATATTTTTGGCATTATTCTTTTTTCCCTACTTCATTTGAACATACTTTACTGTTACTTAATCTATTTTATTGTAAATTCTAACTATTATTGTAGACCGTCACTTAAATATAGCTTTTTAAGTCCATTAAATTTCGGTTCTAAAGTGCGGATGATTATAATATCTATTTCACATCCTTAGAAAAAAACAAACATTAACCCAGCAGCTGAAATATATTTTAAAATGTAATTTAAGTGCAAATTAAAATATTTTAGAGTTATGTTATTTATTCACATAGTACATATAAATGAATTAATGAATATTGTTCATTCAGTTTCAGCATTCATTTCCTTTTTTCATGCAATTTCTTTTACTTTTAATCGTAAATTCTAATTATTATTGTTTACTGGCTACTTATGTGCAACCTTTTAAATCCATTAAATTTCGGTACTAAATTCATTGTGTTTATAATATCTATTTCCCATCATAAGAAGAATACAAACAATATATCAGTCCAGCGGCTAAATCCAGCATATTTAAAAATATAATTTACAGAGCCTTTAAAATGTTTTCAGGATTATGTTATTTATTCACATTGCACAAATAAATTATTGAATGAATATTGTTCATTCTTTTTTATTGTAAATTCTAATTATTACTGTAGACCTATTACTTAAGTATAGTTTTTTAAATTAATTAAATTTCGGTTCTAAATTCCTGATGTTTATAGTATCTATTTCACATCATAAGAAGAATACAAACAATATCAGCCCAGCAGTTAAAATATATTGAAAAAAATAATTTTCAGAGATTTTAAAATATTTTTAGGGTTATGTTATTTATTCACATAGCACATATGAATAAATAAAAAAATTCTGTTTATTCATTTTCAGCATATAAGGAACTGCTTAATTTATTATATTGTAAATGCTAAGTAGAATAATAAATCTATATTCGAAGTACAAGTATTGGGGCCCTATAGCAAACTAAAAGCTTGTCTGAATTTTATATAACGTAAAGCTCTTGTTGTGGGAAGAAGATAAACAATTCAGCAGCTAAAATATTTTCAGTAAATAATTATAATACATTTTCTTTCTAAGATTATTTAGGAATTGCTAATAATCTTAATAAATCATTTATTTAAAAGAGCCAAAGAAAAGTTTTAAAAAAATAATCTTCAGTGTATTGAACATAGTTTTGTTGATTGTGATCTTTATTCATATTAACTTAGAATATATTTAAGAGAACTATCTTATTGTCTATATTATAAATAACACAAATAACTGTGGAATATCGGAAGTACAAATACTAGAATCACATAAAAGATCGGCTACAAATGCTTACTTTACATAAAATAAATTTTGCAGCATAGGAAAAAAATAAAGAATTTCAAAATTTACAGCTAAAATAATTTTTAATATATAATCTTCAAATCAATTTAAATATTATTTGGGATTAATCATTTTACTTCATTTAAAAATTGGCTATTTAATTTATTTTATTACATGAATTAAATTGCATAATAGATGCTGCCGAAATATAACGTTAGGAACCTTATAAAAAATGCTAACTGACTGTAAAGGGTAGTTGGAATATATTTCTTTTACATATCATGAAGTGAGGGTTATTTGATACAAAAAACAATATATTTTTTTTTACAATTCTAACTAAAAGATAATCTTACGAAACTTTCATTGTGCTGATAACACACTTTTTACTATTTCCAGAATATTTTATAAAGCTTTAGATTTTTTTCCAAACAATTATTTTAATTTTATCATCACTCCTTAAATTAATGCTGTTAAAGTTTATATAATTTCTCGTTGAGATTACTTGAACTGAAGTTGTATTTTTCTTGTAATAAGCAACCAGAATAGGTAATAAGTGCACATAAACTTATGATATGAAAATAAAATAGATATATTCCAATTATAACAGTGATAGGTTTTTGACACGAAAATATATCATAAGTTTAAAGGTGATAATTGAAATATTTTAGTAATCCTTCAAAATTTCCAAATAACTAATAAGTGCCAAAATAATGTGTGAAAAAGTTACTTTACATTCAAACTGAAAATAATAATCTTTTTATTAATATCGATACATTAATTTTTTTAAACGTATTAACGCTAGTAATATAAAAATAACGCTAGTAATATAAAAGTCTTTTCAGACCATACTGCGTAATTAACACTGGCATTGTAATGCGTTTCTCTGATACATTTCTTCTGATTTTACAGTACATTCTTCTAATTTTTTCAGCAGCAAAATTAGCTATCTATGTTCAAGAAACTGTTTGATGGAGAATTTTTGATTTAAGATATACAAATAAATACTCAATCCATTTAGTAAGACAATGGTAAAAACTGATGAAATAACTTTTTTAAATTTTTTTGGTCGGAAAATTAAAAAAAAATCAAATTAATAATTAAACATGTGGTTGAGAGCTTTTTAGAGTAATCTTTCGACCGGGGCATTTATTATATAGCTTTTTATTAGGTTATCAGCATATATTCGTTACAAACAAATTTTACCTGGTGACTCACCAGCTAACTGAAATTGTTATTTTTTAAGAACTCTGTATAAAATGTGAGCATCTTCTTTTACCCTCTGTGTAGTACCAGTAAGCAAAGGTGTGAAATTGGACATCATTAGAGGAAAAAATGCCGGCGTCCTGTCATAGGGGTAGCGCATCTTCCCCGTGATCTGGGCGCCCCGGGTTCGAGGCTCGGTTAGGGCATGGTTCTTCTTTTGTGTACTATCTGTAAGGTGTGTGAAAAGCCCTTGTAAAAAGAGGCTGTGCAAGCGAATGTGGTTAGTGTGTAGCTAAGTCGTACTTTTGGCCCTAGTTGGCGCTACTTCAAAAACAAGAAACGCTAATTTCGGCTTAAAATCGCTGATGCATCAGCGAGCTTATCCATGGCAAGTGCTATTAGAAACTACAACAAAATTTAGTATTTTTAGCCGAAACAACTTAATTTTAGCAAATAATATTTGATAGCAGACCAGTTAAATCCTTTTGATGAATTGGGGAATCAAGTTTATTCATTCAAATTGACAGTCCCAAGAAGATTTTAAACAATTCTTTGGAAAATCAAGTCACTCTTTTAGGTCGTAACCTCATTTTACCACCCCAAAATTAAAATAAAATAAATTTCTTTGGACAAACAGGAGGTATGCTTATAATAGAACGTTATAAATTATTTATAAAAGGTTACTCGAATAATTATTTTTATAACTTAAAACTATACTGACTTTTTTTATTTCAAAATTTCTCAGTTTTAGTTTTATTCAATCTGCAGTTCAATGCGTTTTATATAAATTCATGTGGAATGCAAAAGAATGTATTTCCATAGAAATAATATAAGTTGGTCTTCTTTTATTGACATTTATGAAACTGATAACATGTTTCAGAGAAAAAATATCCTTCGCAGGTTTTTTTGTGGAAATAAAAAAAATCAAATAAATATCAAATTAAATAATTTACGACTTCTGATTCAAGACAGAAAAATTCCTGTTGAAAACCGAGATACCTCGATTAATTCGAAGACCAAAAAGATAAACACTTTATTTCCTTTTTCTTAGTAAAAAAACAAATTTTTTTGGATAATTCCGAATGAATACTTTGGTGAAGAATTGAGACTGCTTAAAAAACACCATAAACAATCCTTCAAAAAAAGTGGTTGTACTACGATAAAATACAATCGTAACTCATGAATAACTATTCCCTAACTTCTAATAATAATTAGTGTTAACCAACATTTGAAAATTTAGTTTGGTTATAAATTTGGAGGAAATTTCTAATAGCCCCAATACGTGAAAAATTCCCTTGAATGTTTCTAAATGGACAATGTATCAAGTCGAGAATTCAGAACAATTATTTCTCAGAGACAACCTTTATTCAAAGTTCCAAATAGAGAAAAAAAAAATCCACAATTACTACAAAGAATTCCAAAAATCCCCGAACATTTTCCGAAGACTATTGAGGCATCAGTAATTTGTATTTTGGAACTTTTTTGAATTCCTTTTATATGCATTCAGCTCCTTTGAGACGTTTTTGCCTTTCATTTTATGTCTTTTCACACATTCTTTAGATAAATTCCTATTTTCTGTCTCTATCAATGAAGTATGTAGTTTTTCTCGTAAGTTCATTTGCTCTTTGATTTGTTTGGTCTCTAGCCGTGACATAAGGTTCAGATTTTTCCCTTTTTTGTTTTAGATAGTTATAAATATTTAAGATTTCTGAGTTCATTTTTTATATATTTTTATTAAACTAATTTGCTTTATTTTGGTAAGATAATATTTTGTAGTATTATGCGAGAATTTTGAAATTCTAAGTATGTGAATGTATTCGATAACGCTATACTATTTTCACACTTTCAGGATTTAATTATCAATTAATGGCTTAATATAATAAAAATTTTATTACTTTTTTATCACTATCGAATAGAGAATTTTAGAGATAATAGTTTTCTAGATTTTATAATATTTCCAGCACTGAATTATTAGTTAACTATTGTAAGGTAGAAAATAATTAAAGAAAAATAATAAAAGGAATAATTAATAGAAAAGGATTAAATGATTTTCTAATTTTTAGTGCAGCATTAGAAGTGCTTTTTAAAAATCTTTTACTGAATTTTTAAAATTAATTTCAACTACAGTTAAGTTTAGTTAGATCAATGTTCAGCTAACTACACGAGCATTATTTCAAAACTTGAACCTTCATCAGATGACGAAGACAACTCCTGAGCATTAACAGGTTTAAACTACGCTATATTAAATCATGTAACGAACCTATGAACCTCGAAGCGAAATCTCATCACTAACTTATGGAAATCCAGTTACAACATTAAGAATGTTTTCCAAAATTTTTAAGTTGATTATCAGATATTAAAATCTAGCAAATTTGTTGATTCGAAAACAAAATTTTTTACAACTTAAATTCTTGGTTTATAAAGGAAATGAACATATAGGAGAAATACTGTGTTGGTTAATCTAAAAAAGTTTGTTATATTTTGCCAATAGATAGGCTAAGAAAATCACATGTCTCTGTTTACAGTTGTCATGACAGATATGTCCTAATAAGTAATTCGAAGTTTGCATTATCAAATAATGAAAAAACTTCGTGGGGGAGGGTCACCTCTTAATTGGGGATTAGATGGTTGGATCTCACCACTCTGGAGTGTATACTAATAGGTGGGGGTAAGCTCCTCCCATCTATGACGGGACGTACTTCCTACGGGAAGGGTTCAACTGTGGCCATTAGGACTAAAATACAGTTCTGCCAGTGTTACTGTTTCAGCGGTCCGGTAATTCAGCCTTGTGGTTTAAATCTGTGTGACTTCTTGGCAGATCGGAGAGTTTGGTATGACTTATCAAATAATGAATAAAAATTTGTGGAATATATTTATTTAGTGGACATTCATTTCATTCAG
>JAOUZG010003149.1:799038-836112 GCA_026289955.1 Argiope argentata
AAAAAAAAACATACATTTGGAAATTTAATTACTAAAAAAGGGGAAGTGAAGACTGCTAAAAACAAAGGTGTTAATGGGTATAATGTAGTTACTGTAGGAATAATACAAATATACTTTACTTATTTTTATACTAAAAGTCATGTTTTCTTAAACTAACCAATATATGGGTAAGTTTCTGAATAAGTTAATAAATACTTGGAAAGAGAAAAAAAAGTTTTTAAAAATTAACTATTAAAACTTTGAAAAATTACTCATCCTTAAAAAAAATGTTAAAAAAAACCTAGGAAATTTTTATAAAAAGATGCATGGGACGATTTAATAATGTAATGTCTAATTGATCACATATTGTAAACATGTTGCTAAGCAGAAGCGAAATTAATTCATTTTTAAAACATATCAGTAAAAATTTGAAAACATGTATCTGAAGCATGTGGAAATTTCACAAGAAGCGACAAAAAATGAGCTTTTTGAGATACTGTAGAATAAAAATTAAGAAAGATGATTGAGGTTTTATATATCGGGAGGTTGGAAGAAAATCATTTACTCTAAATTCTGCGAAAACTGCTAACAATAGATTTTGATACCTTTTTCTAGCAATAAGTCATATCACTAATTCTCCGACTCGCCTCGAAGGCACACGGATAAAAAAACAGAATAACCGGACCACTGCTACAGCAACATTGGTGGGAATTGTGGTTGAGTCCTAAGGGATATAACCGGCCAAGGTACAACCCTCCCCTAAGGAAATACGCCCAGTCATCGGTGAGAGGAGTCAGACCTCCACCTTTTCGTGCACCCTCCAGTTTGGCGAGAGTCAACCACCATGCCGGAAGCTTCTCATACTCATCGGGATATCATGTATGTTTTCACTTTACTTTTATGCATAAAATACTGCATAAATACTGCATAAAATACTGCATGTCATAATGCCTTCTATAGAGGTCATATAATTAGTTAAAAGCGCGGATTCTATTAACAAAGGCATCTGATCCTATTGATGTTCTAGAAATTAATCAAATTTCTTATGTACAAATGATACTGCGAAGTGCCTTCTAATAACTGCATGTTGAATTATTCTATGCTGTGAAATAATAGGACAGATTAATGGATTTTAAAATTAAATTGGATGGCGCATTTCATGTGAATCATAGATAGAGATAGAAGAGATAGAGTCCATTGTATTTCTCTTAACTAGAATATGAAATGACGACTGAGAAAACCGTCGAAGACAATAATTTTCGTCCATATTTTCAAAGAATTAGATTCATATAAATTTTTATTTCTAAGATTAGAGTTGCCTGGAAATTGTTGTGATTATAGCTTGCTATAATTATTTACTGTCTTCTATTTTTCTCATAAGTTTGATTTTTAATAAATAATCATTTTGTGAATGTTTCACTGTTCGTTTTTAATAATTCTTATGCAATATTTGAACTGCCTTTATAGTCCCCAATAAAGAAATCTGAATGAAATGGCACCCTTTAGATTTAAAAGTTGAAGAATGGATTGTTAATCAAATCCGAAAGAATTAATGCAAAGATTTCAAAAGCATAATGTGCCATAATTCATCTTCGTTTATCAATTAAAGGGACCTTCAAATTAATTACCATTTTGCAGTAAATATATTCTTCAAATAATTTGGAGTGGTGCATTTTAAATGCCCAAAGGACAAACAATCTGACTACTCCAACCCGCCGGAAAAGCCAATGGAAAAACTTGAATGACAGGACCGCCGTGGTTGAGTCCTAAGAGCCAACACCGGTTACCCTTCCTAAGGAACCCTTCCTAAGGAAATACGTCCCATTATCTATGGGAGGAGTCAGACCCCCACCTTTTCGTGTACCCTCCAGTAAAATGAGAAACCGACCACCATGCCGAAAGATTCTCATCCTCGTTTCGAGGTGCCCTCCGGGGGGGCGTTACCCTCAATAAGTATGACAGAATAAGTAGTCCAAAATAATTAGTCGGAATTCATGAACTGAAAAGTCTTTTTGTATTATCTCGAAATTGCCAAACTGTAATAATCTCTATCGAGCAAAATTAACCCAAAAGTGAAAAACAGAGATTTCGTCTGGGGCGCATTGATGCAGCCACTGTATAGTCCACTGACACTGAAAGTCCAGATTATCTTGATCATAAAAAGTATGAAAGAACAAACAAATTAAAATAATTAATCAGAATTCTTCAACTCAAATGTTTTTTGTTTTGTCATGAAAACGTCCAACTGCAATAAACTATATCCACTAAAATTGACCCAAAATTCAAAAGCAGGAATTTGGTCAGGGATGCATAGATGCAATTATCGTATAGTCTCGACTTTGAAAGTCCAAATTATCATTATCATAAAAAAGTATGACATTGCAGGCAAATTAAAATAATTATTCAGAATTTATCAACGTAAAGGTCTTTGTATTTTATCATGAAAACGTCCAAGTGCAATAAACTCTATCCACCAAAATTGAATCAAATTTCAAAAGCAGAAATTTCGTCTGGAACTTATAGAGGCAACTATCGCATAGTCTCGATTCTGTATGTCCAAATTATTATTATCATAAAAAGTTTGACAGATCAGGCAAACTAAAATAATTAATCAGAATTCATCGACTGAAAAAAACATGTACTGCATGATACATGTAAATTTAGATCGATTTTGTCATGGAAAATATTCCATTGTAATAAACTTTATCCATCAAAATTGACCAAAACTTCAAAAGCAGGGATTTCGTCTGGGACACATAGATGCAGCTATCGCATAGTCTCGACTCTGGAAGTACAGATTATCATTATCATAAAAAGTTTGACAGAACAAGAAAATTAAAATAACTATTTAGAATTTATCAACGTAAAGGTCTATGTGTTTTGTGAAAATGTCAGACCGAAATTGGCCTAAACTTCAAAAGCAGGGTTTTCATCTGGGACACATAGATGCAGCTACCATATAGTCTCGACTCTAAAAGTCCAAGTTATCCTTCCTTTTCTTTTTTGAAAAACTTTTTTGATTTTACTGTCAAAATTTGAAAATATATTAGAAAAAATAATTTTCTTCAGTTTTTTAGCCAATATATCATAAAATTCTGAAAGGATAAAGGCTTTTACGAAAAAAAATGGAAAAAGTTTGTTCTACAAAACATCAATTTTTAAAATTAAACTGTCGTTAAATTATCATCAAAATTGTATTAATTTTACCATCAAATGTTCTGAAGTCCTCCACTATCAATATTTGTGGCTTCAGAGAATCGTATTTCCCTTTTTTTTTGAAGAAATAAAGTAATATCTGTTTTATTTAAATTTGATATATTTAAAATATGAAAATGAATAGTTAAATTCCATAATCGAAAAAAGTAAAAAAAGAACAAATCACATATGCTTGAATTATTTTGTAAGATCCAGCACAGTTAATTTCAACAAATGAAGAAAAATTCATGGAGTTTTAATATTTTCTAGTTAAATTAAAAGAAAAATTTAAATATTTTATGAGGACCATTTCAATTTAATTTTCTGTACTCCTGAAGAAGAATGATCTCTGGATTTCTAATGGCGTAACTAGAGAAGAATTATAGAATGGTACTTAATAATAAGGCATTCCAAATTTAAAAAGATAATTAGATTGCCTAGAATTTTTCACTTATTTAATAGGATAGATTTTAATTATCCAATGGTTCTTTCTAACATAACCATTTTTTAAATCTGAAGAAATCTGTAATTTTACTCTAAATCATCTATTGTTTTTCAAAATTAGTTCTATAAAAGTTTTAATGAAGGCAGGGAAAATTAATGAAAACATAATCTTAATTAACATCTCTGCAGCTTGATTTTTAATTAAGTAAAGAATATTTGTCAGTCAATTAAATTTAGTAATTAAACAGATTTTCTTCCGCAAATTAGCGGTGAATCAAATAAATCATGCTAATAAATTATTCAAGACGAGTTAAATTCTTTTGAAACAGAAGTGGTATTGATGTAAAAGTGAATCATTGGATTAGAATATCTGGAGTAGTTATAATTGCAAACTAGCCACTTGAAATGAAACAAACAGCTTCTTACAGGAGTCGATAAAGCCTATTATAAAACCTTAGTAACGACTTGACGCCAAGTGCTAATTAGGCACCAGTTCATTTGAGATTCGGAGCCAAAAATAATAAATAATTAAATAAAATCTAACATCAGCTAAGAAATTGTCGGCATTAAAGTGAATTTCTTTGTAAATTTAATTTAGCTTCTTAAGGTTATTTCTTTATTTTATTCGTAAAAAATTCTTTTGCCACAAGGTAAAGAGAATATTTGATGAATAACGACAAGGGTTTCTGTTTAGTGAATTAAAAATAACTTTTTTGTTCATTTGATACGAATTCCCTTTGTGATGATACTATTTTTAGTAAGGAAATAAATCTTTCTTTTTCTGGATTCCTTTTTGGGGTAAAACTTAGTATTTTTATTTTTAATATTGAATGGGGCTTATGAAACTAGTAGTCGTGACCACAAGAGGGTTAAAAAAAACTTTAAACTTTCACAAGAGGTTTGATTTAAAAATATTTCTTCGTTAATGAGGAATTAATATTGAATAAAAACATTAAATTTACTGAATAATTTTTTTCATACTGAATCTTGCCTTTTATATATATCTTTAATCTTCACTTTTAGTGTTTATTTTCCAATTTTCAGGATGAAGATATTGTCGTCACAGAAAAAATTTCAATAAACCTGAAGAAAAAGCAAACACCTCACTCTTTCCTGATAATATCAAAATTCAAAAATATTATAGCGCAAAAATTACATAATTCAGAAATTTACTGTATAATTTTTTATTTTAGAAATTTTTCAAAATATATTATGATTGGAAAAAGTAATTGTGTTTCAACATACATTTTCTTCTCAAATTACATGTTACAACAAATAATAATTTTGAAAAACAAATACAAACTTTTAAAATCATATTTGTTTTAACAGTATACAAATGTATATAGAAAACAATATAATGGAAAATTCAACAATTACATGAAAAATAAATGAAAAATGGACAAAAGATAAAATTGTCTCTTTTTTTTATCGCATCATTTTTACACAGAAACTTGTGATCATTCGTTTGAGGATATTTTAAACAAACATATTAAATATTAGCATAAAAATCAGCCTACACATTCTGTAGACATTTCTCTTGGTACATTAGTAAACTTTAGAAATTTTTCCAAATACATTATAATTAGAAAATTTAATTATATTTGTACATACATATCAGAATCAGTCGAATGCAAAATCTCATCGAAAAAATCTTCTTTAATTCATCGAAATTTATCAAAATTTCCTCGAAAGAATCTTCAGTACAATTATTCATATCACTAAAATCCCTTTCTTCTTCATTTAAAAGTTTGTGGAGATTTGCTTCATAATGATAATCAGTAGATTAGATGATATTTCGAGGCCCAAGTTTTAGATCCATCTGCTAATCTTTTTATAATACTGGAACCCTAAAAGGGGAGTGCAGTCTCACAGACATCGAGCAAAGAAATAGTTGAAATATTTAAAAAAAGCATCCGAGAAATTCGGTTGAAAATGGGCATGCGTAGTGAAGGTCACGAAACAGGAAGCTACAGGGTAAATATATTGAACTAAAATAGAATAAGGGTGGTAGAAAGACCATCCTTAGCGGTATGAGATACCGCACCTCCCCAGTTACGATTTAATATTCTTAAATAAATGCATTTAAAATTTGTACCTAGAAATAAGTAAATAAAGTAGGATATGTCAGTGCAGATAAAAATATGTTACGATGGAAGAGAGTTTTAACTTTTATTCGATATCTGAACTCTTAATCAGTATTTATAGACAGATGTGTACTTCAACAATGACTTGCCGGACATCTGATGGAAATTTCCATGATTTAGCTGCGATAGAAAGTCAAATTTGAGACTGTTTCTCTTGAAAGTTTTGCAGAAAATGAAAAACTCAATATGTTTGAATTAAGTCAACTAATATCTATGCATTTAAAATTCATACCAAGCAGTGAGTAATTAAAGTTCGATATGACAGTGCTGAAGAAAATATATATCGAAGCAAAGAGAGTTTTAATTTCTATATGCTATTTGAACTCTTAATGAGTAATATTAGATAGATGTGCACTTCAGCAATGACTTTCTGGACAGCTGATGGAAATTTCCATAGCTAAGCTGCGGCAGAAAATCAAACATGAGACAGTTTCTCTTGAAAGTCTTTCAGCAAGGGAAGAACTAAATATGTTTAAATTAAATCTGCTAATATCTTTCTAAAGTGTTGACTGGGTGTACAAAGGCTAATTCACCCAACAGATGACGTTGTCATTATCTCTGTCTAAATTTTTGGACTCTAATTTGTTTGTCCATTTGGGATTAAACACAGAATTTCATCATTTGAATTTGTATTTAAAAGGATTATGCCAAATCAAAGTTAACTTAACAAATAAAAGTTAACCAAGTTAAATAAAAAGGTTAATCAAACTTAAAATAATTTTTAATAAAAAAGAAAGTAGTACTTATAGTAGTAGTTAGTTCTTAAAATATGACAGTATTTGTTCTGCATTGAAGATATACCCTTCAGTAAAAACCTCCAGTAAAAGTTTTCATGGCCCTTTGAACTACTCTATAGGCAATGGTTTTGATGCAAGTTTTGATCCAGTAAGGCTTTATATTTAGACTATAGCTTCATGAATACTATAAAGCCAATAAAAATTCCATGAAAAAAACCCTACAGCTAGGATATTCAGATGAATTTCGTGACATAAATTTGAAATCGTAGATATAGGTAGATGTTGGATAACAATACTTTTCATATTATACTAACCTGAAAAATCCCTCCTTTTCCGGAAATATTATTTACATAGGTTTGTCAGAAAGGAAGGGAAAATCTATTACAGTTTGGCAGTGGCAAGTATTAGAGAAAGGAAATTTTATAGGAAGGAAAAAGGATCCTTCACCACCTCACCTAAATCTAATATTCATTCCTTATTGTTAGGGGAAAGTCACCACGGGGGATTCTACTTCGCCACTATTCAGTGATCGAATTTCTCTAGGCAGATTCTCTATGGAAATATTCTAGCTCTCAGCACTGGAAAAAAACAAGTAACAAACACAACTAATGGATAGCGACAATCCTTTGGGATTCCTGGAGCTGGGAGGGGAGCGGAGAATTTTCATAGATATTCCCTAATGTGAAAAATACTTTTTCCAAAGAGCAATATTGTTCGTTTTGAGCCAGATCGTAGACCATAGATTAGCCATTTATACGTAGATGAGAACTCTTATAAGATTAGGAAATGTAACTGGATTTATCTCCTAAATTCCTAAGACCATACAAACTTAGACAGGAAAGAGCAATTATATAATGTTTTTGCTTGTATTAAAAAAATTCTGAATAATTATTACAACGAAATTCAAAATGGAAAATTAGTTAATATATATTTAATAATTAAAAGATTCTGGGAATAATACTGAATTATTCCTTTTTATTTTTAGCATTTCTTGTTTGCTTAATGTTTATATAATTAATAATGTTTTTTCCCAAGCGGTATAAAGATTCATCCATGTATTCATTAAAGAAATAATTATGAATTCCTGAAACAACTGATTCAATGTATGTCTGTATTCATTAAAGAAATAATTATGAATCCCTGCTACAACTGATTCAATGACAACCGATAATTTAAAATAAATATATGAATTACATCTATGATTTACTTATGGTTTAAAGAAAAGAACACTTGCAACGTTTATAATTTCGTCTAAGAACTCTCGTGATTATAAAAAAATTTCAAGTTTAATGAGTATAAATAAAGCTTACAGTTTAATTTCAGTGATAAGATTCAAAGATTTTTTAAGAAAGAAAATATAAATAATTTTCTAAGAATGCAATTTTATAAATTTTTTAAAACATAGACAATAGTCTTTTTCAATTAAAATTTTAGTAGTCAAAATAAAATCGTAAAAGCACGAAGAACTGATAAAACATAAATTGGAATTTTTCATCATATTTACTATATATTTCGAAATTATTAAAGAATATTCGAACATTTTCTTTTTTTAAAGTATTATAATTTTCTCTACTTAATGTTTTAAGATTTTGTTATAAGCTTCAATAATTTTTGTTAAAATATTTTTTGCTCTTCGGTACATTGATAAAATTATTTTAAAACCATTTTTATTCTTTATTTTTAATC
This sequence comes from Argiope argentata, assembly GCA_026289955.1. NCBI lineage: Eukaryota > Metazoa > Arthropoda > Arachnida > Araneae > Araneidae > Argiope > Argiope argentata. The sequence continues at coordinate 807,224 of JAOUZG010003149.1, forward strand.
TCTAATATATTTAATTTTTTATTAGTATACATTTCAGTGAAATTTGTATTCGAAGATATTTTCTTTCCTTTACTGAAAAACTGAAAATTCAGTTTTTAGTTTTTCCCTCAAACTTTATACCAAACAGTGGCTCTAAGATAAAATAAAAATTTTATTAAAATTAATCGATTAACTGATAATCAAGTTTTGAAAATTTTACAATATTACTGTACCATCTATAATACATAATTTTTCAAAATTCCAGTAAATTAGAGAATGAAAGGAAATTTGATTATAGAATTCCACATTTAATCGACGCCAAAATCGATTAAACTTCCAAATTAGTCAATTCAAATTTGAATTGACATGAAGTAACCTAAATTAAATAACACCATGTATAATGAGTTTTTTTTTAATCATATAGTACTTTTATTATTAGCAAGGATAGTTATTTTTTCAATTTTTTTTAAAAAAATATCTTAATTTTTAATGAAAAAATTACTATTGTATCATAATATTAAATTCCATTCCATTATACTTCCACTCCACCCCCAACAATTTGCTTTCAAGAAGGGGGGGTCTCCTAAAAATGTTGTATTTTTTTATTTTCAACATCCAATGCATCAAAAATTATGAAAGTATTTTATCAAGATAAAAAATTTCCATGTGTTTTTAATAAAAATTATCTTGAATGTTTACTTTAGTTTATACAGTCTTTCACCGACTGTTAGAAAGTTGGATATTAAATTAAGACTTAAAAAATTCTTTCTTAATTTATGATTTCTTTTCCTATGATACACGATTTCTTTTCCTATGAAATTCTGATCTAAACTTAGATGACACCATCTGATAGGTCAAATTTAATCGATTCCAAAATCGATTGAATTTCCAAATTAGGCTATTCAAATTTGAATTGAAATGAAGAAAACTAAATTAAAAAACCACATGTATTAATGAGCTTTCTTATAGTAAAATATTTTTGTTATTTCTAAGGATTTTTATTTTTTCCTTCAACTTTTTCCAACTTTATTTTAGTAAATTTTCTGTTGAAAAATTGCTATTGTATCGCAATAAGACGTTCACTATTTCCTTTCCGATGAAATTCTGATCTAAACTTAGATGACTACATCTCATAGGTCAAACGATCAATGTTTAAGGTCACGTAGCTTCAGTGAGGATAATTAGAATACCACATGAACTTAAGCACAGAGCCCTTCATTACCACATGCCATTCATTAATGATGTAATGAAGGGCATGGGACTACTTCCACTCCACCCCCAACAATTTGCTTTCAAGAAGGGGGGTCTCCTAAAAATTTTATATTTTTTTAGTTTCCACCTCCAATGCATCAAAAATTATGAAAGTATTTTATCAAGATAAAAAATTTCCATGTATTTTTAATAAAAATTATCTTGAATGTTTACTGTAGTTTATACAGTCTTTCAACGACTGTTAGAAAGTTGGATATTAAATTAAGACTTAAAAAATTCTTTCTTAATTTATGATTCCGAAATAGAAGACAAACATCACTAAAAATTGTATTTTTGAATTCAGTAGTTTAGACTATGTAAAGTGTATGTTTAAAAATGTATTATAACAATTTATTACTGCCTTTACAAACTAATTGACACAATTTATTCGTTTCAGGCACTATAGACGATTTCTTTGACTTACTATATTTCACTAAACAAAATTTTTTAGTAGTACTTTTCATTTAAAAAACAGGAAATAACTTGCATTAAGCAGGAATATTTTGCAGAATCAAAAACATCCTCTAAAAATGTCTCCATCTTTGCATGTTTAATTCAAAAATATATAATTCTTATTTATATGTATATTTTCTTAAGCATAAATATTCGAAGACCAGAAAATTTATCCGTTTATATGATCTGTTGTCCTGTTAACAATATCTCGAATATGATTTTCACAGGTTGAATTAAAGAAAGTTTTAGAAAAACCTCGCACCTTGGAAATTAATTCACATCCACATTTAAGGAATTAATAAAATATTATTTCTAGTAAGCTTCAGATGTAAAAATATGCCGGCTTTCTGGTACAGAGGTAGCAAGTCTTCTTCGTGTCCTGAGAAGCCCGGGTTCGAGTCCCGGTTTAGGCATGGTTGTTCTTCTGTGTTGCATCTGTGAATTTTGTGACAGTGCCCCTCCCCTTGTAAAAAAGAGCTGTGCAAGCAAATGTGGTGAATGTGTAGCTAAGTCGGTCTCTTGGCTCTACTTCAAAAACAAAAGACGCTCCTTTTGGCTTGAATCTGCTGCTGTATCAGCGGGGGGTTTGCCCATAGGCAAGTGCCATAAGTAGCAACAACAACAACAGATGTAAAAATATAACAACATTAAAAGTTTTGTTTTCTTGCTGTGGGATTTTCTCTATTCATAAGATGCATGACATTTGAATCAAAACTATTCTTAAATATTGGATTGAAACAAATAGTGATCCACTTACAGAAAAAATTGCAATGCCTAATGCCAAATTAGAAAAAAAAAGTGCTGAAAAAATGTTAGCAATCATTTGACTTTGAAAGGAGAATATAATGAATCAGCATTTCTATATAAGAATAAAAAGTGCAGATTTAGCACATTTGCATTTGCTATTTATCCATGCTAAGATTTATTCGCGCACATATATATCAGCCAATTTAAATATAATTTTTTTGACTTAGTTGCAAGATGCTAAAACAAAAGTTGGGATTTTGCATCCAATAATGAGGCAGAACAAAAGGATGGGGAATATTTTAAACTCTTCCCAGCGTTACAGACAGCGATGGACGATTATGTATGTATTGATTTTAAATAGATTAAATGCAAAAAGAGTTCAGATCATACATTTTAAGTATTTAATTCATTTCAAGCACTCATTATGTTAATATTTGAAGGGAAGGATAATTAATATTATTTTATACTTTGTGAACATTTATTGTATATAATATATAAACTTTTTATATTCAGTTCATAATTTAGAGTTTGTTATTCAGGCTCAAACTCTAAATTATAGATTTTGTCTCTGATATGAAATTGACTACAAACAAGTAATTAATTCAAAATAGTACTAAAAATATTTGGTGAGCTATTTCACTATAGAATACTTCGATAAATGTAGCATAGATTCTGAAAAGCTTAAATCACGGCGTGTAAATGTTTCAAATAGTAAATCGAGACTGCAAAAAATATATATTCAAGATTTTCAGTTTTTTTTCTTTTAATCAAATATTTATTATTTAAGATTGCTGTGCGACGAAATTGTTTTTTCATTGGTTTATAACTAAGAAACTGAAGAAGGTGATAAAATATTTTGAAATAATAGGCTGAATGTTTAAATCCAGATTTGAGGAAAGTAAAATATAAAATATAAATTGATTTGATAAATATATAAAGTTTTCTAAGTCATTTTCAAGAATTTCTTTTATAATTAATTTTTTTTTCTTTTTAAGAATAGAAACTTGTTCTTAGTTGTTTTTGAAAATTTTTGAGGCTGAGAGTCCGAGTTGACTTTTCCATTTTTCTTTAAATCTCGTTGCTTATTCTAGAAATTAGTTAAAATTCATGATTATTTTACTTTATTGTATTTATTTCATTTAGTTTATAAAAGTAAACCAAATTTTTAGCATCTTTTTAATTAAATTTTAAACTTATTTCTATTGTACCTATGTACAATGATATATGGCAAAGAAAAAGGTATGTAAACTTCTGATTATACTATATCATCTAGCTTTGGAAGACTATTTAATTGAAAAAAATTTAATAAATGAGCATAAAATATTGTAAAAATAATAATATGAAAATATAACACAGATAACTGGTATAATTTCACATAATTGAGTATTTTCTCAAACGCATTATTAAAATATTTACTATTAGGTCAAATAACTATGGATTTGTGTTTACATATAATGCAAAAAATAAATATAAAAAAATAAGTTTAGAAAATGTAAAAATATTTTCCAAAAATTGTATGAAAATAAAAATTTAAAAAGGGTTCATATAATTTCATTAAAAATATAGATAATACTTTGCAAAGACAGAATCCTGATCTTTCCTATTCACGAGTGCATGGATAAGAATGTGACTTTGTATTTTGTTTTGTATCATAGTATAAAAACCTGCTTTAATAATAAATCTAGGTCAATAGGGATTATATGAATTATAATTCATATTGACTTACATATGGATTATATGGATTGTAATCAATATGATTATCATCTGACTAAATAATCAAGAGCCTGCTCATGAATAGGATGAAGCTAATGTTTGATAAATTATAAATTTTCAGACATTGTTTAATTTAATTCTGAAAAACTTATTAAGTGAGACGAAAATTCCGAATCTTAAAACTGTTCATGCACAATCTGGATTATGTAAGGTGATAGAAAAATTCGATAATTATTTCGCAAAGCACTGCATTTGTAATATCTGTCAAATAATCAGAAACTTGATTCTAGGTAACTTAATATGAGAGTTGAAAATTCCGAATCAAAAAACTGTTCATGGACAACTTGAATTATGTAGGAGGATATGCAAAATTCAATAATTATTTCGTAAAGTGCAGTATTTGTTATTTTTGTTAAATTGTGAGAAACTTTCAAATTTTTGTAAAAAGATTTCATCCCATATTTTGCTACTAAAGCTGAAGGACAAAAAGTTTATCGAGTCACTTGACCTACACTATTGACTCGTTTCAAAAAATGTGTGAATGCCTATAAATCCCAATAAAAGGACAAAACAATATATTCTTGCTTTGTTCAGTGTAAACGCAAAGAGAAATGAGTCAGCAAAGGATTTTAAAAGAAAAGGATTATCTTTGTGAATTGGAGTTATTCCCATCTGAAGGCTTTCCATGTGAATCGATATGAAGGATGGTGAGGGTGAATTAATAAATATTATTCTTCAAGCCTCAAATAGCGAGTTCAAATATGTCAAATGGATGAATCAATTAAGTTTTCTCAGTTTGATTTGTTATTGATATATTACGTTCAATGTGATCATTAGGTTATTATCTCTTCTAATGATGAATATTATGTGTAATATGAAGATGATATTATGTCTAATGATGAAGATATATGTGTATTTTGACGTACTACAGTTAAAACAGTTTGACCTACATTTATCAAATTGGGTACTTATATATTTTCGAGGGTAAAAGGTGCACCTGGAGCCATTTTTTAAATTTTTTTGATTAATTAAAAAGTAAACGAATTTTTGGCGTTTTTCTGCACTAAATTCCGAAAATATTATTACACAAAAATAGATTTCAAAATTTAAAAAATTCTCTTTTCAATGATATAAATTTAATAATTATGCAATTTTTTTCTGAATTTTGTCAATTTTTTTTTAAAAAAAATATTTTTTTGCCTAATTTCCGAACATTGTCGCCCTAAAATTCAAATCATGTAATTGTTTTCATTAAATATTTAATCACGTGATTTTTTTCCACTGTTGAGAGTTAGAAAGAAGAACTCTGTTGTTTATAAAAACAATAAAAAAGTTTAGTAACTATATAACAAAAATTAGGAGTCTAATAAGCCAGATTTTTAGGTTTTAATTCACTATGTTATTATGGAGCAGGCCTCCATTAAAAAGTTTGCACAAGAAGAAAAGGTACCGGCTTAGATGATCAATTAAAGTACTATTTTAATAATAAACGCTTTTATTGTTCGTTCATGATAAGCGACATTAATATCAATAATAACAAACAATTGTTAATAATAATAAGACAATGAAATAGATCGATTATTCACTTTTATAATAACCGATTAATCCCATTAACTATAACAAGTACATTTAAAAGAAGGCAAGAAGTGATGGACATAAAGAATAAATTAGTTAATTCAGAGGTACAAAGAAAATTCAGGTTATAATTATGAAGAGATAGTTCAAAATGTATTTATTACCGTTAAAATGTAAAATCCCTTATTCTTTGGAATAACCTAATATTTCTGAAATAACTTGACAAGTCATTTAAAGTACGTAAAAATATTGAATTATACAATTTAACTAGGTATTTTATTTTATAATGATTACTTGATCTTTAACGTATGAATTACAGAACTCAAAAGTTCTTTGAACCGGTTCTAGCTTTTAGTCAGTCCCAGCATATATTTTTTGATAACATTTTAATATAACTATTTCTTTTTATATATTCTTTTTTTTCCTTTCTGTTTAACTAATGTTAGGAATTTGAGAAATAACATATTATATAATCTGCTTTACATTATTTATCAATTAATCATTTACAATAAGGATAACATGTATTTTTCGACAAAGTTTAGTTATTTGTGGTCAGTTAATTTATAAAATAACTTTGAAGTGATTTATTTCCCATTTTAACTGTCTATCACTAGTTATTTCATAGAATAATTAGGTAAAGAAGTAAATTTTTCATCTATTATATACTTTAACTTATTTGTCTAATTTCATGAAATAACGTTTCCATCAAATAACGGAATTATGTACTTTAACGGTAATATATTTAATGAATTATATATTACATTTTATTTCTCGATTTATTCCTCTCAATTTATGGTATTTTATTTATTAGCATATGAAGTACTTGGATTTATTTGCCTACGACTGAATTCAGAAATGTAAGAAATAAGAGCTTTAGCATTTTATGATAGCTGTAAGGCATCTAGGATCATGAAATCCTATTAACGAGAAGATTAGCTTTAAACAACAAACGAAAAAAAATTAGGAAATCAATTACTGTGCTGGGTGGCAATAATTAAATTCTCCTAATTTCCCTTATTGGCAGTATATTGAAGGTTGATATAATTATCATAATTATGCGAAACATCAAAATGATATTATCTGAGGAAAGAATAAAACTTTTACAAATCGGATTATCTAAGAGTTTGTCTCAAGATTGAACATTAAAAGACTGTATGTAGACACTGAAAACTAGATAAAGGAATAAAAAATTATAAAAGATATAATTTAAACTGATTATTCTTATTTATACGAATACGAAGAATAAATCACGTTGATAGACAGTTCATATGCAGAGTGATTCAAAATTCCTGGGCTATACGCAAAGGGAGAAAAGGGTTGAGCTCATAATATATTTTTCATTCATTCATTTCGGCCTTGAAAGTGATACTGCTCCAATATAGGAATTCAGAATTAGAAATAATATGGAAATGAGTTAGTAAAATTTTACTTACTTACTGCATCTTTGATGAATATTTCTTTCAGTTGGGCGTGCATTAACTACTCATGAAAACCTCGAACTGCAGTAATATATGCATCCTTCATTCAATTAAATGATTGGTGCATAATTTAAAAGATTCCAGGTAATTCATGACCTTGTGCAATCACAAGGGAGCATTCCGATGGTCTGGATTTCAATATAGGCTTTCGAGACTCGTAAACGAGGGTCTTAAAATGCCCCCATAAGAAGTAATCGAGGCTCTATAAATCGGACGATCGGGGTGGGTAACGAATTGGTTTACCACGGTCAATTCATCACACCCTCAGAATTCCATCCCGGTAATTGCGCACATCAGGGTTAAAATGGGCTGGTATCCAATCACGATGAGACTACGGTCTATTTCGGATGGCCGATAGTGTATCTTGAAGTTGCTTGTATCTCTATACGTCACTTGTGCCATGGCATCTGTGTATATCAAAAGTATGTTGTAGCTAATTCTAACATTCTACAAGGTTCATCCCATGAATGTTTAATAATTCTATGGAACATCGAAATTAATATTTTTGGGGCAGTTTTTGACATCTTTTCTCAATTTCACTTGCCTAGTAATTCATATTTACAATAGTGAACTAGAAACTCTGGATTATATGTGAGATTTATTTTATTTCAAAAAGGGAAACAATTGCTAATGGGCTGTTTTTATAAGGATGTCCCTTAAAAAATGGACATATTCTTGCATTTACAAGTCAAACTGCCATGCATTTGTACAAGCGGTTGAATTATCACCAATTTTTACCTTTCAAATACAATTGTGTCAACATTTAAATATGATTAAATACTGGTCAGTTAGGATGGGATAACCTGGTTGGTAGGGCGTTGGATTCGCATCCCTTCGAGCCTACCAGCCGAATATTCTTCGTGTGTTTGTTGGTTGGCTCAAGTTAAATCTGTCGTGGTCACAAAGTCCTTCATGCCGAGAGTAATACCCCTGTGGGTACTGGTTCAGGTGATCGTTCTCTGTTCCAGATATAATTACGATCTGTGGATGAATGAATGAAATGCATGAACGAAGTCCACCCCGTAAAAAGGGTTTGTGACGTGTGTGAGCTAGAAGTCAGACTTCTGTCCTTGAGTGCTCTGGGGTTCATATTCTCAGAAGCTACTGCACCCAATCCTTCCGTTGTAAAATGGAACACGAGAACAGCAACTGATCTATTTTCGCTGAGAAAATAGAACTGAAGATTTGCTTCATGTAGGTTTCAACTACATTATCAATCTTTGATTTTTCTCGTGAATTCATGATATTATGCAGTTTTCATTGGAGGATTAAATAATCGTGAGTAATTTGAAAATTTTAAAGCTTAAAATGAGAATGGAAGATATTACTTACCATTATATAGATACAATCATAAAGAAAATCGTCATGATCATTATATAGTTACCGAATTTGATGTACTTATCTCAGAAAATTGTTGCAATTTGCATGGAAACACCTAATATACATTATAAAAGCAAATTTTAAAAAAATAAAAAAATTATTTTTTACAAAGTTTATTTCTAATTAAATTTCAAGATTTGAATATTTTACCTCCATATTATAATAAAAAATACCATTTTTTATCAAGTCAATGACTAAAGAAGAGTTTGAAAGGCTTTCGCTTGATTGTCGTAGAATTCTTGAAAATATTCTGCCCCCAGAACAGTATCAGATATAAAAACTCTAAGCAATAAATATTGTTTAACTAAGAATTTTAAATTTTAAATCTATTTTCATATCCGATTATAGGTTTTAATAGTCTTCTTTACATTTATGATACAATTCAGATTTATATAAATTGAAAGAATCCATAATAAATGCAAATTTTCTAATTAATCGTAAGATGACAATAAATTTTAAAACATTTCTTACAAACTATGGCATTTATTGGGCTATAAAGAAATTTCCTGCTTCCAACATGCTGCATTTGAGTTTGACAAACTTACCCGATACGTTTCTTGCAGTTTGACTGAAAAGACACAACGCCCAAAGCAACAGTCAATAAACCATACCATGATATCTTTAACTAGTTAAAAACGCACAAATGAAAATGTTTTACGCGTTTAATTTTGTTTTTTAAAAAGATGTTTTGATTTTAACTTTATTTTCATATCCAATTACAGCTTTAAATAGTCTTCCTTGTACTTATGATACAGTTCATATTCATATAAAATGAAAGAATCCATAATAAATAGAAATTTTCGAATTAATCGTAAGATGCCTATAATTTTAAAAACACTCTTTACAAGCTATGGTATTCACTGGGCTATAAAGAAGCTTTATATCTCCTGCATGTTGCATTTGAGTTTGACTAACTTACCCGATACATTTCTTGCAGTTTGACTGAAAAGACACAACGCCCAATGCAACAGCCAATAAACCATGCCCTGAGATCTTTAACTAGTTAAAAACGTACAGGTGAAAATTTTTTATTCTTAGCTTAGATATTTCAAGGTGCTATTGATCCACGTTTCCGCCACCAAATGATCAATAACATCAGACTTTATCGAGCTAAATAGATAGAGAAGCATTTTAAGTCTAAAGATTAGCCAAAAAACTTGGCAGCTATAAATGTCGAATGTATTTAAGGAAACTATCTCTTGTTGGAAATCCTATAAGAATTGATTGGCTTTTTCAGATAGCTAGCCATTACTTCTACAAGATTCAATTAGCAATGTCATAAACGCTTAGGTAATCATCATAATTGGTGTACAATGACCTTAAATCGATTTTGGGTGAAAATACTTCGTACTTAACTATTCAAGACAACTTTAATGAATACTTTGACTTCTCTTTTTCTGTTCTTGTAAGAATATTTCGTTCTGGCTCTTCATCATTGTACTTAACAACTGCATAATGTTTGACATCAATTCATTTACATTTTTGATGAGTTACATCGGTTTTCTTTGAAAAGATTCATTATGGAACTTCTTTTAGTTCTTCAGAGGAGTTTGTCGGAAATTTCGTTTTTAAAGCGAAGAATTGCATTAAAATATCTGATAGATTGATGTTTGGCAAATCAAAAATTTAAGAAACATTTTTATTAGTACTACTATTGAGAAATGTTTTTATTAGTACTACTATTGAGAAAGGATTTTATTAGTACTACTATTGAGAAATATTTTTATTAGTACTACTTTTATTAGTTTATAACTAGTACTATTATTATTTGTTTATCACTAGTACTACTTTAATTTGTTTATTATTAATACTACTAATTAAGAAATGTTTTTATTTGTACTACTGTTTATTAGTATTATTTTGCACTTAACTATTAAAGACAATTTTAATTAATACTTTGATTTCTCTTTTTCTGTTTCTGTAAGAATATTTCGTTCTGCTTCTTCTTCTTTATACTTAACAACTACATGATGTTTGACATTAATTCATTTACATTTTTGATAAGTTACATCGGTTTTTCCGTGAAAAGATTCATTATGGAATTTTGGAATTTCTTTTAGTTCTTCAGAGCAGTTTGTCGGAAATTTCATTTTTAAAGCGAAGAATTGCATTATAATACCGGATAAATTGATATTCGACAGATCAAAAATTTAAGAAACATTTTTTTAAATAAATAATTCTGAAATCTATAATTGCATTTTATAAGGCAACTTATTTTCTTTTAAAATTTCCCGAGGAAAAATATTTAGTTTATTATACAGTGACTTTTATTTTCCTCATATAGCACTTTTTCTGATAAGTCTGAAATAAAATACCTATCTATGCTTAGACATAAAATAGATACATCACACCAAGGATTCTTAAAATGTGATCCTTGAAGATTTGGCTTCCAGTCTAAAATTTCACTTATTCTTCCTTTTTATAGAATCTGAAAGAACTGTCACGAGGAACTCAGATCATCCGAAGAATAGATGATAGAAGGTCCCACAGATAGCGCGTTGAAATCATTGTACGAAAATAATTCTTCCAGACTTTTAGCCCCACCTGCAGAAAGATTTCTTGAATTATTTACGACAGCTAAGGAATTTTTGATGGCTTTCAAAACTCTTTCTTCATGTGAAAGATTCCCATCTTATCAAATATGCTTTATCTTAAAAATAAGTGCAGAAACCGTTTGGAATTGCAATTGAGACGGAATGTTTCAAATATTTTACATAATATTATTGACTTTTGTTTTCAATAAAATGTCATATTATCCTTATCACTCTATACTTATCACAGGATTGACTAAACAGATACTAGCTGCATTTGAAAATCTAATTTTTCTGATTTTTTAGGTTAATAAACGATTAATATGGAATGCATTTTTAAAAATTTCATTTTATTTGATGCGACTTAAAAATGGGACTTTAACTGAACTCATTTTGATTCTGATTTTTCATTTGATTCTCTGATTTCTAGAGATAAAATTTGGTTTCTCAATCATAATAACAAATTTCTGTCATCATTGGGTTTAAAGCGCGTGAGTTAAATATGTCGTATATCAATTTCTGTTAATGTTAACACAATTATACGAAAACGAAAAGAGCTAGACAGGTGAAACGTGATGCATAGTTTTGTTATGAAAAATGTAGATTTGCATTAAATTTTAGACAAAATGCGGGTACAAATGCAAATTGAAGGTACGCATGTCATGGGTATAGCTTAGTGTTAAGTTGCACTTGCCATGGACAAGCTTCGCAGAGGCATCAGCGAGTTTTAAGCTAAAAAGAGCGTCTCTTGTTTTGAAGTAGCGCCAGCTAGGGCCAAGAGTACGAATTAGCTACTCACTCATCACAGTCGTTTGCACAGCCCCTTTTTACAAGGGGTAAGGCACATTCATACTCCTTACAGATAGAACACAGAAGAACAACCATGCCCGAAACGGGACTCGAACCCGGTTACGCCCAACTCTTGGGGAAGCCTATGCCAGAACGACGGCACGGGTATAACTTAAAACCACACAATGAATTGGGTAATGAGCATTACAAAAGGTGCAGATTTGCTTTAAAATTTTGGTTCAATAAATGAAAAGGAAGGCATCTAAAGCTCAAATTAGTTTTCCATCCTTCTACTGTGAAGATTTAACACTTTTTGTATTTTACTAACCCCTATTATACGTTCAGTAGATGCTGATTCTTACAAAAAAATGGAAAGGAAGTTGAAATATTGTATTGGAATACGATAGAGCCGAGGGCAGAACACTTCGAAAAGCTCAATTAATATATTTTTTATTTTCTCGTAGGTGAAGAGACAAATTTTCACTTCAAGATTTTAAGGATTTTTCATATTTTAAACTTTCCTTAATCTTAAGAAAACATTTTTGAAACATGTGCCTATCCAGTAATTGTTTTCCTGTCACTAAATAATCCAGAAAAGAAACACGCTATTTCGTTCAAATACATCATAAAGAATTAAAATTAAAATTTCAGATACATATCAAATTTTGAGTAAGAATTGATTGTTTGAATGTCTGTATGTTCGTTGTTTTTCAAGGTGACAATTAAGAAGTGTGTTAAGACAAATACATGGCATTAGGACATAAGGTTCTACATCAAATTTATATATATTTATTAAATTCGGTTTTAGATTCATCGAAGGAAATAAGCACTTTCTTATTGAAGCCTATTGAAAAGAATATAAATTCTCCTTAATAAGCTGCAAAAACAAGTGAATTTATGCCGTATTCAATTTGAATATTTTAAAATGTGTATTGCCAATTGCATCAAATGTAAATATTACATAGTTTTCTGTATTTTATTTATTCATTATTGGGTTATAACTTGAAACATCCCGTTCTATATAATTGACATCCTTTCTCTTCAAATGTCGGGGGCAGTTAGGAGGAGGGGGGATACTACTGCTTTGTTTTCGTTCACAAAAAGAACAAGAATTTTAAGAAGTCTCCAAGTCCATGTCCAGTAAAATATCAATAATCAATATTTTGCATGAGTTCTACTTCAAAACAAGCTTCTGGAACTTTTTCCACTCGCAACCCCTTTTCGGTTCCGAAAAGAATTCCGTAACATTATTTGCATACGAAAATGTTTTTGCGATCCCTTTCAGCTAAACTCAATAAATCAATAAAATGGCAACATAAAGATAAACAAAATAGAATTTAGTTATTTGTATTGCTTTAGCGAATTTATACAAATCAAGATTGCTTTCTTTATTTTCCAAAATCAACGTGAGGGTTCCGTCCCTCTTGTATACTTAGAAATATGATGTTTTTTCTGCTTTAGAAAGCAGCAAAGGAAGTGAGTATGCTTCAAGGACCCCTTCCTTCAATTGAAATTCTGTAGTTTTGGAGATAAGACCACATACTAACTTGAAATTTTGTAACAGTCTAAGGTTGAGTTATCATGATCTCATATACATAAAATAATTGATCATAAATGACTTTCCATAAAAATCTGGTGCATATCCAAAATTACAATTATAAAAATATGGAAAAATTTTATCTATCTGTCGAATATAATCTGATCCTGAGGTTTTGAAGAAAAGCCTACATACTAAATTCCACTTTTCTAGATGCCTGTGATTTCGAGTAAAAAATCTGTTTTAAATCTAGAAAATATGGGCAAATTTTATCTATTGAACTTAATCCAATGTTGTAGCTTTAGAGATAAGACCACATACTAAATTGAAATTTTCTAGCAGTCTGAGTTTTTGAGTTATCATGATATCATGTGCATAAAATAATAAACCATTGCGGGATTTTCGATCTGAATCTATTTCAAATCCAGAATTACAGAAATAAAAATATGAGCAAATTTTATCTATCTATCAAATGTAATGCAATCCTGTGGTTTTGAGAAAAGATCGCATACTAAATTCCATTTTTCTATCTGTCTAAGGTTCTGAGTTATCATGATCTCATACACATAAAATAGTAAACCAGTGCTTGACTTTCGATCAAAACCTATTTCATATCCAGAATTACAGTAACAGAAATACGGGCAAATTTTATCTACCAATCAAATGTAATCCAATTCTGTGGTTTTGGAGGTACGACTACATACCAAATTCCATTTTTCTAGCTGTCTAAGGTTTTGAGTTATTTTTCTCATACACGATAAATAATAAACCAGTACATGGCTTTTGATCAAAATCTGTTTTAAATCTAGAAAATATGAGCAAATTTTATCTATCGAATTTAATCCAATCCTGCAGTTTTGGAGATAAGAACGCGTAATAAATTTCATTTTTCTAGTCGTCTAAAGTTTTGAGATTTTATATTCTTATGCAAATGATACAATAAACCGGTACATGGCTTTTTATCAAAATCTGTGTCATATCTAGAATTACAATTACAAAAATATGGACAAATTTTATCAATCTGTCAAGTGTAATCCAATTCTGTATTTTTGGAAATAAGATCTCAAACTAAATTCCCTTTTTTTGGATGTTTAAGTTTTATCATTTTCTCATGCAATTAAAATAATAAACCAGAAATAATAAAGAACACGGCTTTTGATCAAAATCTGTTTCACATCTAGAAATACAGTAATAAAAGCATGAGCAAGTTTTATCTATCTAGCGGTTTGCATTTTCGAGTTATTGCATTCGCATGCATATAAGTAAATAGACATAAATAGACTTCTCCTAAACTTTCCCAGTTTCATCTGCAGTTTGGAAGAAACCTAGAATCAGGTGGCCAAAAAGAGTGACGGCTTCGATCCAAAATTCGATACAAACTTACAATAATTTTTTTTAAAGTCATAACCCAATTTTTCTCCTCTTAGAAGGCTGCATTTTCGTGTTATCGAATTGAAATGTAGATGGTACGATATCTGGACAATTTTCTGTGAGGTGAAATTTGCTCAAACGTTTATTAAAATATGTAATTTTGATGTCAAGACTAATTAAATTTTTTAAATTGTTAAGCTTGTCGGCTTTTTTTAGTTATCCAGATATCTGACAAAAGACTTACTTCTGAATATTACTATTGCTTTTTGTGATATTTCATCTTTTAAATCCCATCCATACAATTCGTTATGTTTCCGAGTTGCCATATTTCCATTTCAACGGACTCGCAGATTTTCAAAAATGAATATCGTTATAAACTTGTTATAGATGTACAATTTTAATATCAAGGTCATATACCAAATCTCACTTATCTAGTTCGTTCTGCTTTTTGGGTTATTATTTTTACAGAAAGACTAACAAGCAAATGTAATTAAAAAGAACAAAATTCGAATTCATTGAGTTCTAAAATATGGAGTGCATTGAAATTTCGGGATCAAAATTTCAATTCGTTTTTCGAATAAATTTAAACATTTTGTGAGAAAAAAATTGTTTATCAATAAGCAAATAATATATTAAGCAAATGTAATAAGCAAAATATAATAAGCAAATGTAATTAAAAAGAAAAAAATTAGAATTCATTGAGCTCTAAAACGTGGAGATACATTGAAATTTCGGGATCAAAATTTCAATTCGTTTTTCGAATAAATGTAAAAATTTTGAGAGAAAAAAATTGTTTGTCAATAAGCAAATAATATAATAATCAAAATAAAATAAGCAAATGTAATTAAAAAGAAAAAAAAATTAGAATTCATTGAGTTCTAAAACGTGGAGATACATTGAAATTTCGGGATCAAAATTTCAATTCGTTTTTCGAATAAATGTAAAAAATTTTGAGAGAAAAAAATTGTTTATCAATAATTTTTTGATCCTAAAAGGCTTCCAAGCAAGCGCGCTTTAGCTCAAGGAACGCGCAATTTAAGAATTCACGATTCAGAAAAGGAAATGTGGATGAACGAACTATTGGCTGCGGGAGAAATTCTTTCACTTAATAATAAAATGCAAGGGAATGCAATTTCTATACGCCCCCTTCATACCATAAGAGCTTTCTGGACCGAGATGGGAGATAAACGCGAAAAGAGCGAGGAATCTCATGATGGACATGAATACGTACTGAAAAGGAGCGAAGGAGAACGGGGGAAGTAAATACTTGTCCACTCTATAGCTCGAGCTCATCCGCTTTGAATTTTAGAGGAATTGGTTTTCAGAGACAAATGGATGCTATAGAAAAGGGAAAAAAATCTACTCCTTCTTTAAAGCATTACAAAGCATGTGCAAATGTTGATAAACGCTTAAAGAAATAAAAGCCTCATAAAAATTTCATAAATCGGGGTGTTTCAAGCAGTTCATTTTCTATTAAGCGTACAAATCTTTCGCGCTGTTTAAAGTTCTGAAATACGATTCTTTTTTTTTTAAATCTAAAGAGAAATGGGTGCTGAAGTGATGAAAAGAAGTGAGCATCACTAATTTTTTTTATTGGAAAGCCTAGAATTTATATCTTAAAGTTTTTGGATTAATTTAGAAGGAATTTAAAAAAGAATTCAAAACTGTCTTAAAATTTTTCCATTATCGCTTTATTTAGTATTTAGAATGTCTGAAATATTTTGGATTAATTTAGAAGGAATTTCTTTAAAATATTTCAAAACATTTTTTTTCTAATTTTCCATTTTCGCTTTATTTAGTATTTAGAAGGTTTGAAATATTTTGGATTAATTTAGAAGGATTTTTTTTTTAAAAATTCAAAACAGTTTTTAAATTTCTTCCATTATTGCTTTATTTAATATTTAAAAAATTTAAACATCTGAATTTTTTAATAGAATTACAATTTTTCGACAATTATTTAATAGAATTACAAATTCCTTATAAAGTCAAGTCATATTTAAATATAAATGCATACATTCTCAACAATATTTATTCAAATGATCAATATGGTCCCTTCGGTAAATTAGGTATACTATATATATTCTTCTGAAACTAAAGAAAACCGATAATATTTGTTATTATATGTTTTATAAATGAAAGAAAAAAATAATTAAAATATTTTTAGAAAATACCGCAATTATTTCGTGGAAGAAAATTAGCGAAACATTTTCTCAGTGGGATCATCAAAATGACCATTTGTAATCCTAGTGTTGATGAATCTTATTGAAACTTTTCTTCGATAAAATCTCAGAAAGTGAAATCAGAGAAACATAAAAATAAAGCAGTATTTAATCGAAATTTTCGTAGTACATATTCGTACAATTTTCGAAAAGTTTTAAAGATTTCTGAATTGAAATTTCTTGTGCGAAAAGAAACTAACATGCTCAGTAGCAATAATTGCGGTAAAGCACTGATGGCTAAAATTTAATTTTTGAAAGGTATTTTGAAAGTACTGGCAGAAATTAAATCCCTTTTCTCTTATGAGAAAGTTTTCTCTCTCCAAGGACCTCATTAGTTTCCTTTTTCTTAATCTAAAATATGCTAAATAGAAGCTTAATTTCGAAACTTCAACATTAGTTTCCGCAAAATTAAGACAGCAAAAATTTACAATTTACGAAACTAGAAGACACGTGGGAAGCTTATTGAGATTATTAAAATAGAGTCCCACAACAAAGAAGTAAGTTTCTGAATAATAACAAAAAATTATTTAAAAATCTGATTAATTTTAATGAAAGTTCTAGTGAATTATTCGTATATTTTTTAAAAAAATTATATCTAGATTTAATATTCATTCCCAGTTTGGGAATCAAAACTACTTTATCATCATGGCTTTGATTTTTTCTGATAATCACAATAAAGATAAAAGCAAATTAAATCCTTGCAATTACGAGATATTGTAATCTAATGTTGAAATACAGCTTTTAACTTTTCAATGTTAAAAAGGTCTGCTTTTATCATGATTCTTTCTAATTAGTAGCATATAAACACATTCTTGATTGCTGTGTGGTTGAAAAGTGGTAGAAAAAATAAAGTATTGCCAATTTCAAATTATCTCTCTTTTTTTTCAATTCCTACTATTGACTCACACTCTCCCTCTCCAAATATATATCTTGTTCAAATTTTCAATTGCTAATAAAATACATTTTATTCATCCAATCAAGTTCAAGTAAATATTTTAAAACTTGTAGTAGATGACATTTGATGTTAATGTAGTTTTTTACAAATATTAATTCATAGATTTTTTATAATTTAATAAAAAACTAACTTTCTCGCCAAAACTCTTCATTTGCCCACCTCTGAGTAAATAACGAATTCAGTTTGTTCCCCCCCCCCCATACTAATGAGGTTAGGCTGAACATGTTTTCGACCGATTATTTTAAACGACTCTGTTTATTTTCCTAATATCTGATGCATTTAAAAACAAACATTGCTAATTAATCAGTTTTTAGAATTCCTTTTGAGGTACTTTCAATTAAAATATTAAAGAATAAAGAAAATTAGAAATTTCTAATCTGTATTGCATTATCGAAACTAGTGTAAAAAATTCCCGAATTTTGTGATGCCACAACGAGCTTTGAATCCTAAATTAGCGTTGAAAATTCAACGCTAATACAATTTTTTGATCAAATATTTATAGTAACTCTAATCGTTAGGCTGGGATAGTTTGGTTGGTAGGACGTTGGATTCTCATCCCTTGGGCTATGAGTTTGAACCTGCCAGCCGAAGACTCTTTGTGTGTGGTTGATCTTAAATCTGTCGGGGTCACAAAGGTTTCCATATGAAGAATAATGCCATTGGTGTACTGGGTTAGAGATTATCATTATCTGCTTCAGATATATGGATGCATGAATGATGTCCGCCCAGTAAAAAGTTTTTGTGACCTATGTGAGCTAGAAGTTAGACTTCTGCCCTCGGGTGCTCAGGGGTCATATCCTCAGAAACTACTGTATATCTCCTTCCGTTGTAAAGCGAAATACGAGAACAACAATAATTGTGATTATTTAATTAAAAGTAGCTAATATAAATTTTTCGTAATTACCTAAGTAGGAATTCTTTTCAAAATTTTTTTTTTATAACTTGTTTTGTAAAATTTTCCCTATGTTTTAAAAATGAAAGTGACTTTGAAACCAGACTAGATGAAGCTATCTTAAAGTCTGCGATTTATCAACCCCCGAAAGTGTTTGAAATTACACCAAATTTTATTGAATTATTTTTGAGATAATATGTTTCCGAAAAACCAATCATTGTGAATTATATAATTTTGAAAGAAATGCATTCAAAAATATACTTGGACAAATCGTTCATATACATACATTAGAAAAGGAAGATGTTCTCAACTTTCAGTACAAAATCATCTGAAATAAGAGTGTTATTTTTAGAGAATAGGTTGTTATCGAGTGGGAAGAAAGCTTATATAAATATTCCAAATATTATTTTCAAAGAATTTATCTGTAAAGATAAAATAAATCATTCATTTTCAGTTTAAAATATCATTGTCTCAGGTCCCGTTTTAATCTTTGTGTGTCACGGAAATTTATCATTAACTTACCTATGGTTCAGCTTACACAGAATAAAATAAACCTCTGTTTTGAAATCCACCTAGTCAGGGTATTAATTTTAGGTTAATAAAAATTTCTAATTTTTCACTGAAAAGTACCTTTTCAACCTTGTCGAATACCTTAATCGAAAATCATTTTTATCTCCAACTTCGCCGCTATATTTGCAATAAGCAACTTGAATCACACTTCTTTTCTTGTTTTGAATTTTCCACCACAGATGTATATTTAGAAAATGTATTTTCAGAATATTTCGCAGACCCAGTATGTTTAATACCCTTTTATTTAAATGTGAAAGTCTAAAGGGTATAAATTAATAAAAATTTCTAATTTTTCACTGAAAAGCATCTTTTTAACCTTGTCGAATGCCTTAATCGAAAATCCTTTTTCCCCCAGCTTCGGCAATATACTTGCCAATAAGCAACTTGAATCACTTTTCTTTACTTGTTTTGAATTTTCCACCACAGATTTATATTTAGAAAATGTATTTTCAGAATATTTGGAAGACCCAGTATGTTTAATACCCTTTTGTTTAAATGTGGAAGTCTAAAGGGTATAAATTAATAAAAATTTCTAATTTTTCACTGAAAAGCACCTTTTCAACCTTGTCGAATGCCTTAATCGAAAATCCTTTTTATCCCCAGCTTCGGCAATATACTTGCCAATAAGCAACTTGAATCACACTTCTTTACTTGTTTTGAATTTTCCACCACAGATTTATAGTTAGAAAATGTATTTTCAGAATATTTGGAAGACCCAGTATGTTTAATACCCTTTTGTTTAAATGTGGAAGTCTGAAAGGTATAAATTAGACGCTACTGTTCTTAGCACTGAATCAAAATTTGCATTACCAGAAAGCATCAAAGACACTTCCACAGAGTTTTAAAAATGTTCCATCAAGACATTCCTAATAGACAAACTAAGATAAGAATCCACCAATAACATTTGGCATATCGCCATTTCAAAAGAGTAAAAGCGTTGGATGACCCACTAAACACAAAGCAAATACTTAATTTCGTAGATATTCTTGTGCCCGGCCAGATGGCCAGAGTAAATGTCTCATCGTAGCATTATTCCAGCTGATCAATAACTTATAAGAATTACATTACCGAGTTTTCAAAGTCGGCCAATATCAAACTCTTTTGTAAATAGATGGCGGAAAAGCGCTTTGGTTATAAGGATGTCGTTCGATATTTTGATAAACATTCTCCGTCGCTTGATGCTGCCTCTCTAGCCTGAAATATTAACTAACCGTTATTTACGTCGGGGTATTCTGAAAAGCTATTTATTGTTAGGGACAGTCAGTTAGGGACAGTGCTCTTTCAAAAATACATTGCTGATTCATAAACTTGAAAAAAATAGAGATTAATTTTTTTAAAATTAAAAATATTTATGTTTGTTAATTAAGGCAAATAATATGTTCCTTTGTTTAAGACCTTTAATTGATAACATTATTAACACTTTTTTAACCTTAAAATAGCGAGTATTAGCTTTTATGTGCTTTTTTAGGAAAATTTACTACATGAGCAAACAGAAATATAAATGTAATCCATTTACAAAATGATGAATTTATGATGACGATATGTGTTGCGGTGATGCAGTGAAATCACCACAACAAATATCGTGAAATTGACATTAAATTTTTCTATATAATGGTAATATATCTATAAAAGAAATCACAACTTTACACCAAATGTTTCAACATAAAAATGCTTATTTTTGTTTCAATTACATTGTTAGTATAATTAAAATCATTATATTTGGGCCAAGGAATATAAGATATTTGTGTAATAAATTAAATTAATTGTACTGTTTTTCAAATATTTTTTTTAAGATTATGACTCCAAACATGAATATCGTTGCTTATACGTCAACTGGATATGGATATACATAAAAAATATCATTAATAGTATTATTTTTTAAAAAATGCCGGCATCCTGGTATAAGGGTAGGGCGTCTTCCCAGTGATCTGGGCGTCCTGGATTCGAGTCCCAGTTTGAGCATGGCTGTTCATCTGTGTTCTATCAGTAAGGTATGTGACTGTATCCCCCTGTATTAAGGTGCTGTGCAAGCGAATGTGATGAGTGAGTAGCAGAAGTCGTACTCATGGCCCTAGTTGGCCCTGCTACAGAACAAGAGACGCTGTTAGGCTTAAATTACTGACTATTTCAGGGAGTTTGTCCATGGCAAGTGCCATAAGAAACAACAATAACATTTATAAAAAAATGCATTTATTTCAATTACGTGATTTGATTGCCAAGGTGTTAGATGAGCCATTCCTTATACTACCGATATAAATGTTATTCACAAAAATGAACACTAAAATACAAGTAATTTCTGATTTTTAAAACTTTGATAATGTCGTAATATGATATAAATGTGGTAAATATGATTGTTACGAGTGTATGGAATTAAGATTATGTATATTATAAGGTTTGCAGCTACAGTTCCGCTTAATGTCAACTTTTTTCAATTATTGCTATTAGTTACATTAAATCTTTCTCTGCGGCTTGCTGGCACAGAGGTAGCGCGTCTGCCTCGTGTTCAGGAGGTCCCGGTTCGGGCACGGTTGTTCTTCTGTGTGCTATCTGTGAGATGTATGAATGTGCTCCCCTGTAAAAAGGGGTTGTGCTAGCGAATGTCGTGAGTGGGTAGCAAAGTCGTACTCTTGGCCCTAGTTGGCGCTACTCAAATACAAGAGACACTTCATTCGGCTTAATCTGCAGCTGGGTTCAGCAGCGGGCTTGTCCATGACAAGTGCCATTTGACACAACAACAACAACAAATCTTTCTCTGCATTGCCTAATGAACATACCATGTATAATATTATCATGTTTGGGTTACTGGATTTTATTGTTTAAAATACCGACCATGGTGAACTTAAGTTTAAAGCATACTGTATATGCGAATTTGAATAAAGGTAAAATAACTGGCATATATTGATGTTCCAAATCTATTTAAGTTGGATAATTTAAAGGCTTAAAATCAATGCTTTGTTGAATGCCATGCAAATGACACCAATGACAGACTACGTAAATGGGTGTTTATGGCTGAAATAACACCATTGTAATGTTTTTTCTAGACCATTTATTATTTCCCCGAGGAAGAGGACGACATTATTGTTTCCGAATAATGGAGTAAACAACTCACTTGGGTAAAACTTACTGTCATTTAGGACACTTTAGTGACACGCCATTTCCGGATTCAGCAAACAAAATCTATTGCATATCCTTGAACAAAGATTTATTCTTATTTTATGAACTGGAGTAGTAAGTTAGATTGCTGAGATTTTATTAAATTTCAATATTTCGAGCTTCTTTCTTTAGTAGTACAAAAAATAAAAATATTTTCATTAATAAAACACGAGATCCCTGGTTAATTTCATTTGGGACAGACTAATGATGAGCTTAAATAGGATAATATATATTTTTTTAAAAATTATAGAATTTCTCATTGTTTCTCCTAGATTAAAAATAAAAAAAGATTAAAATGAAATATGCTGTGCATATTTCAATGCATCATGCCAGAACATAATTTCTTGAACGGCCAACACCACGTGCTCGTGCAAGTTAAATTATATTTTTGTTCATT
The DNA here is from genome assembly GCA_026289955.1 of Argiope argentata. NCBI lineage: Eukaryota > Metazoa > Arthropoda > Arachnida > Araneae > Araneidae > Argiope > Argiope argentata. Next base: position 830,214 of record JAOUZG010003149.1, read on the forward strand.
TTAATTGTTTCATTGAATTAGTAACTTTAGTATTGCAACGATCAAAAAAAATGTTTAAAATTACTTTTCTCTAGGTTTTTTTGTTGTAGAAATTATTTTTTTTATAAATCGGACCTTTTTTAAATGCAATAACATTGAGTTATTAAAAATTGATTTTTTGAAATGCTGGTGCAGATAATAAAAGTTTTATTTATCTCCTAAGGATTTTTTTGACGCCACAAACCTCACTGCCCAAACATCATCATGTTCTGGCATGATAAAAATTATTTATTACGTCCAAACTTCCTTTAATCCTTAAAATTTTTCATAGGGTATTTCTAAAAATGATAAGAATTATAATAAAAAGCGATGCGATTTAATGAATGTCCATTCCTAGTTACGATTATAGTTTTCTTTATTTAACCAAGATTTAGAATTATAGAATACTATTTTAAAACTGTCTTTTCCTTAACATATTAGCTATTGCAGTAACCTATTAATGTAGCAGCAAATATGCCCATCCTTTAAAAGAACTCACTAAGAAAAGGTCTAGGGTTAAATATATTTTTTATTGTGCATATTTACAATTTTGATACATATGACTTGTGGATATCTCATCGTTCTACCACGGTTCACAACCATCCAAACCGAACAGTCCAGCACTCGCATTCTAATTTCATTCAATAGCCACTAGAGTCGTTACAGTTCCCCTGGCGCAGCTTGCGCCATCTCGTGGAGACTGTCACAACTGCTTCTGTATTAAGTAATTATTACCAATATTAAATGTTTCAGTCATTTGTCAGACTAAGAAATCGCAAATGGTAACTCCCAAAAAATTAATTTAAAATTCAGATTTTAATCATTTTTATTCAGAAAAAATTCAATGCATATTTATTCACTTGAAACAAATATTTATTTATTACTCTAAAAAATAAGTATACATGTAGGATATTTCACGGAACTACTTTGTTTTACCGTCATTTGATTCTGTTACCCCATTGTAGGACGGGATTCAAAGCGAGAATTGTTAAAGGTTAGATCATTTCCAACGAGACGATAACTTTAATTAATACAGCATTCCAGATCAACGCCATCTGTCAAACTTTCGAAACACCTCTCAATTAATTTTCAGGCAGAGGCCTACTAATCACCGTTCGATAAAGACATTTTGCGTTTCGCGTTCGCTAACTACGTGGAAAGTTGATTCAGTCACATAATGCACTTTTTTTAAAAATTTCTAACGTACTCCTAGAGGGGATTATCTAACCTTCTGTTTATTTCATATCTCCATAATTTAATAATCCATTTCTTATTTCCCTATAAACTTCTCCCTTTAATTCTAAATAAATTCTTTTATTTTTTAAAGAAGTGTGTTCATTCTTCGTTTGCATTATTAAACATTCAACTATAAATGACGACAAGACAAGAAAATAAATATTACCTTAAATATTCTGATTTCTAGATGTTTCAAAGGAATTTAGAAAAAAAAACGGAATTATAAATTAAATCATCTTATAAAATGTCAAAAATATCGATTAACTTAAAATCAGAAACGATGAATTCTGTATTCAATGCAAGAGTTGCATTTTTAAAGAAGAAATATATTTTATTTCAGTCACTGTTTTAGCTTGAAAGTTAAAAGATAGTAAATTAAAAATTATCTTAATTGGAATGTAACAGCGTACAAAACAATATCAAAAGTTGTATTTTACCGTCTTCACTTAAGAGAAATCAATTCCTTTTGCTAAATCAAAGTGCAACTAATTGTGTATATTTTTCTTTTAAATAAACCCTTTTGTCAGCAGACGATTAATTAAACGAAAATTCCATTGCAATTAAAAACAAAACCTTTCATTGTTATGTACGAGCCGAATGGTAAAGGTTTCGTTTTCTGAGTGTATTTTAAAAAGTTGAGTCCAATAACTTTCTTTTTTCGGAAAGTAGCATTATAAGCTACTAAGGGACATTAATAATACAAAAACCTTCCTATCTACAAATTCATTTGTATTTATTTCTGTTTGCATTTAAGATTTGTATTGATTTCCGAAATTTCAACTCTCATAAGGAGAATTAAAAGTGAAGAAAGAATAAAGAATGGAATGAAATAAAGAGAATGAAGAATTAAATGAAGTAAATTAGACAGTAATTTAATAATGAAATAATCCTAATTAAAAAAGATTAAATATAGTTTCAAATCCTCCAATAAACAATGAATATATTGTCAAAATCTTAAGTTTTAAATGATTGGAATGTGCACCAATAATTTGCATTTTCATTACTGTTAAATCTTTTCACCTTACAGCATAGAATATCAAAGTCTTTAAAATACTTTATCTAAACTATTGGAGTAAATGCATACTTTATTTGTTTATTAATTCACTAAGGTATTCAACTCAAGATCTTAATAGCAATTTAAATTCTAAAGAGAACGCGAAGCTTTCGCATTCCGGAGTCGCTGAGTTCAAAAAATTTTATCGCTCCAGAAAGATTTAAATTTCATGCCTTAGATCGATATTCACTATCCGTAATTTGCAGCTGATTATGACTTTGTAAATAAATGTGACAGAGTCTATCGGATATAATTTATAAAACTTTCCCAACTGAATAGAAATTGAAATTTTAATGCAGAATATTAAATGGAAAATTCCATTTTCCAATACTTACACTTTAAGAGAAGGATTTTATCGAAGGATTGCTGTCATGAGGATAAATTTATGTAGTAGAAAATTTCAATCTTCATTCTTAATTTAGAAGTAATTTTCATATGTAGTATATTTATGCGGTAAAGCATCGTGTTTAGAAATAATTTAACCCTGATCTTTTATTCTTTGGCTCAAAGTTATTATATACTTGAAACTAGATAGGTTAATTTGGGCTTAAAATAGTTGAGACAATACCACTAAAAAATTAAGAGGATTAATGAATTTAGAAGCAGCCATCTTGAATTTAAAATTAATGCAAATAATGAAATGTCTATTAATGATGATGTGTCCGCTTTTTACCACAGAAAGAGGGGTGCCGTAGCTTCTGAGGGTATGGACCCCTGAACACCCGATGGCAGAAGTATGATTTCTAGCTCATATGAAGATGAAACACACACACACACGCTAGCACAGCCCCTTTTTACAGGGGAGCACATTCACACATCTCACAGATAGAACACAGAAAAACAACCATGCCCAAACCGGGACTCAGAACAGGAGGAAGACGCGCTACCTCTGTGCCAGAAAGCCGGCAAATGTCTATTAATATTTTATTAATATACAAATTTCTAATTATTATTCAAGAATTTTAATGCCAAACTGATAGCAAATAGTACAGGAGGCTTTTATTGGTACTTTTCCGTTAGCCGGGCGCAAGAGAAAAATCGCCAAGGAAATTCGGTGGAATTCTACATTATTTGGAGATATTTCATTTTAAAATCGCCGTAAGAAATTTGTCGAAATTCTACATTATTTGGCGATTTTTCACTTGCGCTTGGCTATCGAAAAAGCCCCCTTTTATTTAATTAGATATGTTTCATATTTGTGTAAATGGAATTACTGAACTACTTTTTTTACAGAAATTACAACAGCAACTCCTGAAAATAAACACAGAAGATTTAAAAGTATGCAAGTTTACAACGACATCACAACCAAGTTACATGACTAAAACATTGCAAATGCTATGTAGCATGATGTATGCAAGTAAATAGAAGTATCAATAACGAACCTTAAGAGAGCAAAACAGAAGTATTCAAAAGGCCATTTGAAACGAAACATGCTTCATATGGTGTTATTTATATAACGGAATTGTTGTTCTATTATGAATTAGTTTTCTATTAAATTTGAATTATATACTTTATCAAATATCATTATAAAAGTATATCTTCTTTCCCGAACAAAAAGGACGTTCTTGTATTAACTTCTTTTGCAAAAATGTTTTGATTTCAATTTACCTGAGATTCCTTTCAGCTTATCAGCTATCTTTCCCGATATCCTATAGAAGTCGAAATTCAAATTTGCATTTTCATCAGTAAAGTAATTGAGAATTATAAAGCGAGAATGTAAAAATAGAACAAAATCAAGGGAGGTAAATACAAAAGAGAAACTTGAGAGAATAAGTTTTAAAAATAATAGAATCTCATCATGCTGAAAGTTTAAAAGTTTGCTATGTCTTTTATGTAAACATTTATTACAAAGTAGAAAATTAGAAATAAGTGGTTTTGGAAATTGAAACCGTAGCTCGGAGGTAGCGAGAAATTCCTTTTAGTTAATTGTTACATAAATAGAGGAAATAGAATTATTTCATGCATTTAATTACAGTAAGTAATGAAAATTGCACTAAGTCAATAAGTGATTTATTTGATTTATAGCGGCGGCAAGCAGCTGATAATTTTAGTAAAAATTCGTAAATAGTCTGGAATATTTTCAGCTAAATTAACTTGGGGAGAAGATATTAAATTGAATTCGTATTCTTGAAAATCTTTTGAATCAGGCGTATGCTTATAAAAACAGACATAATAACAAAAGACACAATTATCTAACACGATGAAAAATTTTATTGAATGAATTCGATCAAATATTTTTAATCATTTACGTTTTACAAAAAATAAAAAAAAGATTAAAATGAAATCTGCTATGCCTATTTCAATGTATCATATCAGAACATAATTTCTTGAACGGCCAAATACCCTGTGCTCGGGAAAGTTAAATTATATTTTTATTCATTTTAATTGTTTCATTGAATTAGTAACTTTAGAATTGCAAACGATAATTTTTTTTGTCTCGCATTTGTTGTTAAAAAAATTCCTATTTTCTATTTATTTCATTTCATATAATCACGTGTTTAAAATTACATTTTTTAAGGTTATATTTGCTGTAATAATTATCTTATTTTTTTGTTATGTATTATTTGTAATACATAACAAAAATTACTTATTTGTAAATGCAACTTACTTACTTAATTCAACTTACTTACATAATGCAACTTAATTACTTATGAAATTACTTATGCAACTTAAATTACTTATTTGTGAATGCAATGGCAAAACGGTATTAAAAGCTGATTTTTTGAGATGTTCGTGAAGATAATAAAAATTTTATTTTTCACCTACGCATTTTTATTGACGCCACAAATCTCATTCCCTAAACAACAACATGTTCTGAAATGATAATAAAAGCAATGATAACACTTATTTCAATAAACGAATTAGTGAGCAAAAATTTTTGTTGTGTGTTATTTTAAAGGTCATAACATTTCCTTCGAATGCATTAATGCTAATTCCTCATTCATAGAAAAACGAAAGGACCAATTGTTTACGAACAATCAAAGAAAAAAAATAAAAATTACGATTCGTATCTGCTGCTTCCTTCTACTTGCGAGCATTTTCGATATCCGAGGAGATAAATTGTTGAAGATAGTCGATTTGATTTCTTTGATATCGTACCTGTATCGAACGTACGCTTTGGGTTATGAAAAACGAGATCTTTTTAAATTTGATTGATGATACTTGGATTAGAGCTTCACTTTCCTAGTTGTGGGCCCCTGAGTGATGATAGATTGAGCTATCTCAAGTCTTAGTTGGTGAACATTTGGTGGAATTCCCATTCCTTCGGGAAATTCTCTACCCACAAAGATGAAATTTTTCTACTAGGCTACTCATCCGCAGAATCTACCATAAGCTTAACTGTAGTATCGCGTGCAAATACATATTGGAGTTGCAATATGTATCTTGAATAAAACAAAATCAATTCTTGATTAAGCTTTAAATATTTTAGGCAGATACTACTGAATGCGTGTAGTAATACCTCACTGATTTTTCTAAGGTAATTCTATGCTTTTTAAAAAATTTAATTAATTTCATATGTGTTTTATGTATTTATGCATCTCATATATAGGTATGAAGGAATTAATTCAATTATTCAATATAGGTATGAAG
>JAOUZG010003149.1:836512-848201 GCA_026289955.1 Argiope argentata
TCAATGAGCTATTCAGAGACACAATTTTATACCCTTTGATTTTGTTAATTGTTTTATATGGTATTAGTTGTATTAAAATATTTACCTGGGATTATCAACTCAAAAAATTCCTCCCAGGGAATATTTAAGGAACTGACAGGAAAAATGTAATTAGTAAATTTATTTCCTAATTCAGTGGTTGTCATTTGATCAGCCGAAGCTTTAAAATATATTAGTTTAATTTTCAATACACTTCACTATCCCAACAAAAGGCCTGATTTTTAAATACTTATTTTTAATCTAAATTCTTATTATTTTTATTTTAACGAATTGTTAATTTTGGAAATTGATTGTTCTAAGTTTTACTCATTTAGGATTTATTACCTGATAACCTCACTAGAAAAACTTATTTTTAAAAATCTATAACTGATTTTAATTCGTTCGTATTTTAATATCATTCTTTTTATTACGCTCAATGATTTTTCTGGAACGGTTTTAATCCATAGCCATTCTATGCGTTCATCTCGACTTCATTTTTACATGTATGGTACTGGAATTCAAGGATCCTCTTTTTGAACCCTGTGATAAAAGCTCAAATTTATTGGTTTGATGCTGCTGTTTTTTTTATGGCGCTTGTCATGGAAAGCTCGTGGGGGTAGCCAATGATTTATGCCTGATCAGCGTCTCGTGTTTTGTAGTAGAGCTAGCTAGGGCATAGTGTACGACTAATACTGCTCAAACATCACATTCGCTTGCATAGCCCCTTTTTACATGGGAACACATTCACACACCTTACAGATAGAACATAGAACAACAATGCTTGAACTGGGACTCGAACCCGGGAAGTCCAGATTGCGGAGAAGATCCTCTACCCCTATGCCAGGACGCAGTCATTTTTTGGTTTTATTAAACTAATTTGGCTTCTTTTATCTGATAGAGGCATTTTGTCATTAGATTTCTGATGAATACATGATATTTTAGTTCTTGGAATTTCATGTTGTTGATATTTTATAATAGATATTATTTTAATTATTTCTAGTTAGTTCTAGAATATATTTCTTAATTAAAATGAAGTTTGTTACGATGTGTAATACACACAATGTAAGTGTTAACTATAATAATGTTTAAATGAGCCACATAACAATAAAAAGTTAGAATTTTTCATGAAATATGTGAAGCAATTATGATGTATATATATATATATATATATATATATATATATATATATATATATATATATATATATATATATATATATATATATATATTGCTTTTAAAAATGTATAAAATAAGTATTGCATTTTAATAACGGGATTTTTCACAAAATCAATCATGTGCGATAGGGTTAAAAATGATTTAAGAATGTAGACTATGACATTTAAACACTTTCAAAGAATTATATGATGAAACATTAAAAAAATTTCCCCTATGACTGAGCTTGGGTAGATGACTACGGATTTAACTGATTTTATTGAATCAAATGATATACTTTCAGATAATTTGTCATGTTATAGAACGAAGTATACGTATTAGATGAAATATAGACTTACAATATTCGATATTCATGCAATTTCATGATTTCATGAAACGCTGTCAGTCTAGAAATAAATCAATGGAAAAGTTTGACGATAACATTAACCTTTTGAAATATTATAACATAAAAATTATTCGCTTCATTTTAAATTATATCTTTGAAATATTTATATCACCTCCTTTAAGAAGATAAAGAAACAACGATTCTTGAAACCATGATAAGAAAAATGCATTCTTTCATGTGCACAAAATAATATCACCTTCAAAAATTTATAAATATATAAAAATGGTACAAAATACATATAGAGGTTTGATATTAAAACTTCATTTACCAAATATCATTTTGACTCCTCTGGGAAAACTTTTCATTAATTTTCTTCAAGAAAATTATTGCCGTATTTTATGAGAATATATTAATTAATTTTACTTACATTTGTAGGATACATAATCACTATTCTTCTCCTTCTTTTTTTATATATAGATATATATATATATATATATATATATATATATATATATAATACCTACTTTTACCGAAAGGGTCATTTTGACCATTCGAATTAAATTGTTGAGAATACATGCATTTATATTTAAATATATAACGGCTTAATAGGGACCCACATAGATATAGGTATAAATATAAAAATAAGTTTGTGTTAGCAAAATTTTGAATGTAAGAAGCAAGAAGCCGAAGACGAAAGTCAGTCAAATAGAAGCTATTATAAGTTGTTAGTAAGAAGGTATGTGAATCAATGTTTTGGTAGAAAAATAAATGGCTTTGAAAACCTAGATTAAAAAATGATTATTATATTATTTTTTTATTAAATAAACACAAACTGATTTTTCATCACATCAGTCCTCAACAAATTATTGATAATATAAAAGTTTTTTTTCTTTAGCTTCATGCCATATAGACAATCTATATTTTTTCTAATTAAATACCGAAAGGGGTCATTTTGACCCCATTGGTAGAAATACGCACAGATCAACTCATAGTAAACCTAGTATTAATAAAATTTCAAATTTTTTTTTGAAAGGTGAAACTCATAAATATCGATGACGGAGGATTATAAATGTGTCTGGCGAGGGAAGTTGAATCCCAATTAATAAAAGGGCTTAGACCTTTGCTTTTATGATGATGATGACGACGTGTCCGCTTTACGAAAGAAGAAGGGGTGCAATAGCTTCTGAGGGTATGGACCTCTGAGCACTGGAGAGAAGAAGTCTGACTTCTAGCTCGTATGAAAATGACACTCTTAATACATTGCTTGCATGGCTCCTTTTTACAGAGGGGCACATTCACTCATTTAATAGATAGAAAACAGAAGAACAACTATGCCCTGGCCAGGATTCGAACCCGGGACACCCAAATCACGAAGAAGATTCACCTTTGCTTTTATGTTGTTGTTGTTACTTATGGTACTTGCCTATGGACAGGCCGCCTGCTGATACAGCAGCAGATTTAAGCCTAAAGGAGCGTCTCTGGTTTTTGAAGTAGCGCCAACTAGGTCCAAGAGTACGACTTAGCTACACACTCGCCACGTTTGCTTGCACAGCCCCTTTTTACAGGGGGGCACAGTTACACATCTCACAGATAGCACCCAGAAGAATAACTATGCCCCAACCGGGACTCGAACCCGGGACTCCCAGAACACTCGCTACATCTGTGCCAGAAAGCCGGCCCTTTGTCTTTATAAAAATGTTATACAATTTAGTTTTCGTAAAACGAATTCCAATTTGGGTGCACTTGGGATTTATATATCTTTATGTCAATTATTCAATACAAGAATGAAGTTGCACGAAAGTTTATCGTGTGAAATATTTTAAATATCTGCATTTCCCCCTAATTTTCTATATTTTAAATACACATCTTTTGTAATCTTTTCTTGAGAAAGCTGATGTTTCAAAAATTGCTTTAACTCTTGTCACCATTATTGTTTCACCATGAATAACCCCTTGACAACATTTAAAAGATAATACGATTCGTGCTGATCTTACATTTCTGCCTATTTTAAAAATCTTTCTAATGATTCTTAAAATGGAATGACCTATCGATAATTTTTCTTCCATTAAAAGTTACCGTTGCTGAAATCTATTTTTGAGCGGAAGAATGCTGATATGTTTCGTGCTAATTCTATTTGCATGAGATCGTGATTCCACTGCGATCAATTCTTTAATAATGTATTACGAGGAATTAGATTTGTGCAGATTTTACAACACCTCCGCTTATTTTGTTACGTGTCAGTGCATTATTATCTTTGGGTAGCGCCTATAATGGGAAATAAATCGTGAAGTGTTTATTTTAAGGGCGACCGACACTTCAATATATCATGCAATATTAACTAGTAGTAGTGTTAATCGATCCCTTGGCAATGTAGTACAAAGACAATAAATGGTGCTAGCTCTAAAGTGCTTGTTCGTTTAGAATAATTCTTTTAATATTTTCTTAAATAACTTGATCTTGTAGAAACTTTTTTAAAAAGACGATATTCTTGATATTGTCGAAAACATTATATATTCTATAAACTTTATCCTTAGTTATGATTTCCGCTGATAAATATTTTTGATAATGCCGAAAACATCATATATTGTATAAATTTTATTCTTAGTTATGATTTTCATTAATAACTTCCTGATTTATACATTGGAGTACGATCAATAGATTTTTCCTTGAGTTTAATTCTTTCGAAATACTCTTCTAATGCTACTTAATAGATTTTATTTATAAACATTTTTTAAAAAATAGGGCATTACCATTATTTTCATATCTGATGTTGTTTAACCCTTTGCACTCCGATGGCGCCTCTGACTCGTCATTCAATATTGTTAATCATTTTGACGTTTTATTTATTTATTTTTCAAATTTAATTACTAAAAATGCCTGCATAATGGTTGAAAGATGTAGATTAGTTTTTCAAAGAAATTCGATTTAAAAGATTTACGTATATTTATTTTTCTTAGCAATAAACAAATCTTTGTATTAGGTGAATAATTTTGCATATAATTATTTTTAGGAGTGCAAAGGGTTAAATTCTGTTCACAATTTGGTTTCCACCACGTCAACAATAATGAACTCCTTTATAAAATATTACAAAAAATAAGCCCAGTGATTATTTTATCTTGCATCTGTTTGTAATAAAATTCTTATAACTGCTATTTATATAGTTTAATCCATTATTATGATTTAATGAATCCTAACATTATGTTTCGAAAATAATATATAGGAAGTTCTATTTTCCCTATCGTTGCTACATTTTGAATAATGATCAGTTTCTTGACAATGCATGTGAGCAAGACCAATTTTATGATAAACCTGCCTGCCATAAAAATCCTTATTACTCCTTTAATAGTTTGTCCTGTTGCTATTTTTTTCTAAGCTAAAGATTCCCTATTATTAAGCTTAGAAAATATTGAATTTTGTGCTTTATATACATAAAAAAACTTTATTCAGTCTTGTGGATGCAGTGTTAATAGAGATCAATTCCTTTGTAGCATATTTGATAAAGTAAGGAGGCCTCTTCTTTCCTAAAAGAATTATATTTATGATCCTTTAAACACCTTGACATATTATTATTTTTAAAAAATACCTAAAAGGCGTGCTTAAAAATATAATATGATTCTTTATATAGTCAGTTGCATTTTAATCAATTCCTTAAAAACGCGTGCAATTTTTACACTGCCGCTTGCGGTAAAAAATTTTTTACGGCCTTTTAAATAGTTTAACCTATTGTCATTCTTTTTTAAATCGAATTTCCTAATTTTCAATATTCGAAAATTTTATTTATAGTATTTTATGAATCTCATTTACTCGCGCGGCTGCATTTTTAACAGTGATTAATTCCTTGATAGCGCGCGTCATCAAATTTGATTTCATCATGCTATTCCTGCGGCAAAAAATTCTTCTGACATTTTAAAAAAATAGTTTGACTTAATATTAATTTGTTTGAATAAAAAAATCTCTAAAATTATTTTCCAAAAGTGTTCAATGCGATTTTAATAAACCCAACTCACTCTTTCGGTCGCTCTCTGGCCATTTATCAATTTCTTGATAATGCATACTATTAGTTAGCGCTTTATCACCCTTTGCAATGCTTATTTTGGAAAATTCTTTTAATGACTCTTTAAATAGATTGACCTATTGAATTTTTTTTCTAAAATAAGGTACCGCTGTTGAATTTTTTTTTTAAAGGAAGGAGTACTGCAACAGCAGAGCGGCGCTTCCATCGATCTAGCGAAGGAGCGTTTGCCTTGCTGGGCGCTTTTCCCTGCATTACTCTTGACACATAGTCGTGCATTCGGTCGCTCATCTATCTCCTTGCATTCCCTCACACGCGGATCATGCACGGAATGCAACCTTCCACCGAGTCCCATACCAGGATTTTGTCAAACAGGTAAGAGCCTTTAGAATGCAGAGTTCAATGCATTGGAATTTCTTTGCACTGGAGGTATTGGATGCTGGGACGGGGAAACTTCGGGCGGGATGTTTTTCCTTCATGCACAACTCAGTCTTCCCTCAACTTAAATGTACACATCCGTTTTTCAGTTCTTGAAAATTCAGGCACAAGGTGCTTGCCATGCAGCAACAGAACTTGAACAAGAGTTAAAGAATGTTAAAGATATGCACCTGAATAAGCAGCGGAATTTTTATTGCAGTCAAAGAAAGAATACATAGAAAGAGCGCGTTAAATAAATTGGGGAATTTTTTCCCGTCATTTATTGATGATAATGCAGGAAAATGAATTTGAATTTCAAGGTCACGAGAGGTATAGATAATAAATTATAGTGCAAGATGAAATACTATAGAAATTAAATAGTTATTATTTAAATTGAACTGAAGAAACTAATGCCGGCGAAGTATTATCGAAGTTTGCAACTATTTTTGCGTTCAAAATTTTTTTCAATACTTGCATGAAAATTCGTTAGAAATGACAAAAATCAAAGATTTTTATCTATTCTAAATCTTAATAAATTAATTCATTAAAAGAAATTTAATTTTTTTACTTTTTCATGCACTTGCGGTTTGCAATTCACAGTTAAAATCTCTCGAGAAATGTAGCCGAAAATTTTTAGAAATATTTAATAAATATGACATTTGTTATAAGAAAATTAAAGTTTTGAATTTTGAACCTCAGGCACAATTTTGAAAGTTTCATTTGCTGCAAACTTGAACATGAAAATTAGAATTTTAATGCAAAGTTATATGAAACGCTAGAATGGGAAGAGAATTTTCTCCGAGAATTTTTGAGCATCCTTGATATCATAGTTTCTTTTTTTAATTGTCTATAAGATCTATAAATAGTTTAGTGATATGAATCTGATTATATACAAATAAAAAAAGATATTTTTATTTTGCATAAAAAAGAAAATTAAATTTTAGTGCTTATTTTACTTTCTTAGTTTCCTTTTTTAAAACTTTAACAGGTGCTTTTCTTTTAAGATTGTTTTTGCTACTCAAAATGATTTATTTCATAATTGATTCAAAGGAATTTTTTTCTAACAGGTAGACTTGTCAACTCTTGCACTTCCATTCGAAATAATAATTTAATTACTTAGAAAATTAATTTATCTTAGTAAAAGTAAAGTTTAATTTCATTAATAACTGAGTACAAACAATTTTGATTAAAATATTTAATTCAGTTCAATGCAAATTTTCTGTTTTAGTTTTCTTTATTTGTCTACCTAGTATTTTATGACAATTTAATAATATTTTTTGAAACAATGAATCTTGTCGATTTAAAAATTTTGTATAGTGTAAAACTTTCATTTGTTGTTTTCTAAATGCTGTGCACCTTTATTATGAAGATAAATAACTGTTTTTTTATGATAGAAGTTTTTATATTGTGAAAGTTATCTTTTAAGAGATAATGAGTGGCGTAATAAAGATAATTTACTTAAGGAATGTACTTGACAATTTCATTACTTATGTGATCATTAATTTTAATTATAATTATATTTATTATTTTTTAAACATAAGATATTGGTTTAAATAAAATGTATTTCCATTGCAGTGAGTTATCAAATGTAATTTTGCTATCCTATTATCCCAACATTTGAAAAACTTTATTGCAAATTAATAAATGTTTTGAATAAATAAACAATTAACTTTTTTACTTAGAATAACTTTGGAAAGTGCAATATTCTTTTTGTTATGTTTTTTAAAATATTGTGTTGGTTTTTGTATAATATATATGTATAGAATGCTTTTAATTATATAATAAAAATATATCCGTCATAAATGCTGTGTCTCAAATGTCAAATATTTTTTTCGGAATAGAGAAAAACAATTATTAAAGGAATATTTACAATTTCATTAGTTGTGAGAATTATTATTTTTAGTTGATAAATTCTTAATTTTTTATAAATTGAAAATGTATGAGAATCTTTTAATTCAGTGTAATGTATATAAGCATTAGCTTTATTATACAGTAACAGAAATGAGATTTTGTGAATTTTTCAAAATTTATCTTAAAAAAATATTTGTATTGTCCTTAAAAATCCAACTTTTGAGACGGTCATAAAATAAATATTTCAAGATGTGATCAGAGAAAATTAAAATTTTCTGTGTCAGAATTTTTTAAAGTCCAGATTCAAAAGTTTATATATTATTCTTGAACCGCCAAAAATATATGTAGATTGGAATAAAGTATATTTATATGCCATTATCGCTCCAAATAAAACAAAGTACCTGTACAAACTAAATGAAATAACTTTGCAATACCTAACAATGATAATTAAGCAATAAAATAAAAACAGGAAATATCTTTCTATTCAGTTCAAAATAACGAAATGAATTCATTTACCAATGAACTTCAGAATTTTTACACTTGAGTCAGTTTTGTATTATAGATTTTTCCAAAACGCACCTTTAGTATCAATTTTTTTTATTTTATGATATAAAGAATTTGCCAGCACTTATGCTATTTATTATATGCCCAACCGCATTTTCGTTTTTGCATTTTCCATTGATTTTTCCGTTTATTTTCGGATAAGGAGGAGATGTTATTCTTTTTTCTTTCAGAAGGGAAATCAGTAAAGGGCAAAATTATTTCCCCTTTATTAAATGTAGCTTGATTACATAAACAAAGCTTTTTTTATAAAATTAAATTCGTTTCTTATCTAACCAACTTTAAAGAATAAAGAACTTCTTATATTCAATGATAAGCGAGAATTACAGGAAGATGTTAATTTTCATGAAAAGTTTTCTACATATTTCTATACCTTTCTATATAATTTTATGAAAGTATTCTATAAAAGTTTTCTAAATATCGATATGTTTTTATATATTCGTATTGATATTCAAGAATTTGCTCTTTTATATATTTGTATAGTTTTGATGCTATAAAAATGTTACAATAATTATAATTACCGCAATAATTCACTTTCTTTGAAAAGGAAATATCAACTAACCTGAAAATAAAAAAATACTGCTGACTATCAGAGGAATAGATTTAAAAAGATTTAAATATTTAAAATGCGAAATTGGAGTTTTTTTAAAACAAAGATAAGAAATAAAATTAACTTTATCAAACGCTATAATATTTCTTGTCACTTCTAACAACAGCTTTTAAAGAAAAGTCTTATTTTAATTTTCGTGTTTAATAAATAGATTGAATTCAATTTATTATGAAAGGGAAAAAAATGATTCTTTTTGCAAGTTTTGTTATAAATGGTTAATAAATTGTTTTGAATAATATGATTTATTATCTCATCAATTATTTAAAAATACGATATGACTGTGTTATTCAATTTATTATTTAGTTCATTATCCTGTCTAAAAAGGTTACTGGGTTTAAAACTGATGCAATTTCATAATTTGGATCAGCTTGATAATGCAGTTACTTTTCTAACATTTTTCCTTAAATAACTTAGTTTTTTTTCTAATAAATTATATTTTTTCTTTCTTGTTCCAATTATTTTTGAATGCTATATTAAAAAAATATAAATTCAACTAAAGTATCATATTAAATATTAGAGCATGGTACTCAGAAAAATATTATGCGAATGAAATGAAAAGAAAAAACTGATTTGTCTATTTTTTAAAGTTTACCAAAAACATGTAAAGAATGAAAATTGAGCTAGAAAAATGAAGTTTCCATGCATTACTTTTTGGAAATTTTGTCTTTACTTTTTTTGGAAATCAAAAAAATCATCAAGGATTTTAGACTCTTTGAAGTGTGTTTCTAATTTGAGAAAGAAAACAATTGAAGATAAGTTTTATGGGAATTAATATAAAATGAATAAAATCACAGATATTTTAACCATACTTCATAAACAAATTTTAAGCAGAAATCGGAGATAAATAGCATATATAGCAAAATATACTAATAGGATGTTATTAAAAGTATCTGTAAAATGAAACTAAACTTTATTTATTCTACAAATCCCAAGTTGACTTATGATGTCCCAAGTTGACTTATTCATATCCAAGAATTCAAGCAATTTGGCGAATGGTACAACATGATGTGAATTTTTCAGAAGTAAAATTTTATTTTAAAAACAAATATTATATTCTATATAATGCTTATATTCAGATACCAGTTTTTATATGTCTAGTAAGAACAAAAGATTCTCAGTAGAAAAAACACTACTGGCTATCACTATTTGAAATTTCTTTTAGTTCCGGGAGTTATTCAAAAACTGCGATTACCATTATTCTGTAAGATCTCTGTCCTATCTTACAAACAGCACAGTGTCTCTGTGCATAATATTCGGAAGTATGCACTGTAGTCAACTATTCTCAGTGGGAAAGCCACTGTTGGCTATCACCATTTGAAATTGCTTTTAGTTCTGGGAGTTATTCAAAAACTTCGATTACTATTATTCTGTAAGATCTCTGTCCTATCTAACAACCGGCATATCACACTCTGTGCTTAGTGTTCGGAAGAAAGCACTGTAATCAACCATTTAACATGCTATGTTATTATTCCATTTGGTAGTAGGAAATGGTGGTAATTGCGCCGAGCTTGTTTTTTCATTATTAAACAATTACCTTGTGCATTTGTCTAATAATGAACTAAATAATATGCGGACGCATGCACTGTAGTTAACCATTCAACATGCTATGTTATGATTCCAGATGGTACTAGGAAATGGATTTCGTTGCGCTGAACTTGTTTTTTTCATTATTAAACAAATACATTGTGTATTTGTTTAATAATGAACTACATAATATGCGGACGCATACGCTGTAGTTAATCATTCAACATACTATGTTATAATTCCAAAAAAAAAAGTAGGAAATGGGTTTGAGTTAAGTCATTGAGTTTAACATGTTTTTTCAGTATCAAACAAATATCATGTGCAACTAATATTATGAACAATGGATTAAAATATTATACACCTTCTAATTATAATCTTTGGAACTAGCTTGTTCTTACTTCAGAAAAAAAATCTTATAATCTCCTTACAAACACCCTCCCCAAATAATATGACTTTCTGATGAGCCATTTTTATTGCAGCCCTTTTGAAAATGTGTAGCTTATTTTCAGTTACCTAGTAATTCATCTATACTCTATACGAGTTACTAGCACTTGGTACTATAGAATTGGAAACCTTTGAAAAATTTGACTGGTTATTGACTATTCTAAATTTGAATAGAAAATTATTTTGATTATAAAATGCATAATTTTATCGCATTGTTTATTGCAGCCAATGATTCTTAAATTTAGCAATATACATCAGTGATCGTACAGATGCCCGTTCTATCAATAACTGACGTTATATATGATTATACTTATGTTAGAGCTAAAGAAATAGTTCAATATTAATTTTTCTTTAAATATAGAGTTCCGTTATGCGTAATATAGAATATTATCTTTAATTCAATATATATCATATTTATAAATATAAGTATTATTGGAAGTAATGATAAGTCTAGTAGCCTTTTCAGTACCATCAACTTGTAATGTAATATAAAAAGAGACTAGTAATCATGAAAAGTTACAATCAATTAAGATTTCAATTCATACCATTTAGCCTTCATTCTTCCATTTGTATGTGTGTTAACTCTTCTAACAACAGAATATGCAAGAAGATAAATGAAATATGCAAAAAATGTATATTTAACCTTTTTGATAAACCTGCGATGATTCAAAGAATTGCAAAATAATTAAAAGAAAATAATGAGTATCGCAATGTATATATATTTATTTTATTTGCTGGACTCAGATCAAAGAAT
>JAOUZG010003149.1:848211-863013 GCA_026289955.1 Argiope argentata
ATTTTATTTGCTGGACTCAGATCAAAGAATTAATACTATTAAATTATTTTAATTTATTTTACAGTATTAGCAAACAAATCAATGAAAAAAAATTGAAATAATTGAAAATCATTCGTTGCACATAATAAAATTTAAGACAGCAGTTGAATCATCAGCATAAAGCAAAAGAACTTGCGAAGGCTGAAAGAACGAAATTTTTAGGCATGTATTCATGATATAATTTTCTCATTTTGAGAATTATCTGAGTTCTTATCTATACTTTTTGTTGCAATTACTATATAAAAAGGGCCCGCGAAGAAACAAGTTAAATTTACTGGAAATTAAAATTGTTCAATTGTTCTTCTAAATAAAGTGTTATTTCATATTTTGTTATCTATGTCAACAAAAAAAAGGCTTGAATTATAAACCATTTTTTAATGATTTTGCTTTAGTATCTATTGCTGCAGTAATATAATAACTAACTTAAATACAAGCATTTTTTCATTTAAAAATGAGACTTATTAATTCAAAGTGTGTGCTTATTTTTATAACGATTTTATTCACGCATAATATATTTGAATATTTTTTAATTTTCTAAATATTATATGCATATTTTTCATTCTTGGAGCATTCAGAAAATAGAGAATTGAGAAACAAAAAGAAACTAAAAATGACGCATTGCACCCAGATGTCGTCACCTTTTAATCCCTTCGTATTAGTATCCACTCAAGCCGATTAAAAGAAATATTTCTAAAAATGGCAAATAACTTCATTTATAGGATCTTGACGTATTTTGAACTGTCTGTCAAGACGCTTACGTTTTGTAGTTAAAAAAAGCAAAGGAAGGCATCAGTGATTGCATTTCAATACATTTCTTGTACATAAAAGTTATTTAATCAAAGTCGGAATCTCCGAAACGTGACATCATGTATTATTCCCTAAAGAAGCATCAAAAGTCAAAAGATCGATATTCATTACATGCAAGAGCATTTAATCCTTTCATAATAACGCCTACTCAAACCGAATAAAAGAGTTGTTTCCAAAATAGCAAGTTAACATCGTTTATAGGACCTTGACCTACTTTAAATTGTCGCTTCAGTTCTATATATTTTGCGATCGAAAAAAGATGAGTATCAATGATTGAATTCTTCTACACGATCCTATTTTTAAACCATTACATTGCAAATTTTTCAATTGTGGTTCTTAGTCATCAAAACATTGAGGTGAATAACATGTAAAAGTTTTCAATCCTTTCATATTAACGTTCGCTCAAATTGAATAAAGAAAAATTTCCAAAGAATCGCAACTTAATATTTTTATAGGATCTATTTAGAATTGTCTTTTAGAAGATGTACACTGTGTCATCTTCGAGGGGAAAAGGTTGGTCGTCAGTGATTACATTTTAATACATTTTTTGTACATAAAATTGTTTCATTACGGTCTGATTTGAGGAATATTATGTAATGCATTTTTCCCCAACTAGTCATCAAACATCAAAAGATCGATATACATCCCTTGTAGAAGAGCACTTAATTCTTTCACTTTGCGCCCACTCAAATTGAATAAAAAAGTTGTTTCCAGAAATAGCTGATTAACTTTACTCGGAGGATCTTCACACACTTAAAGTCTTAAAGGATGTTTGCGGTATGCATCTAAAAGTGGTCGAATCAAAAACGTGAATTAAAATACTTTTCTTTTAAATGGGCTTACTGTAAGAGAGAGAAATTTGCTTAATAATATATATCTGCATATATAGTATACTGATTATACATTAAAATATTTAATTTTTTCTGTCACAAATATAGCATTTTTAAACAACAAAATGCCTTTATTCATTTTTCTTTTAGTTTGGTCATTTTTTCACTGTATACTTACTTTGTTATGAAATATGGTAGTAAATGAGTGCTTTGCATTATATTTTTTGTGCATAAAATTATTATTCATTTTCTGATTTTCAAAATATGATACTGTGCAATTTTCCTTCAACAGAGCATCAAATATCAAAAAAAACTAGGTGCATTACTTTCAAGAATTTTTAATTTTTTTCATATTATTTCCCATTCACGTTGAATAATAGACATATTTCAAAAAATGACACATTAAAATAATTTATAAGAACTTGCCTTTTGCTTGATTATCTCTAAAAAATATACAATTTATTCTAAAAAATGGCAGTATATCAATATTTTTCTTATACATAAAAAAACTTTCATCGCAATTTGATCTTTAAAATGTTGCGCTATAAACTTTTCGTTAACTTCGTGTCGGATATGAAAGGATCGAAAGGCATGATTTACAAGGGACTTTAAATATAAATTTTATATATAAACTTTCTATCCTTTTATGCTATCGCTAACAAAAATCGAATAAAGATTTCCGAAAATAGTAAGTTAGCAATGTTTATAGGAATTCGAACTACTTTCAAAATATATTTCAAGAAATATATATTTCTTAAAACATGAAGAAAGTCGAACCATCCGGAATAAGTGGCCTTTACCGACTGCATTTCAATAGATTTCTGACGGAAGTAAACCTTTTCATCATTGTTTACTTTCCCAAGTTTATATATCTAACGGAACATCAAATATGAAAAGGCTGAATGAAAAGTAACTCTAAATGTCTAATTATCTCTAAAGATATATGCATTTTATTCTAAAAAATGGCAGAATATCAATTTTTTTTCTTATAAATAAAAACCATTTCATTACAATTTGATCTTTAAAAAGTTGCACTGTAAATTTTTCGTTAACTTTGTGTCGGATATGAAAGAATAGAGATGTATAATTTACAAGACACTTTAAATAAAAACTTTATATTAAAGTACTTGTTATATATATTTTCGATCATATTTTGTTAGTGCTAACGCAAATTGAATAAAGATTTCCAAAAATAGCAAATGAACAATATATTCGACCTAGTTTAAAGCATATTCAAAGAAATATATATTTCTGAAAAGATGAAGAAATTCGAGTCATCCGGGACAAATGGCCATTATCGACTGCATTTCAATAGATTTCTGAAGGACTCAAACCTTTTCATCATTGTTTGCTTTCCATAACATTATATTTCAAACGGAACATCAAAGATTAAAAGTAAGTCCAAATGTCTAGTTATCCTTAAAG
The DNA here is from genome assembly GCA_026289955.1 of Argiope argentata. Lineage (NCBI taxonomy): Eukaryota > Metazoa > Arthropoda > Arachnida > Araneae > Araneidae > Argiope > Argiope argentata. The sequence continues at coordinate 851,313 of JAOUZG010003149.1, forward strand.
GAATATTCATTTTATTCTAAAAAGGGCAGCATATCAATATTTTCCTTATAAAAAATATTTCATCACAATCTGATTTTTAAAAAGTTGCACTGTAAATTTTTCGTTATCTTTGTGTTGGATATGAAAAGATAGAGAGGTATAATTTACAAGCGACTTTAAATAAAATTTTTATGTTAAAGTACTTGTTATATAAATTTTCCATCCTTTTTTGTTAGCGCCAACACAAATGGAATAAAGATTTATAAAAAAAAGCAAATCAACAATGTATTCGACCTAGTTTAAAAAATATTCAAAGAAATATATATTTCTTAAAAGATGAAGAAATCCGAGTCATCCGGGACAAATGGCCATTATCGACTGCATTTCAATAGATTTCTGACGGACGTAAACCTTTTCATCATTGTTTGCTTTCCAAGGCATTATATCTCTAACGGAACATCAAAGATGAAAAGGCTGAGTGAAAAGTAACTCCAAATGGCTGCTCGTATGTCGGGATCTTTTGCATTTCTGTGTTTGTCAACAAGAAAGCTCCGGGCCTGAGCCTAATGCAACCTTTGATATTTTCCTATAGATAAAAGGCAGTGATGGGTGCGATCTCCAACAGTTGGGTGAGACGGAATAATATTAGAAGGCTTGTGAAAGGAATGTAGGTGTTTCCCATCTTTAATCGATCAGAAAGAGCGCTCTCGCAGAGAAAGTTTCTTTTTTATTATTGAGAGAGGAGAGAGAGATTTGAAGGAATTTCTCTCTCGGTGTTTACCAAAATAAATTCCATTTCTACTGCAAGGGTGTGCCCGCTTTTCAGAAAGGAATTTCTCCTCGGATCTTCATTCTGACGGGCCTTTCAGAAATCTGTTTTGCAATTTTATCTCGAATGCTGCGCGTAAATATCAATATTTGAAATCGTTCTGGACAACAAAGGAATTTATTTGAGCGATTCGGCAGATTTTTGAAACCATCAGCGAAATTAATTGAAAGTGGTTCTGAAAATATGTATCTTGTCGTCAGCGGCAAACATGCATTAGTGATTCGATTCAAGGTAAATCTGAAGTATATATGGGAAAATATTTTGATCTTCCTTATGATATTTCGAAATATTTTTTGAATTTTATGCGGAAATCATAAGTTTTTCTTTATTTTTACCATGAAAGAATATGATTCGTCGACTTCACAGGAACTTTTGAAATCATATGCCGCATTAAAATTTAAATTAGTTCGTAAGGTAGGCGCATTTTGCTATAAAGAAAACTTAGCGTTTAAAAATAAAGAAATATGACACACAATTTAAAAGTTTTTTATATTATTTTTTCTAAGCACTAACTCTCCAGATATTCGTATTAATCTTCTAAAAGGAATTTCACACCACACGTTCTGTTTAAAGAACCAAATTTGAAGTCTTTCTAAAAAAGAAAGGAAACTATCTAATTCCCTGAATGCGGATTTTTAAATTCGAGTACTAGAAAAATATTCAGTTCTTGTTTTAGTGAATTTATTAAGTGTATTTATTTTTTTCTTCTTCATAAATGAAAGTATTATCAAAAAATTATCACAACTTATTAGGAATTTGCTGTAATTAATCCCATGCGATCCAGACAAACAGATATTTCGATAATTTCCCTCTTATTGGGTTCAAAAAAAATTCCATTTCTTCAGAAATGATGTTTCCAATTTTTAGAAAGAAATTTCTCCTTTCGATCATTATTCTTTTCTTCCGATATTTATTTTGTTACTTTATCATACATAGTTTGCATAAAATCGAAATTTATTATTTTTTCTATACCAACAAAAGAATTATGTGTTCCACTGAACATGGATTTCTGAATAAAGGAATTATAAAGAAAGGAATATAAAAGTGGAATTGAAATACAAATAAGGAATGGATCGATTTATTTTTGTTAAGAGCTAAAATCTTGTGGTAACGAGACGAAAAGTTTGCTTTTGAGTCGCCATTACTTCAGTGTAGACTGTATTTTATTAGATGTTACTACGTTTTTATGCAAATCTTTTTGAATTTTTTAGAAAGTATAAATTTCAGTTAAGAGTAAAAATAATAAGTTGATTCTTAACTTTTATTTTCTATTTCGTGATATCTATGAGGACTGATAGAACCCATACTAAAGGTCTACAATTCATTCAAGTTTCAGTTTCAGTTTCAAAATTTATGAACTTTTAAATTCCAAGTAGACAATAAATATAAATTACTATACCATATTTGTCCCTCTGAAATAAATGCCTGAAGAACCTTCGCGAAAAGAAAGTCAAGAAATCAAGAAGAATCAGGAGATGATTCTCAAAAATCAGTCAGTGTTCAATGAATAATTAGACACGTTAAGCGTCTTTAAACGAAATCCTTTGAAGCAATAGAAACGTCTTGAAGGCATCGGAAGTGAACAGATCAATTGTTTATTATTAAAATGGGCTCACACAGAATGTGTTATCTCCTCTAGCGGTAATTATATGCTGTATTTTTACAAAAATTAGATAGAATACTATATTTTTAGTCTATATTCTTTAATCAGCTATTTAGATTTAATGATTCTTTTTTCATTATAAATGTTTTTTGAATCAGCATATTATATTATAATAAATCATTTTTCAATAAATAATAAAAGTTTGTTCACATTTTCAGTTGAGGGGTTTTAAGCATTCCATATTTATAACTCTTTTAGCTATTTAAGAGTTATGCATTAAAAAGGTGTATTTTCAAATATTGTGGATTTTTCCCAATTTTCAAAAAGAATATTTTTATGCAGATAATAAACAGTAATTTTAAGAATTTAGCAACAAAATGTTTCAAAGAATCATATTCCACCATATTCATTAGTATTGTTTTTTCCAAATTTAAACGGTATTCTATAATTGTATTGCCTAATCTAATATTTTGTTTTCTGAATTCGTTAATATTTATATTATAAAATACTTATAATTATTATAAATAGTTCTATATAATGACATTTTTATTTCAAGCTATTATGAATCTGTCGTTCAGGAAATGTAATAAAATAAATTTATTTAAATAATAAAATTGTTTCATCCATTTTTAAATTCATATGTAGGAAATAATCACTTTTTTATTTAATGAGTTCTTTTTTAATGAAGTTCTGTAATCTTTGCTCTGTGTTGTTAAAAGTGTAAAGGAAATCTATATAATGAGATTTTATTTAAAAGTTTTAGAAATTTGCAGTTATTAAGTCATGTAGAATTATTATCAAATAAACTTTGAAAATTAATAAAGATAAAAGAAAATTTTAAAAATCAAAAGAATCTAGATACAGAGCATATGTTTTCAAATGAACTGATCTTGCAAGAATATAAAAGTGGTTAACAAATGGCATATTTTACCATATTGATTTGCTTTTACTTTCTATTATAATTTTTTATAATGTATTCTTTTATAAATTATATTTTTGATTTTTGATAGCTTATAAAATAGCTTATAAAATTTGTTTAAATATTCCTCTGTGATTGCTACATTAATAAATTTATATTATCTAAGAAATCCAACACATATTATAGCCACTCAAGTATTTTTTTATACATTTGGAGGCAGAAAGAACGTTTCAATATTTGTGTAATTCAGATTTCTAATATTCCATAATTTTTTTTAAATTTATGTCATCATTTTATTACAAAAATATTAAACAAGAAGTCTTAACATAATTAACTAGATCGCCAATTTTCAAAGAAATAATGTCAAATATTTTTTAAATTTCAAGGTCTTTCTTCATAAACATGTAAAAAATTTATAAAAACGTGTTCGCAACGAAAATATTCGTTGAGAACATCTGTTTATAGTCAGATTTATATATATATATATATATATATATATATATATAAATTACGTTTATTTAGTCTTTTCCAAAGTTAAAACTGCTTCCATGAAAATTATCTAAGAACTATAGTCCATATTTAGTAACCAGTTAGATTAAAATCTGAAATGCCATGTATAAAAAATGGTGCAAGGATATATAATTAGAAATTATATATCTATTTTATTTTTTTCATCAAATTGTTTCTATTTGATCTTAAGAATATTAGAAAAATGCTTTTTTCTTCTTTTATCGGAGTCAAAATTGTTTATTTTCTAACTTCCTTTCAGAAAATATTGCACAGTGAATCAGTGTCGGTTTCTGGAGCAGAAAAAATTAAAAAGAAAAATTGTATATGTATTTATAGAATAAATAAATAATCGAAATTCCGAGGTCGTGGGTGAAAAAACCGTTCATTTTCTTCGGGAATTTGAGGAAAAAACGTTCAGAACTTTGAACGCCGTAAATTATTTTGAATAAACATACAGTCCAGAAATGTATAGGGGGAGGGAAAAGCTCTGAAAGATTCAGTTGGTATATGTCTTTCGAGCTAGCGCTTATCTCTTCAAAGCTTCCTGTGTTCCCGTTGCGAAAGGGTATGTACCGCTTCATTTTCTATCTAATTGAAGTTTTTCCGATATATTTGAGTATATGTTAACCAAATAAAAATATTTCTACTATATGTTCGATCTACTAATATCTCTATGCAGTGTTTTTGACCTTTATCTCAAATTTAAAAATTTGACAGAAAAAACAACAGAAGTTTTAAAAAATTAAAAATTGCACGATTTGAAAATTTAAAAAGAATGGCGTATCCTTAAAACTTCCTTCGGATCTTAATTAATATCTGATACTAACACTGGGTTACTTTGATTGAAAAGTGGACCTATAAATAATAAATATGATTAGTAATACAACAGTTTTGAAGCTGTTTAAAGACATGTTTAATAAACATAATAGTTTTTAAAACCTGTTTAATAGACTTTCTGTTTGCTAGTTATTAATTTGTTTATTTATTTTCTGCTTTAACATCTTAGAATCAATTTTCTCACATTCCTTTTAAGGAGCGATTTTAATTGATATTGAGTCAAAATGTTATTTTAATAATTAATAACCTGATAATCAATATTCGAAAATATTGGAATTTAAAAATTTTGAAACTCCAGCATATCAGATGGTAAATGAAAAATCAGTAATAATATTCCATTATAAATGTAAAACAGTATAAGATAAATAAAAGTATTTCAATTAAAAAATGAACGAATGTTTCAATAAAATTTAGAAAATAATAATTGCGTTTGAGTGTATTTGAGTCGAAATAATACGCTTTATCCGAGATTTCTTTGAAATAATACTAAAGGAGCGAAGAGCTCAAATTATTAATTAGGTGCAAGTGCTGGAATATTTTGTTATATATTTGTTTGGGAAATTATTTCTTGGAAATAGAATATTTATTTACATTCATTAATTAATCATGTTCAAAAACAATATTTGAAGGATGAATAATTAATGAAAATATTAAATGAATCTACAGTTATGTTTACATTGAGTTTGTTATTTTCAGTTGTCTCAAGCTGAATTGAAATAATCAAAAATATTTCTATCTTAAAATAAATATTTTCGTGTCGATAAAATAGTTTCATCATTCACATCGGCATTGTTCAAAGCAAGAATGTGATAAAGCTAATGCATTAATTTAATTGATTTCCACCTGTGATGCCAACGGCAAAATACATAGGTTCATATCTTAAAATTAATGATTAGTATTTGCTCCCAGTTTTTGTCATTACCGTTTTAATAAGCAAGTAGATAATTTTGGGGATATTAATTTGGATTTCCATCATTATTTGGTCTTAAGCTTTTCACTTTCTATACTCACCGCCTTTGAAGACTATTTTAATTATCAAAGCAAGATGATGGACTAATTAGCAAATCAATTTGAGTTTTATAAGAATTATAATCAACAGGAACAAGGAAAAACAAGTAATATAAAAAGCATTTTTTAAAAATCAATTCCTACTTAGGTTAACAAAAAAAAGTTTATTTAAGCTATTTTTTATTAAATAATTACAATTAATATAAACATGACAAAATCACAATATTTAGCAGCAAAATCGAAGGCCAAATTCCCTTGCAATTTTTCATACCCTTTTCTATATATGGTGTTCGAACTCGCAACCCAAGGTATGCGAATCCAAAGCCATACCAAATAGACTATCTCGATCTAACATTCCCAAATACTATAAATATTTGACCAAAAATTATACCAATGTAGAATTTTCGAAGCTAATCAAGGATTCAAAGCCAATTGTGACAACGCAAAATGCGTGATTTTTTCTATACTATTTGGGATAATGCAATAAAGATTACAAATTTCTAATTTTCTTTATTCTATATTATTTTAATTCGAAGTACTTCGGAATCAATTGGAAATATTGATTAATTAACAATGTTTAATTTTTAATGCATCAAACATTATGAAAATAAACATAATCGTTTAAAATAATCGGCCGAAAACATGTTAAGCCTAACCTCATTAGTGTGGGGAAAAAACAAACTGATTCGTTACTTATTTGACGATGGAGAAATGGAAGCCTTATAGTGAGAAAGTTAGTTTTTAATTTATTAATAAAAATTTAATGAGCTAATATTTGAAAAAACTGCATTAACATCAAATGTCATCCACTACAAGTTTAATAAATTTACTTGAACTTGATTTGATAAATAAAAAGTATTCTATTAACGATTGAAAATTTGAATCACATGACCCCAGCTGGGGAATAGCAAATAGCTGTTTAAAATGGGACAACAGTTTGCCATTATTCCAAAGATGTTGTCTCAACTGTTCACACGAGGACAATACAGGGACAACAACAGAAGGACAATTATTGCGCGCAATAGTTAGCCCCCTGCTCAAGAGAGTATGCGAAAAAGTTTCGAGGAGACCATTCCTATTGAATCACCAAAATACTAACTGTATTCATATTCTGAACAAATAAATTCGTTCTGATATTGTATACCAATCTTTGCTCATTTTTTTGTCATCGTCTGTCTATTGTTTCAACAGAATCACTTAAAAATAATTTCGGCATTTTTGTATAATTGAGCATTATGAATTTTAAATGTATCTTCAGTGAAGACATATTTAAAATCATGATGCAGTCACAATAAAGTAGATTTACATGACGGCACAATCATGTAGTAAAAGATGACCTTTATATCTTCAAACAATAACAAGAGTAAGTTAGAAATATAATATAATTTCTTATAGTGTGCTGTGACATTTGTTTTTTCCTTTGCAAAGCATGCTACTGCTTTGAATTTTAAGTATTTCATACTCTGGCTAAGTTTTATTAATACCGAAAATGAATAAAATGTTGAATAATGACTGCATCTCTTGGATGCCATTAGTCACTTAACAAGTTTAACTGAGCGTGCAAACTAACAATAAAGTATAACTTCTTATACTTCCTTCTGCAAGAAAAATAATGTATTTAAAAACTTCATTAGCACGGCATGCTTAACATGCATTCCATGGCATGATATGGCGCCATTTCAATATTTTGCTGAATATATGTTTCAACTAAAAGCAAAAATTCAAACTGAAACAACTATTTACAGCACTTTTAAATAAATTGTAGGATTAGATATATAATGAGATCATGAAACGATTTCGAAAATAGCATGCAGAACTATTTTTATACGAATACTCTTAAATGCCAGAATATCTCATAGTTCATGTATAGTCTCAAATCTCAGTTATGTATTTACCCTAATAATTTTGGAAATGGATAAAAAGCACTCCGGAAGATATGAAAATCGTTAAAAGTCGTTACTACATCATGAAAATATCATTTCAGGGACATTTTTTTGTTCAAAAGAGCACATATAGTTCAAATGCTTTATTACCCTTTTTTAAGCAAAATATATTGAAAGAACAACTCGTGAACGTTAATAATCTATTTTATATTGTAGCCTAGCAACCAGTATCTATGAGCAATACACAACAATTTCCTAAACGGGCGCCATACATAGTGTATAACAAACATAATATTTCGGAAGCTGACCTAGTTCGTTTATTACTTTATGTATTTTTTCTAATACATAGAGAAATTAATTCGATTCATGTTTTTTCTTTTGATAAATGAACTATATCTTTCAAGCTTTTTTATTTCGATAAAACCTAATTTTATTAAAAAGGAAGTAATGAAGAATGCTTCATGATTATATTTTTTTTATCGTTGAAGAAATGATGCAAAATGCGTTATGAGCAAGTACTGTATTTTTCTTTCTTTCTTTCTGGTATAGAAAGCCTAGAAAGAGTACATAGAGTGACTGTCAAATTAAAAAAATCGTTTCCCGTATTTTCAGGAATCTCCATATTTAAGTTGGTGAATGTTGTGAAGCAAAAGCTCAATAAGGTAGAAGATTGAATCTGGCACATAGTCTTTACATAAAAATTGTAGATTTTTTATCAAATTCATCTGTCAACTGATTTCCTTCAATGTATTTCAATTAGCTGCCAGTTTTTGTGTAAGAATATATGATTACTCCAAAATCCAACATGAAAATTCAAAAACTCATAGATTTTAATTTTATCATTAAAATTTGAAAAAAAGATGCAGTTTTGACAAAATCGTCAAAGGATTGACTGTATGTCCTTTTAGACTTGTGAATATAATAGCGCAAAAACGCAAAAATCTAGATAAGTGAAATTTGATGTTATTGGCATTGCGATTATAAACTTGTATTATATTTTTGATTTTATTCAGTCCATTCGTAGAAGATCCAAAGAAATTAGATATTCTCCTTATTCTACCAGTGGCCACATTGTAAATGAATACAAGAAAGTCGAAGAGAAAAGACGTCTGCTAGTTAGTTTCACATCATAAATACTCCTTAAAAACTCATGCCATCGGAAAATTAAGCTGATAGCTCTACCTCATAAAAATTAAAATATTTCTATTTCATGATGAGTAAATCATTAATGTATTATATTTCTGCTCAAATTCTTTTTAAGATATGAACAACGAAAATAAATTTAATAGAAAAAGGACCACATGTACAAAATACGTGAACTAATATGCGGGATATAGCATAGAAGGAATATACACCTCACATAAGAATTAGAATATATTTCAGTTATGCAATGCTCAAAATTCTTCTCAAGTAAAATGAATCAGTTGATGAGGGAATTCTATGATCGATCAAAGTCAATACAAGCAATTTTTAAACATTTAATCATTCTTCTATAGGGGGAGACAAATCCCAGTGGACATACAAAGTGATAATGGGAATGAGAATGACAAAAAAAATTCCATCATTACATGAATTAATCTCTTATCATGATGATGACATCGCTACTTCTTTATTCATTTATTTTTTTCCTCTGATACATCGCTTCTAGACTCAGTAATCTAAAGATGGATTTCTTTTTAAGAGGAACAGAAGATGTTTCCTCCCTCCCCATCCTCCCTCTTATTTCTTTTTTCTTTCTTCTAAGTGGAAATCTCGCGTTACTTTTGTTGAAATTCAAAATATCTTCAAAAAGTAACACTTTTAAGCTTTTGTTTGTGAATCAGGTTGTTAAGGCTGCATTAATATATTCGGCATAATACAAAAGCTCAGCATGTAAAATTCCCGAGAGTAGTGTATCTAATGGCTAATGAACTCGCTGAAGATACTTCCTTAACGCATCTAGCTGCGATCGTCTTCCTAAAGAAAAGGAATCATAAGAGTCTGTAGCCCACATCAGTCCTTCCACATGACGCTTCCAATGTTAGAATATATTGGGCTTTTATGTAATGCTTAAGATTCACCCCACGCATAGTGAATCAGCTGATGAGGGGGAGTCCATGATCGATCAAAGACAACGCAAGCAAATTTCAAACATTTATGCATTTTCTCTGGAGGGGACAAACCCCAATGGACATGCAAAGTGATAGCGACAACGAGTAGAATAGAAGCCTATGAATACGGGAATTAACCTCTTGACTTGGTTGAAATGTCGCCGTTATTTAGTTATTTTTTCCCCTCTGAAACATCATTGCCAGTCTCGTAACCGAAAATGAGTTTTCTCTTAGGAGAAGAGAAACGGGCCGAAATCAAAAGTTTCTCTCTCGTTTTCTCTGCTTATTTTTTTCTTCCCCATTCAAGAGGAAATTTTGTTTAACTTTCTTTTTTTTTAAGGATTTCTTAATATCTCCGGAAAGTAACATCTTTGCGTTTTCTCTTTAGAATCCGAGTTTCATTACTGAGTAAAGAAGAATTCATTAAAAATGTTTTTAAAAACAAGGATTAAAAATAAATTTTTAAAAATATTTTTCTACACTTTTATTTTAAATTCTGAGTCATAAAAACTCAGCTTTCTTAGATTTTTTCTAATTTTTTTGATATTATTAAAAAAATTTCAATAACATTTGTAGAATCCATTAAATATATTAATCTCCTTTAATTTCAAAAATAAAGAAACTCAAATGTCTTTAGAATTTTCTGGAGACATTTTTCTGTGTTTTCAATGCATTAAAAAAATCTCCTTAAGATTATTTTATCTAATTAATTTATTTAATGGAACAAACAGGATTTTGTTCAAGGGCAATTCACTATGTTATCACTGAATAATCAAAATGTTTCGCAACAATCAGTTTTTAATACAGTAATATTTGCTTAAAATACGGAATTAATTTATGCAAAGTTATATATTTTGGTTGTAATAAGTACTTTTGGCTGTAATACTCGACTTTCATTTCAAGTTTAGCTGGAAAAAATCCGAATTTGTCCTATAGTAGAAATATCCATTATATTAAAGTATCTTTCTAAACATGTAGTTTTCTCATAAATATTTGAAAAAGAAACTTAACATAATGATTCGTTAATGAATCTCTAAAATATGTGGTTTCATACAAACACCTGGAAAAATAAATACCATAGTACTTGCTTCGAGCACCCTATAGCATGTGGCTTGAAATTTCTGATATAGTGTAACATAATTTCAAGTTAAAACAATGTAAGTTTCTAATTTTGAAGGATTTTCGATAAACTTGGAAAGGACTCAATACCTTCTGGTAAAATTTACTATTTATACCTTCGTCAAAAGTAAAGCTACAGAAATATGCTTTCAATTATAGTTGAAAAACTATAACGTAAAACATTAAACAATAATTAATTTATGTTCATTTTTGTTGCTTTTAATCAAACGAACCCGTATATTTCCTTAAATATTTTATTTGATTATAAATAAAAGCCAAAAAATATTTATGCTATTATTAACGTTATTTTTATTTCAAAATTGATGGCTGGTTTCATGATAAAAACCAAATAATGATAAAATAATTTTGGGATAAAAATAAAAATAAAATAAACAGTAACTTGAGAAAATTATAATGCAAAACATTGTACAATATTTAATTTATGTTCCTTTTCATAAAATGAACTCGCAGATTTTCTTAAACATTTTATTTGATTATAAATAAAAGTAAAAATTATTTATAAGATATTATTAAGATAATTTTTATTAAAAAAGCTGATTACTGGTTTCATAATAGATATCAATAAAACGTAAGTTGGGAAAACTAAAATGTAATACATTAAAAAATATTTAACTAATGTTTCCCGTTTCTTTTAAACAAATAAACTCGTAAATTTTCTTAAAAATTATATTTGATCATAAATAAAAGTCAAAAATTATTCCTAATTTATTATTAAGATTATTTTTATTTCAAGATTGATAACTAGTTTCATAATAGATATCAATAAAACTTAAGTTGAGAAAATTATACTGTAAAGCATTAAAAAATATCTATGCTCAATTTTTTTTTATTTCTTCTAATCAAATGAACTCGTAGATTTTCTTAAACATTTTATTTTATTATAAGTAAAACTCAAAAATTATT
>JAOUZG010003149.1:881408-894926 GCA_026289955.1 Argiope argentata
ATAATTTGTCCCTTGTTTTTTTTTATATTTAAGTTTCTAAATATTTTTTTAATAGAAATTCCCGTTAGTAGAAATTGTATTTATTTTAAAATTCCTGCACTCCAATTAGAGCAATTATAAAGTTCAAGCTATTGATATTTTTTTTTCTTTACATAAAAATATTCCGTTAGTAATAATACACGTTAATCGTAAAAAGCACATTTAATAAATTGTTGTTGTTTTAATTCTTGAAGTGAAAAGACTAAGCAACTATAATAAAATGTAGTAAAATTTGTTAAAAGAAGTAATAGCAGCCATTTAAAGGAATAAAATTGTTGAAATCCACTGCTTTTATTTGACATTTTAGTTATTTATATCGATGTAAAGGTGTTTTAAAACCGTCAAAAGATATTTTAAATGCAATCCATGGTCATTGTTTATATCTTACGTGATGAAGGAAAAATATCGAAAGTATAAAAGTTGAACTTTTAAAGTAGTCATAATTTTTGTACTTTCAAAGCCGCAATTTAATACTTTTTTACTTCGGTAATTTCAATAGCGTTTGACAAATCAATTTCAGACGGTTACAATTACAGTTACTACAATTAGATTTGGAAAGGCGTGGGAAAAACCAAAGTTTTCTGTGGCATTAAAAAATTATTTTAAAGGCGCAGATAAATTGAATTTATTTCTTATATGCTTCTTTTGTTTGCTTTAGTTTGACTTTTTGATGGGATGTTAAAAGAGTTTTCATTCCATTTCTTGGGAAAGTAAGAGTTCTTATAAAAATCTGAAATGATAATTAAATTAGCACCTGCCAATGAGAGGAAATATATCTTTATTTATCTGGTTTTAAAATAAATTCAGTTAAAGCAGAAAATATTCTAAAAGACAGTAAATTCTTTGGTGCTTACTCTAATCTCTCTGATTCAGAAATCTTCAGTTGTATTTTAAATAAAACAGAAATGTAAACTAATTCTCATTGACTTTATTTAATAATACGCATGAACTTTCAAATATTAAACTTAATTACTTTAACAAAGTTAAGATGAGTTAAATTATATTATCTCAAACGAATTCCGAATCTTTAGTATGTCTACGCATTCCGAAGAGCAATGCAGTCTCAAAAAATTAAAAAATCTAAAACTTTGGTCCAAAAAAATTTTTAGTAGCTTCTATAAAAAAACAAAGTGATTTAATTACATTTCAACCAATATTGCACAATATTACAAGTTTGGAAACCAATAATAAAAATCACCAAAACATATATTCATGCTGAAATTTCCAGATGATCTTCCTAAATTTTTACTCTGTACTAAAAACATACCTACAAAAAATCATCCAACAAAAAAAAGGAATAAAAAAAGAAACCTCTATATTCATTGCGCATAAGCTGATAGAGAAATGCCTTACATATTAACACAACATAATTATTTCTTAACCAGAAAATTTCACACTACAATAAGTAAGGCATAGTCAAGATTATCCAGTTTTGTTCCATGTTAAAGACTATCATACAATTTAAAACTACTTTTAAAAACTACTCAACATTTATATATGTTTATTTTACGTAGCAATTTTTCATAAAACAGACACATTTGTAAATATTCAGCTTTCATAAACATTTTAAAGGTCTTACAAAAATTCTTACTCATGATAATCAAAGGCTTTTAATTGGCATCACATTAAATAGCCAGAATACATTCCATATGCATATATTAAAAAATGGAATCTTCTAAGCACAGTTAGTTCAGAAAGAATAAAAGAAGTATACATGTTCTATAAATAAGTTGTTTATTTTTTTAATATGATAAGTTAACAAATGTTATTAGTTAACGAATAAACTTTGTTATTGATTTAATATTTTTCTGTACAATATTTCACTAAATATATTTGGGAATTTATACAGTTTAAAAATATTTTATTGAAACAAAGTGAAATAATATGATCGACATGCATTTGAAATTTTTTAACATTTATAGTCAACAGGAGGCAATTTACTGCACAAAAGAAAAAATAAAGAAAGATTTTAAGTTAGGCTTTTTAATTCATTTTCTTGTTCGTTTTTTATAAACATAGTGTTGCTAGCCTCGAAGGTAACCTTTTATCTGTTTATGAATGAACTTTAGCTACCATTTTTGACATTTAGTTAAAAATATAGATCCTATTTTCGTAGAAGCCAAGAAAATTATTCATAATTTAGAATCTATATGATGAATGGAAATTCATAGTAAAATTCTCTTGCAAGTGAAACAAAAGAATGGGAGAACTATAGAAGATTTTAAAAATAGCCATTTATTCATTATGCAAAGTGACTCCGATGATCATAGAATGTATCTCAATGCATCATCTAATGATTAGAACATTATGAAGAGGTCTATAGGGAGTCGTAGTCATAATCGGGACAGACACGCATGAATTTTTTAGTCCCATGAAACGACGACTCATCCGTTATAGCTACAAAGCTGCAGAATACTTTGAAATTATTTTAAAAGCTTGCATTTTCGTCTTTAATCTTATTTTCTCCTTTTTCACATTGAGGGTAATTATCAATGAAAATGGGCAAAAGATAAAGGAAACGAAGAAAGAGGGCAGAAAATAAATCAACAAGTAGAGGAAGTGTGATATAGATCCACAAACTGAATACCAGGGGAAACAATCAAAATTCATTGTGCATTGTGAACTGCTGCATCGGAAGATAAGAAGCAAAGCTTTCTACTATCAAACTTAGCTGGGGATCTACGCTGAGAGTTTTGCAACTCCAATTTGGCACTCTGCCAAATGATATTTTTTTTTCTCCGCTCATTATCCATCCAAGACTTGCCTTTGCTCTCTTTATTTTTTCCCTTCCTTTTCTCTTACATTTTTATATTCTGGTTTCGATTTTGTTGTCATGTTATCCAGACGGGAGATTATTTGGTATAATACAAACTCTTAAATTTTCTATGAACAAAACTAAATGAAATTTCAATAATGTTTAATATATTTGAATTGAAACAAGCATCAATACTTTTAAATTAAAATTTTTAAATTGCATAAAGGTTAAGTTGATTTTTAAAAAAAAATATCTATTTCATTTACATTCTACTAATAAATAATTTTAGTAGCGTAGCTCATATCTGCTAATGAGCTGTCACTGGTTCCATGTTTCGATCAATTTGAGTTCAGAAATCATAGAGGTTTTAAATATGAGATAAATTTTTCATTATTTAGAAGAGATATTAAAAGTTATATTTTGCATGAATTTTTTCTTCTTTTTATCGGCACGAGGAATTCGATAACACTTTGTGTTCATGATGATATTTTTCCATAAAGATCAGACTCTCCTTGTGCTGCTTAATACCTGTGTATTCATCTTTTAATATCTGAGTATTCATCAGTCTACTGGTTTTGAATTTTCGTCTATGAGTGTGACACCAAGAATTTTCGCCTATGAGTGTGACACTAAGAATTTTCTTCTATGAGTGTGACACCAAGAATTTTCGTCTATGTGTGTGACACCAAGAATTTTCGTCTATGAATGTGACACCAAGAACAGACTCCCCTTGTGCTGCTTAATACCTGTGTATTCATCTTTTGATGTCTGAGTATTCATCAGTCGACTGGTTTTGAATTTTCGTCTATGAGTATTACACCAAGAATGGTCTATCAGACTACATAAAAATTCAACAGAAAATTATTGATCCTGAATTTTATCTATCATTGTTTTACTGGAAGATGATGAAAAACCAATCTGAGGTATGTCTACTCTTAATGTTGACAGGAATAATAAATCATTTACAAAGAGAAGGAAAGATTATAAACATTCACCGACCGAAAGCTACCATGAAATGGCATTGCTTCAGAAAATAGAGATGATTTAGTTTATTAATATTAACGTCTAGTTTTGAACAACATGAAAGCTATTTTGAAAAATGCCTTTTAATTTTTATTTATAAAAAAAATCCGGGTGAGTAACTTTTAAAATGGAGCAAGAAGCAGAAACTGAAAACAATGCTGATTAAATTTTTACTTAAGGAATCAATAATTTTTCAGGGAAAAATGTAACTATAAATCGTTTTGAATAACACGAGGACTATTTTTTTTTTAAAAAATCCTTTTAATTTTCATTTATGAAAA
Organism: Argiope argentata; assembly: GCA_026289955.1. NCBI lineage: Eukaryota > Metazoa > Arthropoda > Arachnida > Araneae > Araneidae > Argiope > Argiope argentata. The sequence continues at coordinate 885,507 of JAOUZG010003149.1, forward strand.
ATAAACCCGGGTGAATAACTTTTAAATGGAGCAAGAAGCAGACACTGAAAACAATGATGATTAAATTTTTACTTCACGAATAAATAATTTTTCCGCGGAAATGTAATTATGAAATGACGCAAAATTTTCCCTTTAACTAATGTACGAAGAAGATACCACGACATCTTTACCCGCTTGTGATAAAAGTCGGTACTGGGAAAGCCCAAATTTTTCCAATTAAAGGGTTTGCAGTAAAAAGAAGGTAGATTTAATTATTCAAGTTTGCAGGAAAACCATTAAAAAAACGTTTGAAATTTATAAATTCCAAATTATGATTTTCCTTTTGATCAATCTTATTAATTGTTCCTAAATGTTATCCAGTATTTTCACTCAAAAACATATTTTCCAGGTGATGTGGTGCTTGTTGTAATGTTGGAGCTACCTCTTTCTTGAAACCAACTTAATAGTCTAACTATCTTGGTGAAAAATATTGCTCAATGAAAATTTAGCTTACTATAATAGCATTATTTAAAATAAACTAACAAAATATAAACAAAATATACATACAATTTGGCTTTAGAAACCAGAAAATATGTCCCCATTAATCATCATACTCTCCCTCTGTAATCATCTGCTCTGGTTCATCTGCTGCCTCGTTGGGTTGTACGCCATTGTAGAGCCACATATCTTTTTGTGAGACGTATTTATGAGCTAATTCCATTACATTTTTATATTTTGGGCTCTTAAATGAAAGGGGGTCGAAGTAAGATGACTGAATGTTGTTTAACATTAAAAGAGTGATGCTTTGAATGTTGAATATTCTTTTTGGCTTGTTACTGAGTAATAAAACACTCTGTCTACATAACATGTTTCCTGTCTTAATTTAAGATTTTTCATAAGTAAAAATTATATATTTCTTTATAAAATACTTTTTTTACCATTAGAAATGATCTAAGGAGTTTTCAGGAAGAAACTTTTTAATAGGTCAACGAAGAGGAAAATTATTTTTTGTTAACTTTCGTAACAAAATCTTTCCAATTGTCTTCTCTGTGATCCAGTATACTCATAGGGTAGAAAAACTCTTTCTACTTTCCTTGTGCGTTTTTCAGCGTTTCTGAAGACCCTATCGGTGGAGGAAATGATGAAAGCACCAGCAGCTACATCCTTATTGCAACAAACTAATGAGACAAACAGCTACATCCTTATTGCAACAAACTAATGAGACAAACAGCTACATCCTTATTGCAGCAAACTAATGAGACAAACAGCTACATCCTTATTGCAACAAACTAATGAGACAAACAGCTACATCCTTATTGCAACAAACTAATGAGACAAACAGCTACATGCTTATTGCAACAAACTAATGAGACAAACAGCTCCATCGCTTGAATAATGCCAGAAATAACGGTTGGAGCTACATATTTGTGGCACCAAACGGACAAGTTTTTATTTTACCTCATGACAGTACCTGTAACTTCAAATTCCTCTTGATTTGAGCTACATTCTATTTGCAGCAAATCCTTCAATTATTAAAACTTGAGAATCAATTTATATACTAACCAATAAAAATTGATTCTACTCACTTATATCAAAATTAAAAAACGTTTTAACTTTATTCTAAAAAAGTACACCAGTCTAGATTGTTTTGTTCTCTATTTATTATATATTATTCATATTACAAGTAAAATTATATATTTAGAAATGAACGATAATATAGTTTGTAAACTGCAAATAATGCATCAAATGAAAATTCATTAATCGTTTTGCTGTTTGTTTGATTAAATTTAATAATATGAAGAAATACTCAGTGGTTCACACTTAGACTATAAATAATCAATTTCTTAGCAATTTAATATTCTATGGCTTTCTTTTAGATTTTTTATTTTATATAAATACTATTATCCTTAAAAATGTAAATATTTCTCTTCATACTTTAATTCTCGCTTTTTAACATTTTTCGGATTGTATATATTTATTGGTTTAAATTAAACTTTTTTTTTAACTAGAGTGCCATATCTGTTTCTGATGGGTAGAGTTGAAACATGCACGAATGAAAAAAAAATTCCTACAGGGAAAAAAATAATCCTTCTGGCATTACTGTTCATTACCTACATCCCTATTCTATAAGAGCCTTAAAGCTTCTCTCCAGTTTCACTTGAGCTTAATACACCACCTCAAGCTTTTTAAATTGATTTTAACTTAAAAACTAAATGTTTTTCTGGAGAGAAATCTGATGCTTTGTAGCAAAACAAGTAAGCCTGATCGATTAATAAAAAATTTAAAACGCGCTAATCAGAAAAATTCGTGATAAGAATAAATAAATTAATTATGGTAATGCTTGTAGTAGATAACCGATTCGCTATTTTTTAAGCAGGAATGTTTTCAACGCATTTTTAGTGACACATTTTTCTGCATTTGTGGTAAACAATTCTCAAATTGCAGTGACTTTTTTATTTGTAAGTATGTGACGAGGAAACCTACGACAACAAGTAAAAAAAATCTATTTGGTAATAAAAAGAATTCTGTAGAATAAGGAAGATTTAAATGTATTAAAGGAATCGGTTTTTTTAATTATAAACTTGCATTAATTGCAAGGAATTTTAAATAACTTTTGCAAAAGCCCTTCTTTGTTTTTCATTTTTTTTTTCTTTTTCTTTTTTCAAATAAGTTAACAAACGTTAATTTTGATTCTTGTGTCTTTTGATTTCCGATTGTAATTAAATACTTACTAATTGAATAAATATCCTTAAAAGTTTTTTTCTTGTTTCATGATGTCATACGAAGAAATTCTTTGAGTTTATATGTTTTTAAAAAATGTCAAAGAGTTTTTTCCTCATTCCCACTGTCTTTGATTTTGTGAGGTAATTTATCTTCAATCAAATCTTCAAATGAGCTCAATTTAATTAGATGTAATTAAAATCACGTTACTATTTATGCAATAATTTGAAAAAAGTTTCTAATTTTATGGTAATTTCTATCTAATATGTCCCACTGTCTTTGATTTTATGAAGTAATTTATTTTCAATCAAATCTTCAAATGAGCTCATTTTAATTAGATGTAATTAAAATCACGTCACCATTTATGCAATAATTAAAAAAAAACTTTCTGATTTTATAGTAATTTCTGTCCAGTAGCATATTTTCACCTTACCACGTTAAATGAACAAATTTCCAGATACCAAGCTTTCCCGAAAAATCTTTATTAACTCTGTTTTTTATTTCAGATTTCAAGAGTAATTTTTAAATAAAATGAAGAAGTACGAAAAATAAAATGCTTCACTCCCATTTTTATATAAAAACTCACAAAAATAAAACTTTAAATCACATGAAAAGTTGCGTGATTGTACGGAAATATATGAGCGATCAATCACTATATTGCTTGCGATTGCATCAGCACATCTAAATTTTTTGACATTTTAACTAAAATTTTAATTAATTATTGAATCGCTGAATTTCTGCGCTTTTGTTCTTTAACTTTCGATAATATTATTACGCAAAAGTAAACTTTACATTTTAAAAAATTAGAAACCTAGTCCTTTTAATTGTACCAATTTAGCTGTCATAAAATTCAGTAGTCTCGTAATTTTAAAAAATTTCTTTTTTTTTACCTATTTTCGATCAATAGATTACATTGTTACCCAGGAATTTAAACCGTTTTTATAGTTTCAATAAACATTTAATCACGTGATGTATTCCATCATTGAGAACTAAAAAATAAGTATACTATTTAGTATATGCGTCTATAAGTTGAATAAGAAAGTGAAACTGCAACATCGCAAAACTTATTAGATTAATGTTCTTAACAGCTCTATGATGTCATTGGATTGTTTCCATTAAAAAAGATTCATGCACACAATAAACAGAACTCATGTAAAAACATTAAAATAATTCCACTTTAATATCTGACAACAGATGTCAAGTCGCCAATTCAATTTTGCTCTCTAGTATTAGCAATAGTGAATCGGTGGGGGATAAGAAATATACAGATCGGGAATTTTAACTAAATGAAATGTACTGACACACGGCGTTTTGTACTTGTACTGATAAATCTACTTACTCATTACTCATTATTTACTTACGTATTATCTACTTACTTACTTATCATTAACTTACTCATTTTTTACCTTATAGTAGTTAGAACCTTATACACCTTATAGTAGTAATTAGTTTACCCTTAGTACCTTATAGTAGTAATTAGTTTAGTAGTAGTTAGTGTAGGCATAAAGAGAATTTTCAGTAAAAATATTTAGACGTGAAATTATTTAAAGTAAAACATTCTTCATCGTAAAAGTAGTTTTTATTTCGTAATTAGCCCGGAAATTCAAACTGTTTTTATAGCTTCAATAAATATTTAACTTCGTTATCTTTTTTTTGTGTCATTAAAAGCTAAAGAAGAAAGATAACATTTTGACATTGAACTTGCAATACAGTAAAATTTAGAAGTTAGATTAATGTTTTTAACAGCTCTACGTTTTCATGGGGCTGTTTCTATTGAAAAGGTTCGTGTAAATACTAAACAGAATGAATGCAAAAAAATTAAAATAATACAATTTTAATGTCTGACAATAAAAATACGATTCAATGTTGGATGTTTTTGAGCTATTCGACTCACATAGACTCAGATAAATAACTACAATTCCAATAACATGTTTTTCGAACTTTGTAAATTCATAAACATAAAGATTCATCAAATTCTTTCAAGCCAAAGTTTTTAGCGATTTCAATATTGATACAATGTACACAGGAAAGTAATAAACAAAAGAGAGAAAATTAACCCCAAGACTTCAAACTAAGCGGTGGAATTTCTTTTTCGAAAAGATTTTTTTTTTTTTTTTTTGAGATGGGGTGCATTTATTGGCTTTTACTGATGATGTTCTGGTGGAAGGAGAGGGAGAAAATTAGCAGATAACTATCTCCCCTCTTCCTAAATATCTACCTAATTAGAAGAAATTTATTTTTTGAATACTGTGTTTTATTACCAGGTTGCTCGGATCTCCCACCATTTCTGGTTGCTTTAGCTTATGCGTGCCTAATCATAATTATTTTAAAAGCGGATGTATCAACAAAATCTTCCATTTGGTGGAAGGAGACTGCAAAAAAGGCAAAAATTAAATTATTCATTTTTAAATTTCCCATTAGATTTAATTTACGAGAGAAACAGTAAAGCATTTTAATGCCTATGTAGAGAAATGATCTCTGTTCTCGTAAGTATTTTAGCTTAAAAGATTTATATTCATCAAATTATTAGGCAAATGGCAATGGGGGAAATAAAATTTCTGGTAAGTTTTGCAGCTGAAGAAAGGAACTTACATAGCAAAAAGGCATGTTGAAGGCTTTCATAATACAAAGTATGTATAATTTATGTTATATAATATGTTAATGGCTTTCATAATTGTACTTTTAAAATATAACAATTTTAAAAGCTAAGAAATCAACAATGTTTTCCATTTGAAAACATATTTTTAAAAAGGCAAAAGTTAAATTCTTCATTTTTAATTTTCTCATTAGTTTTAACATAAGAGGAGGATAGAAAAACAATTTGATGCTATGTACAGAAATAAGCTTTGTTTTTGTATTTCAGCTTAAAGGATTTCTATACATCAAATTATTAAGCACAAATGGAATGTGAAGAATAAAGTTTCTAGGGAGTTTTGTGGTGGAAGAAAGAAGTATTGAAAGAAAAAAGACTTGTTAATGGCTTTCCTAAAAGTTAATTGCTGAAGAAGGGCTTAAGAAAATTGTATAATTTAAAATCTAATTTCTAAAAAGTATTGTAATATATATAAAGTTTCTTGAATCTAACATTAATTGTATACAAATTAACAATTAAATTAACATTAAAAACATTTTGAAATGACCTATTATTACGGTTTATTAGTATATTACGTTAGAAATCAACGTTTTTGATTTGTAACTGAATAAAATCGAAATTAAAATGATAAGAATTTTTATTTTTATTTTTTTTGTATTTAATTTCCATCTTAAGAAATGAAATCATTCTTAACATCAAAAATTAAGTCAGGAGTAAAATGAGTAATTAATTTTACAGCATTTTAAGAATACCATAATTTCTGTGCGTCATCTATTTTTAAATTTCTTTAAGCTATTTTAATGACATCCATAACTGATAGTAAAAATATTACTTGATAGAAATTTCATTTTTTAAATGCATCATCAAAAGTTATTGACTTTAAAGGAGTCATAAATTTTAGTAAAGATATGAATATTTAATGCTTAGTTTCTTAAAAGTTGCATTAGGTTTAATTTAATTTTTAGATTTTTCTTTAAGGAACACATTTAAATTTATAGCTATTTTTTATGTTACAAATAAACTGTAAGAAAATCTTTCATTATTAGCATATATTAAAGGTAAATTAATATATTTGGAATATTTTATAGGCTTTTAAAATAAGTTTAATTCTTTAATGATCATAAAAGTGTTATGCTTGTTCTAGGAATTTCATTTTACAGATTTAGCAATTTAATATTAAGTTTATTTTAACATCAATAGTTTTGATACGTAATATTTTTTCGTTCTATCCAAACAGAGCATATTAATTAGTTTAAAGTTCTTTAAACAGTAACTGCTTCTGTATCTGAAAGTTAAAAAAGGGTCTTTGTTTCATATGAAATTTTTATATTGAATAATGATAAGGGATTTTAAATAAGGTTAGTCTTAATGTCATATGCATAAATATTCTCTAAAAAGTTGGAACATGTATACAGTTTTTTGTGTAAAAACTATATGTTAAAGCTTATCTTTCTAGATTGTTATATTTTTGAATTTCAATTATGGGTAAGTCATACGTTGACTCTCCGATCCGAAAGCACACAGATTTAAACCCCTTGGGCTGAAGACCAAACCACCGCAGCATCAGCACTGGCTAGAACTGTGGTTGAGTCTTAAGGGCCATCACCGGCCGCTGTACAACCCTTCCCGTAGGAATTACATCCCATTATCGATGGGAGGAGCCAACCCCCCACTTATTAGTGTACCCTCCGGGGAGGCTAGATCCAACCATCATGCTGGAAGCATCTCATTCTCATTTCGAGTTACCCCCTGGGGTTTTTCAAATATGGGTGAATAGACAGATATAATTCCAAAAATTTATTCGGACTGAGCAATGTCTAAAATATCAAAATCTCGAAACCGAACTGTTTGAAAATTACAATACGTTCACTATACGGGCTCCGTATACTAAACATAAAAATGGTCTATGATTTTTTGCATATTTGAAATTTTTCTAGGTGAACATATCAATGTTTTAAAATGGGTGGAATTTTCCAGTACATCAGTTAACATAATATACAGTATACATAACATACGGTGTATGTAACATACAGTGTACATAACATACAGTAAATCGAAGGAATACTAAATGTGTATTCCCTAAAACAAATCTTTGCCCAAATCCGTATCGTTCAAACTTAAAATAAAAACCCCTCTTTAGGAAATTGATCATTGAAAGATGTTAAATCTTCAAAGATTCTCTGGAATTCACATTATATCCCCCTTTGAAGTTTTCCGGCACGATAAACAAGCTCTAATAACATAGGAAATAGAAGCAATATTTTAAGGTCCAGTCGATAGGTATTGTTACTTTTGCAAAATATTCCTTACAAGTAGCCCAAAAAAGGAGCAAGAGAAAATTGGTTGAACGTCAATGAATTCACCTTAGAAGACATATATTGCTTCTTTTTCTGTTTAACTTCTAAATATTGTCCTTTTTCTTTGTGTTGGTATTCCTGCTATTTGGTGGAAACACATTGAATAATCTTTTAAAAAGAATAAAGAGGGTCTAATATATCCTCAAATTGTTAACCTAAGAGGCGGAATTCTCCCTGTTGTCACTCATGTAATAAAAAAAAGTTCAAGAGCATTGTACAATCTTTAGAAAGGATAACAAGAGTCTAAAACGTTTGTTTCCATGTCAAGAATTGAAAGAATTGTTCGTATTTTCAGTCGACCTTATTTTTGTGCGTAAGCAAACAGCCACATTGTTTTTGTTCCAACTTTCTTTGCTTTGCAACAGAGTATGTTTCCAAAAATTCACATTATTATTTCATTTAAGTCTCCATATAGTCAAAATCACTCATGGATTTTTAAATTTCCTTTAATTTTTTTTCAAAAAAACTAACAAAAAAAAAGAATTTTGAAATAGAAACTCGTAAAGTAAACCCTAATTTTTAATCATGTCTTGATTTTTTTTCTTATGATCACTTCACTGGTGCCACTTGCTTGAAAATTCAATTTAATTTATCGATTCATTCCTAATTAAATTCTGAAAACATTAAAATATTGTATTGTCATCTAGAATTCGCGAACATGAAAAATTACAAAACTCTAACATAAAAAAATAAGTACAAAAATCATTAAAAAACTCTAACTTTACAAACATAATTCAAGAGGAGTCAAATAAAATTGCTTAAAAATCGAAAAAATGGATGTGAATAAAAAGAATATCCAATAGTTTCATGGTTTTTAAAATGAGGAGTTTAAGAGCTAAAACATTTAACCACAAGAACAAAATAATTTTGTTTGAACTTTTGGTGTGTTTGCAAGAAAAGTAGCGAATGAAAATAAGCAGAACCTACTCATAAAAATGAAAAAATAAAATTATTTATAATTTTTCTTAGTATTTCTTTTAAAAATTAAATTATTGTAAGAGAATTAACTCCTAGCATTAAATACAGAAAAAATCTGAATGAAATCATAACTATAATCAAAAGAAGGTATAATGGAAAGTTGATATAATCAGAAAATATAAATATAATTTCAGTTTCCTGATTTATGAGAAAATTAAAACGAAGAACTATTTTTTTCTATAATAAGCATACAAAAAAAGTTTTGTAGCTATCAAAAACAGTCTACTTTTAAAATGGTGATAAATCCCCACTTTTTCGACACCCCTATCCTAAAAACCCATTGTTGGAATTTATCAATTATTCTCAGACAAATAGAACTTAGTAAATGTTCTTAATAACAAAATTTTAGATATATATCAATTTTTTATGAAATATATTTAAGGGTGCTGTGTCTGTTTGTTTGAGTGCATGCAAAATAAAAAATTAAAAAACGCAATCATCTAGATAGATAACAGTTAGTGTCATGATTTCGCCATCAAATATGCATATCAGTAGCATATTATTTTATCATAAAAACAGCAGAGAGACAGTAAATTATAGAGCAAGTTAATCAATCACTTATTCACTTGATAATTCAAAATGTCAGACATTATGTAAAAATGTATCAAAATTTTTCAGACACTATATTAATTTTGGTGTCAAGATTTTCTTTTATCTGATACATTTTTACATAGTGGCTGAGATTTCGAATTATCAAGTTAATAAGCGATTGATAAATTTGCTCTACAATTTACTGCCACTTAGCAGTTTTCATCATAAAATCATATTCTACTGATATTCAAATTTGATGGC
>JAOUZG010003149.1:902763-916288 GCA_026289955.1 Argiope argentata
TCCCCACCTCTGCATAAAAATGTTGACTACAACCAAAACGGTGAACATAGCAAGTGCTTAGATTTTTATTTTCGCACACACACAAGACCTGTGTACTTCGTAGTATAATAGAAATAAAACGGCGCTTTTGCAGTAACTCTATTCTGAACAATAGTTACGAAACACCCATTTTTGGAAGTTTGCCTATTTAATTAATCAAACTTGTGACCTTTTGCGATTAATCGCTGATATCCAATTAATATACAAGTACAAGAAAATTAAATATACATTTTGGAGTGTTTTTTCTGACTATTGTTCAGAATTGTACTACAATTCGTACAATAGTCAGAAAAAAGGCTCCAAATGTATATTCGATTAACTATTGTTCAGAATTGCACTTCAATTCGTACAATTCTAAACAATAGTTATGAAAGATCAATTTCTGGAATCTTGCTTATTTAATCAAGCTTGAGATCTTTGTATATTAATCGGTGATATCCAGTTAATACACAAGCACGAGAAAATCGAATATACATTTTGGAGCCTCTTTCTAATTGTTTAAAATCAAAATTACACAATGAACTACAATTGCTCAATATTACCAACCAAATTTTGCTTATTTAGGTTTTTGCGTTTTTGAGTTATTGTTGTTACATGCCTGAAAAAGAACATATTGATAGATGACCAACCCTTCAATAAATTTAACTCCAAATTTAATAAAGATCTCTATTAGAGATGCAAAATTTGTACATCAAATTTTATCATTCTAGCTCTTTAAGTGTTATATTTATCGTGTTCACTTGTACTTACAGTGAGCAAACAGATTTTCTCTAAATAGATTTCGCTCAGAATTTGATAGAAATCTCCAATTTTGTTGTAAAGATCATATACCAAATTTCATTTTTCTAGCTCAAAGCATTTTAAAATTACATTAATCTCAGTCAGATATGCAGATAAATATCCAAGAATTATTTTTTTCTAATACAGGAAGGTCTGAAATGTGGATTTGTTTCATTCTATAGAGTTCTGCTAAAATCTTTAGTTCGGATTTTTTGATGATTTTCTTTTCATATATTTCATATAGAAGAAAGTAAAAACAGACGACGGTACTATCCAGTTTCTTTTCTTGTAGATCTTTTAAGAACTCAAGGAATTTTAGAGTTTCTAAATAGTTATAGACGTTATACATTATTGTATTCTTAGAAAAGCGAGACACTTTATAGGTCTACGAAGTCAACTATATTGAAATATTAAAGTACATGTCGTTGCTAAAAATAGGGTTAACATTTGCAGTTACATTGCACGTAAATTCTTTTTTTTTTTTCTTAAACTTTTCAATTTATTTCGTGGAAGTTTGTCATAACGTTCCACATCTAAAAACGCAACCAACTCTTGCTTCCCTCAAGGTCAGGAACTACCAAAAATAGGGCTCCAGAATACTTATTTGCTCATAAAGTTTAAGAGGTTTATAAGCAATCTGTGTTAGAAGACAACAACGTAAAACTCCACACATGTTAAACTTCATTGTGTTTTATTCTAGATTGTATAATGCTTGAGAATTGAATAGTGACACTTTGGATGCTATTTTAGAAAGTCGTCTCTAAAAGACAGTAAAATAAAATTTTAAATGCTCAGATTTCGGTTCTTTTAAAATAAGATAGAGTATTCATATTCATATTTTAGAGTATTCATATCTCTTCTTCGATAGAACATTTAGCATTGAAAGAAATTTTGATTACCTCTGTATATGCATATATATCGTTCGCTAGTTTTTGGATATCTCAGCTTCATTAAGAGTTATATTCGCTTAAATATCTTAAATCTTATTTTGCCTCATTCATTTTGTAGTCAAAATTCGTAGAGTGCCACACATTTTGCATAAATTTTAATCACTTTATGCAAAACGACATTCCAGCAAATAAAATACAGCAACTCATTGTGAAAAAGTCCTTATATTAAAATTTTTATTCTATTGAAATCTACTAATATGTACTCTCTCATATCACTAACAGATTTCAAGTTGCCAATTCCATTTTGCTCTCTGGCATCGGCAACATGGAATCTGTGGATGATATGAAAAGTATCAGTTAGAGAATTTCAACTGAATGATATATACTACACGCGGCTTTTTACACTAGTATTGACAATATCTACTGACTCATTTTTTACTTTATAGCCTGTAGGTGTAAAGATGGTTTTCAATAAAAATATTTAGACGCGAAATTATTTAAATTAAAAATCAGGTTTTCTTCATCGGAAAAGTATTTTTTATTTAGTAATTTAATTATATTAATACCCTATGTCAAAACAGCTGAATATCTTTATTGCAACATACCTATTTCCACTATTGAAATTTGTAATTCGTATTATTTTGGATATAATACGAATTATAAATTTCATATTATTTCCAAAATTGACTGCTAGTTGAACAAATGATAAATAGTCAGATAAATTTTGCAGGGTTATTGTTTTATTTTCATGCACAATTTTTACTGTTGTGTCTACCTGAATTTCAGTTACAGAAACGTTCTATCATTATATTCTGCTGCTGTCATTTACATTTAAAGTGACAACAATGAAATCTAAGAACTATGTGCTATTGATGTAATAAATTTGTAAAATTGCATTTATTAAAGATATACTAAGCATATATACAATACACATCACTATAATTTTTGAGAAGAATAAAATGTTGAAAATGGACTTTACATTTATTTGTGTGAGACATATTTATCCTTTTCTAATTAATACCTCTTCTTTGTTATAAATAAAACATTTGATAAAAGACAGATTTACTCAGAATTGCTAAAAAATCACTTTTTTTTCTAGCTGTTAAAAGACTTTTAAAAAAATGCCTTTATTGTATTTTCGGATAATTTTTCTGTACATGAATTTCTCTTAATTTGTGTCAAATTTGTAAAGAGACATTTTTACAGTCAATTTTTCACTCATTACATTCATTACACTGTCATGTTTCTAATGATAATTCAGTATTTTAAATTTTCAAAACTTAAATCAAAGAATCGATTAATTTCTAGTCTTTTTTTTTAAATTTCAGGCTCATAGCAGTAATGAATTTTGGAAAAAATTATTCCGAAAAGGTATAATGTTCATAGCAATGGACTATAAAGTACAAAATTTTGCTTTCTAAAACAATGTTGTTTTTTGTTTCTTTTGGGGGGAGGGGGTCTCGACATATAACCTCCTTGTGTGCCAAAAATTTTACCACAAGGCTTACAATTGTAAGTCCTTTCACAATTAACAGTAGAATAAATTTCAAATATAAAAACATAAGCACAAATACAAAGAAAATGAGGGAGAAAGCAAATACACAAAGTAAATACAAAAAATTGCTCACATACAAACAAAAACGCACGGTAGATTATATAATACAGTTGAAGAAACATGATAAAATAAAATAAAATATTCGAAATACAAATACAAAGAAAATATGCAAATATATGTAGGCAAACACACTGAAATAAAGTTTAAATAATTTATTATGTGTTTCTGAAATCTGTTTTTATAAATTTATATTTATATCCAAAATTCTTCTTTCCAAAACACTTTTTAAAATGTATTTTTGAAAACTGTTTTTATTAAATTTGTATTTTTATCATTTCTATAGATGCCTAGCAACAAAATTCTAAAGGTTTTTATTTGGACCTTAACCCTGAAACAATGAAAATTTATGATCGCATTTGTTATGCGTCATATTACATTTAAAAGTGAAATAATGAACTTATTACATACAAAATCATAATGCTTCAGACTTTGAATAGAATTATTAATCAACATTACTCTAGTTTTTTCCAAGTACTTCAATCTAGAGTACCGACTTCGAGTTCATATTTTTCCTTTCCTCCCGGGCTAAAGAAAAAGGATTAAAGGCCTCTTCCTTTCCAGACTTGAGGCAATTGAGACCCAGACGCCGTTTCTGTAGGGTCTACATCCTCCTATTTAGAAGGGGGTTTCGAAATCTTTATGGAGTCATGCTGATTCCATAGAAGAACAGATCAATAAAAGGTTTTATTTTCCTTATAACTTATCCTTTCCTTATAACAACTCATCTTAATAATACTCACTGAAAGCAATCATCTGAATACCAAAGGTTGTGATTTAGGTTATGATGAATTTACGAGTACTAAAGAATTCTGTATATTCATAAAATCTCAATCAAAATATAAATTTATATATTTAAAACTAAAAACAAATTATATAATGCATTCTATTCTTTATAAACAACTATTTTAAAATCCACTCTTTAATAGAATTAACACGTAATATAAAAAATTTAATCAACTCCTACTTTGGATATTAGGAAAAATTTGAGAAGTAAGGAAAAATTTTATTTTAGCTACTTTTTATTAAATAATTACGATTGTTGTTCTCGGGCTCCGCTTTGCAATGGGAGGAAGGGGCTTCTTCTGAAGGTATAGCTTCTGAAGGTATGGACCACACCCCTGAGTACGCGGATAAATATAATCTTTGACTCAGTACCGCCAATGGTATAATCCCCTAAGTGGAGAATTTTGTGAACATGTTCGAACTTGCCGGACATAGGACGCGAATCCAAAGCTCAACCAACCAGGCTATCACGACCTAACGACTGCAACTAGTATAAAGAACTACTATAAAGGCGAGAAAATTTGTTTTTAATTAATTAATAAAAAATTAAGGAATTTGTATTTTTAAAAACTGTATTAACATCAAATGTTATCCACTACAAGTTTAAAACAATTTACTTGAACTTGATTGGATGAATAAAAGGTATTTTATTAACGATTGAACATTTGAACTGTGTGTGTGTGTGTATGTGTGTGAGAGAGAGAGAGAGAGAGAGAGAAAGAGAGAGAGAGAGAGAGCTAATAGTAGGAATTGTTAGATCATGAATTCTATTCTTTATAAACAACTGTTTTAAAATCCACTTGTAAGTAGAATTAAAAACTAAAACGAAAAGTCCTCACGTACAGCATTCGCCTATTTACCCTTTCTGAATGAAAGATTACAGGTCACAAAGTGTAAATACACTAGAGACTTTTTGTTTTGCATCCTTTATTCCCTATCTTCCTTGTCTCTCTTTCATGAAGTATAAATGGGTAGTGGCTGGAATACACTTCCATTAGAATTGCTTCTTTCAAAGCATTAGTGGCGTCTTATTTAAACTGTTTTGTTTATATTAAACTCTTAGCAGAGTAGTTTATTTTGCTATCTAATTTGATGGCATCTTTGGGCTTGGGAAGAGGTTTTCTTATTGAATCAACTAAGAGTTCATGGCACAGTTGAAATATTTATTGATTCCACGCAATTTGGTCACATAATTTTAACGTCTGAAATTAATGTACTTTTGATTCATTAGCTGAAATATAAAATTATTCGATGCCTAAACCATGATTGTCACCATATTTAACAGCTTGAAACTTTAAGTTTTTAATCCAACTCTTAGATATCAATGATAAAAAAATTAATTATTTGGTAATCTGAAAGCAAATACAATATTGAAAAACAGCAAATACAACATAATTAAATATTGAAAGGCATTAAATACAACATTATTAAACATTGAAAGGCAGCAAATATAATTAAAATACAAGTTCAATTCCAGATAGTATATTTCGATAATCCAACAATTGCTTATATTTTAAGGTTGCTTCAGAAATTTGTTGCTGCTAAGTATTTAATCAAATACAACACAATTAAACACTGAAAGAGAGCAAATACAATCAAAATACTTCAATTCCAGATAGTATATTTCGATAATCCTATAATTGCTTATATTTTAAGGCTTCTTCAGAAAGTTGTTGTTGCTGCTATTTAATCAAATATAACATAATGTACATTGAAAACATCATGTTATATTGAAAACAAAATGCACATTGAAACATTATTGTACATTAAACATTGAAAGATAGAAAATACAATCAAAATACTTCAATTCCAGATAGTATATTTAGATAATCCTACAATCTCTTATATTTTAAGGTTGCTTTAGAAAGTCAACGTTTTCGAAATCTAGCATTTAGATATTGGTGAAATTGGAATCCATTATTTCATAATCAGCTCCCTTTGCCCAAACCTTGAAGGGCATCAAATTGATCCAAAACCGAATGAGAATGCTCTAGACATTATCGAAATATAATCATACAACAATAATTCAATCACGTCCGGTTCGGGGCCATTCCGTTGCGTTCTATGTGACCGCATTTGATGGCAATGAAATTGTCCCTGAGCTGATCATGGAATAGCGTACATCCCTTAAACTACACTAACCAAGCTCTCAAGCGACTAATACACAGTGGAACATCGGGAAGACCTTGTGGATTTTAGAATACCAGTACTTGAACCAGAAATGTCATAAATTTTCTACACTTTCTCTTAATAAATAATGATTCTGACATCAGTTAACCTATTTCGATAAAGCGATTAACTATTTTTACGCAAGAAGCCAAAAACCAGCGAAATTTTCTTTTACGCCCTTTTAAATAGCGAAACATTTCAATGAAGATTTAACGATGAATATTAAGTGTGACAGCGAATTAATAAAGTGGACCCTTCTCGATGCGTTTTAGAGATGATGGACTATCCGATTATGCTCTTGATGTCGGTCACCGTCATAATCAATCATAGCAGAAAGCTCATAGATTGCTTTGACATGTCCGAAGCAGTGTCAGATGTGATCTTCGTTCAAACGAGAGCTCGTAAAGGAACTGGTTCAATAGATAAATAATAATCACGAGAATAAGCTCTTAAATTTTGAAATGAATCTTCCAATTGTTTTCTTCCCTTAAAAATGGAAAAGATGAAAGTACATCGAACTATTTGATTAATGATCTAAAGCCACTTGCTTTTAATCATTTAAATATTTTTTTTTCTCTGCTATAAAATTAGATATACCTTCAGTTTTGGAAAATGTGTTGACGTTTGAATTGAAATAAAAATTTATGGGATGTTTGAGATATTTATGAATCTCTATTAACTTAAATAATAAATAATAATGTCTTTGAATTATAATAAAATAAATAATAAATTATATTTCCTTGAATTATAATGAAATAAATAATAAATTATAATGTCTTTGAACTATAATAAAATAAATTATAAATTATAATGTTTTTGAATGTCGTATTTTAGCTTCTATGTTTAAAATTAAGATAATTAGGACTTATTTTCGTAATCAGTTAAATAGTTAATGTTAGAGCTTCCACAAAGAACGAATGAATAGATCACAACAGAAGCAAAGGATATCAAAATAAAAATTTCTTTACAGGTGAATTAATTCTCCCATTACTTTTCGACACAATCAACATGGTTATTGAGACATATATTATAATTTTACAAAGATTCACGTTAGTCTTTTAATAGCCCAGTCAAAAACCTGAGAGAATAAGCTGGCCGTCAAAGGTAGCTAGTTTAATTTAAAATAGAAACTTAAAATTTTTGAGAACTACCAACTGATGAAATATAATTTTTAAAACGCATTTTTTCTTTTTGAAATAAATACCGCTTTAAATTGTTGCACTGATAATTCACTAATTTCTAGTATGTGCAAATATGTCAAGAGACGCATATATTCTCAACAATAGTTTATTTTCGTTTCAAACAATACTTATGAAGCGTTTCCACAATTTAATATATAAGTATAAAACACACAAAAAAGGGTAATTTACTGCATTTGTTGTTGCCACGCAAAAAAGAGAACCTTTCCAGCATTTTTACACTCTTGAAAACATGAAATTTACTTTTCTGAATATTTCAAGTACTTACAAAAGCAATCAAAGAGGTCGCTTCTGTTTAAGAATACTAAATTTTTTTAGATATATTGCTCTTAACAACATCAACATATTTTCCTCTTTTAAATAAAGAATTTTTTTTCTAGGGGGCTTCTTTGAAATTTACCAGAGTTCAGCTTTATGAAACGCTTGAGTAACACGGGTAGGGTGCCTTGTTATTGAGGATGAGAACTACTGGCATGGTGGTTGGTTCTCGCCACCATGTGGGTACACGAAAAGGTGGGGTCTGGCTCCTCCATCCATCGATGATGGGACGTATTTCCTTAGGGAAAGGTTGCACCATGACCGGTGAGGGCTCTTAGGATTCAACCACGACGGTCCTGCCATTCAAGTTTTCTCATGGGCTTTCCAGATGATTAGAGTAGTCAATTTGTGATTATGTGACGCTTGGGAGTTATTCTTTGCGTTAATTATTTCCGATATGATAATTTGTTTTGTTTGTTTGGTAGGATTTGGGGGGGGGGGGGGGGCAAGAGCCATATTTGGCTATTCTGGTTCAGGTGTTCAGATTTGATAAACAATCCATTTGGAAACTTATAAATCTAAAGACCGTTATTTCATTCAGATTTCTTTATTGGGGACAAAAATGTAGTCCAAGTATCACATAAGAATTATTAAAATTGTACAGTAAAAAATTCACAAAATGATTATTGATTAAAAAGCCAAACGTAATTGAAAAATAGAAGACGGTGAATAGCTATAGCAAGTGATAATCACAGCAATTTCCAGACAAGTATATGATCTCAGAAATAAAATTTTAAATGAATCTAATTCTTTGAAAATATGGATGAAAATTATTGTCTTTGACGGTTTTCTCAGTCGTCATTTTATATTCTAGTTAAGAGAAATACAATGAGCTCTATCTCTTCTATCTCTATCTGTGATTCACATCAAATGCGCCATCCAATTTAATTTTAGAATCCATTAATCTGTACTATTATGTCACGGCATAGAATAATTCAACATGCAGTTATTAGAAGGCACTTCGCAGTATCATTTGTACATAATAGATTTGATTAATTTCTAGAACATCAATAGGATCAGATGCCTTTGTTAATAGAATCCGTGCTTTCAACTAATTAAATGACCTCTATTGAAGCCCTTCTAACATGACGATCGCAGTATTTTATGCATAAAGGTAAAGTGAAAACATACGGGATGTCCCGAAATATAATTTACAAATTTTAAGTATAGTTATTAATTAAGCATTTTTTCAGTAGAATATGCTGTTAGAAATTCAAAGAAGGAGGGAGATATAGAGGGCTTTTCTCATGGATTTAAGTAAAATAAAAGATAAATTGGATAAAATATTTAGCACATGTTCATTGAAATACATATTTACAACAGCATGGCATCTTATATTCAAGAATAACAAAAAAAGAAGTGTGGATCACTTCAGGTGGCAAGTTTTTTACTTATTTACTTAAAGCATTCTAAGGCATTTATTGTTTGGAGTGCATTCTACTTGTCATTATCATACTTCTATTATTATTGTCTTTAAGTTTGAATTATTATTATTAAATTAGCATTAATAAATTTGTCATTATCGCTAGTAATTGTTATTAATGCTTGATATTTGTTATTATTTCTAGTAATTGATATTAATGCTTGATATTTGTTATTATTTCTAGTAATTTGTCATTAATGTTAATGATTGTTATTAATGCTAGATATTTGTTATTAATTCTAGTAATTTGTCGTTAATGATAGTAATTGTTATCAATGCTAGATATTTGTTATTAATGCTAGTAAATTGTCATCAATGATAGTGATTGTTAGTAATGCTTGTAATTATTATTAATGCTAGTCATTTGTTATTAATGCTATTTATTTGTTATTAATTTGAATGGTTTGTCTCTAATAATAGTGATTGTTATTAATGCTAGTTATTTGTTTTTAATACTAGTTGTTTGTTGTTAAAGCTAGCAATTATTATTGATGCTAGCTATTTGTTATTAATGCTGGTAATTATTATTAATGTTAATTATTTGTTATGAATACTAGTAGTTTGGTGTTAATGCTAGCTATTTGTTATTAATCCTAGTAATTATTATTAATGCTGGTAATTGTTATTAATGCTTGTAATTATTATTAATGCTAGTAACTGTTATTAATGCTTGTAATAATTATTAATGCTAGTAATTTGTTATTATTGCTAATTCTTATTATTACTGCTAGTGATTTATTATTAATGCTAATAATTATTATTAATTCTAGTGATTTTTTATTAATGCTAGTAGCTATTGCAAACATGCCTTCAATAATTTGCATTGCACATTTTATCTAATCCATCCTTCTCTTGTACTTAATTCACTAGAAAAAGATCCCCATTTTTACTCGCCTTCTTTTACAAAAATGTTTCTCTCTGCCTGAGTTATCCTTAAAATTTGGAAATGGTCTCTCGGACTCCTTGCATTTATATTCCATAAAGAATACATTCCATCTTGGAAGACAAATGTTAGACAAATAAGAGGAAGAAGAGCACCTCTAGCCATGTCTCTCGGTTTTTCTCCCTACTCTCATAAATGTTTCTTTTGCGTCTTTGTGCATCAACATGTATTTTCCCCTGCGCCTTTTGTGTAGTTTTTTTACAGATTCGATCATATATCAACTTCGAGTGATTGATACATTTGGTTACGAAGCAGATGTCTTTTATTGATTTTTTTCGGTAAGCATACGTCTTATCCTGGAAAAAGAAGCGATCGGAATTTTTTTGAAGCATATAGCTAATTTTATCGATGGTATGAAATACATTAACAATAAGGGCGCTAAAAAAATTCTATTTAACATTATTTTACCTTGAAAATCATTTAGGTAAAATGGGCTAGTTTTTCAAGCCAGAGTATGAGTTTAGAAAGCTGTCCTTCCACCTTTTTACATGTTAAAAAATAGAAGTTGAATTTTCTGTATCTTTTAAACCTATATTATATAGTCCAACTTTTTATCGAATTATAGTTATTTGTTATTAAGTTTTCTAGTAATTATTATTCTTGTATTGTTATTAATTCTAGTAACTTCTTATATGTCATTGTGGTATATTATTTTATTAACATATATGACCTTCTACTAAAATAAAACAATAATTGTCTAACACAATAAATCCCATTGCTGTTTAAAGGTAAACCTAGGTTCTAGGTTCAGCTATTAATATCATATAATGTCATTTTATTATAATTATCATATATATAAATAAAATTTACTGATATTTATGTTTCATTGTATCCCGCATGGGCTATTTAAAATACAATGCTTGGGAAAATCTAAGGAGATTTATCATAGTTTTCAGCTAATTTATCCTCATTCAACTTTAATTAAAGTTATATTTAATAATTACTCAGACAAAAGAGCATTATATTATTTTTAACTCTCCAAGAGTTTTCAAAGGCCTTTCTCTTTTTCCATTTTTAGTTTTAAAGGAGATAGTTCATAGTTGTTTACACTTTTAGAAATTATAAATTTTCCTAGTATTAAGAATTTGATTAGTCTTCAAAAAAAAACACTTTATCCTGTTTCAAAACTTGTTCTCCGAGAAGAAATTTATAGCCGATTGTCCACTGATAAGTATTTTCTACAAAATAAATATGGATTTTTCATCTTTGTATACCTGAAAGAATTCATTTAATAGGATATAAAATTGTGTATAATAAAATTTTTTGAATTAGTAAATTTATTGCTTCAAGTACCTTTACTTTTGTATTTTCCACTTAGTTCTTCACAATAATCTTGTGTAATTTTGAGGGCTTTTACAATTTTATTGTGATTAAAAAAATGTTATTTTCTTTTTTCCGATCATTAATAGAAGTATGTTTTAAAAATAATGATTATTTTTATTCATACTTTAGCTTTCATATGTAATTGAAATTTCTATTTATTAAAAATCCTATAAATGCCCTTAATTTTCCTCCAGCATTGGAAAATAAGCTCTCAATATACAAAAAACCTCATCTTCCTTAAATTTCTTGATTTTTCTTTTCCATTAGTTCTTATTTTTATATCCTCTTAGTTTTATTATTTTTTTAAATTTTGACGAAATTTTTATGCCTTTTTCTATGCTTTCAGATTGTGCTGCTATATGAAAACGTTGTCAATCACAGCGAAAAATGTCAAAAATCCCTCACAGCGAAACAGATAAAATTTAAATATAAAAGCTGAAACCTCTGATAACATATGGCAGTTAGTAATAATCACATATCACATACAACAATTAAAGAGCAAATGTTGCTACATGTGTTTTGATAAATTTTACCTACGACATTTTGACATAACGATGACAATAAATAAAATGTGAAAAAGCTACGATGAAAGATTTTTTTATGTCCAAATTTTGAATAGAGAATTTGGATATATATTTTGGGTTTTAGAATTGTGGAGTTATTTTATCGCTAAAAGTGGCTCGGGAATGAGAATTTTTTTTCCCTGATTTTCTACAATAAGAACTTTTTTCCTTCTGTTTTTGTGGGGTTAAAATCTGAACGTTGTGTATAAACGTTGTATTTTAAAAACGGTATTATAAAGATTCCGAGCAGAAAGAAAACAATCTAAAGTGGGTTTTTCTTTTATTCCGCATGACCATACCGATCACACTTTGAGATTTGCGGAGAAAAAAATAAAGGTTTCAAAAATAATATTGACTACCTCAAAGCTTTGGTCTCAACCTGTCAGTTCAATTTTGGAGGAGCTCGAACTCTAAATTCGTTTTCCACCGAGAAATCCCTCCCATAAAAGCTCTGTGGTAAAGTATTCAGTCGAAGAAAATGGAGACAAATCCCAATAGAAGTGTATGAGAAATTGGATGAAAGCAGTCTCTTCTACCAAAACTGTCCCTACATAGGAAATAAATTCAATTTTCTTTTGTGACCACTTGTGTCCGGTTCCTGTTGAGGCTGTCGGATTTTTCCCCCTTTGGCAAAATTTTGCTACTTAAAAATGTTTCCTTTTTCTTTTAGATGTGTCAGCGGATTTTATAAAACATTTTTACCGACGAAAATGCGGCAGTGAATTTTTTTACGTTTCTAGTCACGTTAAACAAGGAGATAAATGCCACACAGTGTACGGTGACTTATCTTTAGGTCACTATTCTAGACTATTCACATTATTTTGCCACTCAGAATATTCAGTTTTTCTTTTAGCTCTAGCGGGGAGTTGTGGAGAGTGTGTCTTTTATATATTTTTCGCCTTGTTAAACAATGAGATAAATATAGCAACATAAAGTAAGGTGTAGAAGTTACATTATTTCTTCTTTTTTGGATAACAGATGGCGATGCATGATTAGGTTCGCATCCCATAGTGCATTGCGATTGTAATTATAACGAGATGATATGCAGCTCTGTTGAAGTATGACCTTATTAATGCCTTGTCTTCGTGTTTTATGTAAAATAGGATCATTAAAGAAATATTCTCAAAAAACATGGGTCCTCTTACTTCCACTGAGCGGATCATAAGGATCTTCGTCCCATCACGACTGTGATTTTTAAAGACGTCCGGTTGACAATTCTACCAATATTTTGCAACTCAAAATATTTAATTTTTCCCTTAATTCTGTCGATGAGTTGTGGGATGTGTCTTTTATACGTTTTTTGTCTTGTTAAAGAATGAGATAAATGTGGCAAAATAAAGTACGGTGATTTTTAAAAATGTCCAGGTCACTATTCAACCAATATTTTGCAACTCAAAATATTTAATTTTTCTCTTAATTCTATCGGTGAGATATGGGATGTATCTTTTATACGTTCTTCGTCTTGTTAAAGAATGAGATA
>JAOUZG010003149.1:916298-928031 GCA_026289955.1 Argiope argentata
ACTCAAAATATTCAATTTTTCTCTTAATTCTATCAGTGATATGTGGGGTGTGTCTTTTATACGTTTTTCGTCTTGTTAAAGAATGAAATAAATGTAGCCACATGAAGTACGGTGACTTTTTAAATATGTTCAGGTCACTATTCTACCAATATTTTGTTACTCAGAATTTAAAATTTTTCTTTTATCTCTATCAGTGATCTGTAGGAGGTGTTTGTTTCTTATTTAAATATGGTTTCATTTCTATTCATTAACTTCAATTAAATAAACTATGAGATAAAATGATACTAAACGCAATTTTAAATTCGAAAGGCATAAAGAGGAAAATTGAAGAAAAATTTATTAGCCATCCCATTACGAAATATCTAATTATTTCTCAAGAATTCATGAAATAAAAGCTTCCTAATTGAATTCTTTTTGAAGTATTTCCGAATCTAAATAATTAGAACGAATTAAAAATATTTCTATTTTGTATTTTTTTCTTTTAGTTTTCTAACTTATAATGTATAATTTCTTATAGTCTGATTCAGACCTGGAATTTTTTTGATAATTTAAAAATATTTTTTATAAATCGTTTCTGAGCATTATACGTTTTTTAATTATTTAAAATGGTAAAAAAGTATTGAATTCAAGTGAAAAATATCTTATCAAAACGGCTCATTTACAAAATTGTGTAATTGTTGCTGCTGTGTTAGATACATTTTAGCGAAACTATCACATTTTTTTCCTTAAAATTTCACTACATAAATATTGAAAATTTTCAAAATTCGAAATGTTATATTTTTCTTTATCATGAGCTATATAAGAATATGCTATTTTTTCCTAACATTCTTTTATATACAATTAAATCTTCTCTGTATCAAAACTGTTACTTTCATATATCTCCCAAAAACACAAAGATAATCGGGAATATATTATGCGTGCAAATTCGTACGAATGATAAAATACGAATTAAGCACTTAAATGTAACTATCACGTTTAAAAGCCACTATCATAAACTTTTTTAACGTATATATCATCTAAGTTGTTCATTTTTTATAAAGTTTCATTATATAAATATAAAAGATTTATCAGATTACTTGTATTTCCTGAAATAAATAAATATGTTTCATGTTATTTCTTTTCTTTTGTTCATGAAATAAATAGGAATATTTCATGTTATTTCTTTTCTTGTGTTCATGAAATAAATAAGAATATTTCATGTTATTTCTTTTTTTAAATTCATTATATTTTTAATAAAAGGCATCTTAATTGGAAAAGTTATTTCTTTATATTCCTTGAAAATAGTAAGAATAATATGTGTCTTAATACAAACTAAGACTAATGAATTAAAAATTTAAAGGATCATAAATCTACTGTAAGCATATTTGTTAAATGGGAGCATTTTAGCATTTATGCAACATTAAACGCATCTAATAAGTCTGTTATTTACGAATTCAAGAGCACCTACATTATTACGCACGCTATAATAATGCCCAAAGCAATAACGAAATTAAATCTTCAGTATAAGCATTTATCTTCTCCGAAAACGTCATTTTACCTTATAGAAATTTCAAGGCGATTTATTCTTGAAAAATTATACTTTTACTTAGTTTTCTTACAAAGAGAATATTATTTTTATGGCCAGCAATATCTAGAATCTAATATTAGTTGTGCAATTTAGTGCTGAAACTTTAAATAATTTTGAGCTTATCATGCTAGCCTTAATAAGAGTGACAAATTATCAGCATCTCTAGAATTCAATTACTTTTTCTTCCTCGATGTTTTGCTGTTATGGTGTTCTTTTTTCGCTCTTTTTTCATTGTGAAATCTGATAAATGCAAATCTTTTCAACCAGATAATTGGAACAACTTTTTTATATACACTCAAAATTCGCAAGACTCAAATTGTGTAAATATATGATTGGAAGTAAAATAGCTTAATAAAACATTAATACATTAATTAATTAGCAGACAAACAGAAATTTAATTAAATCTGACTTCTTAGAAATTTTTCGCTAAGTATTTTGGAATGTAGCTGGTTTTCTCAAACATTCCTGTGTGCTAATAGTGAAGAATTCATCGAAATGACTAATCAGAATTTTTTCCAACTCATTCTGTTGCCTCACATAAGGAGTATTGACCTTGGAGCCGTCACTTAAACTTTTACCAAACCCTGATTTAAAATGTTAGCCATTCATTAATTTTTATAGAAGCCTTCTCAATTACTATTCGTGTTGTAGTTCAAATTTTATTGTGTTAGCTCTCTTTTTATAACCTTACATAAATTAAGTTTTAAAAGGACGCAAAAGAAGAAATCCTTTCAAAGTAAGTTATATTAAAACAAGGATAAAATTATCCTTGTTTAATTTCATTGTTTTCAGGTATAAATAATGTCTTTTTCAAATTATATTTATTTTTCTAGAATATCATGAGAGGTTTAAATTTTTTCCTCTATTTAGTACAGCATATTCATATCTGGCTCTTGCATTTTTAAATCTGGCCCATCTATCAACCAATCTCAAGTTATAATGGGCCTGTTATTCCTCTTCTCTGTTACTGCAGTATACGTGATTAGATAATTTTACAATATTTTGTATTTTCTTTCCAGATTCCCAGATGTACCCAAGGTGAATGGCAGTAAACGAGAAAGTCCATCCGCACCCACCATTTCAAATATGCCCCACATCATCATCGAAGCCTCGCAAGAAATGACTGAATCTCCTCCCCCCTTCTTCTCGTCGGAAGGCCCCTCCATCTCCCCAGCGGTAGCAGACGGAATTCCTGAAGATGATGGAGAGGATGATGACGATCAAGCACGCGAAGCGGAGGACGAGGAAGAAGACGAATTCGAGGAGCACGTCACGCATTCTATTGTTCCTAGGCGACTCACCATTTCATCCGATCTGAATGTTTATTCTAACGACGGCATCATTTCCCCGCCGACTAAAATGCCCATGGTAGCTGTGGTTCTCGCAGAATCCTCGTCTCCTCGATTCTTTCATCAACAAGTCCGAAGGACCTCGATCAAAACTTCAAGGGCTTCTGGATTTGGATCCAGCGCGTCCTTGTCGGAAGGCAAGGGAAGCGATCCAGAGTCTAGTGAAATGTACAAGGCATCATTAAAGAAGAAAATCAGGATCAAAGGTCGGTTGCCCCTGAGGCCCCACAGCCACTTAGCGGCCCGAGCTCTGCCATCAGACGCCGAAAGACAAAAGAGGCGTCTTGCCAAGGCAAGGGAACGCAGGGCTACTCTCATTCTGGGGCTTATCATGATCGCCTTCATTTTGGCCTGGTTGCCCTTCTTTGTCTTGTATGTTTTGGAAGCTCTGTGCTCTTCCTGTCACATTGAACCCACTGGTTTTGCAACAGCCTTTTGGTTAGGTTACTGTAATTCTGCTTTAAACCCCATCATTTATACTATATTCAACAGAGATTTTCGGAGAGCTTTCAAAAAAATTCTCTTGAAGTAAATGGAAACATTTGGAATTGTCCGCAAAAGTATCTGCAAATACACTTTTTTAATGAAAAACAATTTTCTGCACTTTTAAATATGTTGTCTTCCACAAAACAGCTGCTAACAAAGTGCCTGTACATCCATCCTTTAACATCACTTCCCTTGATTTTTTTAGTAGAGTTATGAGTTAATTCACCATACTGGTTAACTTCATAATGTTCCATACAGTACAAAATTCAGATGATATAAGACTTAATGTATTGAGATTATCTGAATGTTAACTTATTTCAGTAAGAGAAAGAAATTTGACTTAGCTTTCAAAGTCATGAAGAATACTTACTGGTTCTAAATGCTCTTTTTACTTCAGAAGTATTTTAATTTGAAATGGACTGAAAATATTCTGAAATTATGAACCTATTTTCTTTCAAATATTTAATAAAAACTAAAAGCTCTCTTCAGTCCAAAAAGGAATAAAAACCAACTGCGTGTAAATAAAATGGGTCATTCTCGTGGTATGAATAACTTCAATGAAAACAGATAATTTTTTGCTATGTTTTGCAAAAAAATAAATATATTATAAATTTTCCGAACTGAATATTTCTTAAATATATTGCAGTGGAACTTACTTTTAATATTCAGTATACTCTTTATGTTCAAATACTTAAGAATATCTTTTATTATTATTATTGTTTGGTTCAACATTCCTAGAAGAGAAATAAGATTTACTTTTCAAAAATTCCATTTCACATGCCAATTACACTCTTCCAACATCAGTTTGAATATCTTAATAGTTTCATTTAAAATGCTTATTGAAATTGTCAGTCCTGCTTATTTATTTAATCCATTAGAATAATCAATGTATATTTACTCATTTACATAATAAGCAATTCAGTAATCACATGAAAGAATTGCTTGAATGGCATTATATACTGAATTCTTTACAACTTAAAAATTATTTTTATCAATTGTAATTAGTTTAAAATTTTATTGTTGATTCTTGTTTTGTTCATTTAAAGCTAAAATATTTATCAGAATAGTCATATGTTTTTTTTTCTTCATAATGAGACAATTTTTTAACAGCTCCGAATTTTAAAACCTATCTTCAAATAAAAGAATGAATTGGTTACAACTAAAATAACATAAAAGCAATGTAATAAATAATATTTGTAAACTATTTCCGCAAGTACCGTGTGAATTATGCCTTTTAAAATTACATATTTTTGTTTAGTATCATAAGGAGTAAATCTAATTTTACAGTACATTCGAAAAATATAGACAATAAAATACGAAGGGTATAAAAATCTTGTGATTTCCAATTAAAAAAATTGTTGTAGTTTAATTTGTTAATTAATATCCCTATATCCCCTAAAATATTGATTTACTTTAATATAAAAAATTTGAAAAATTTAGAACCTGAAGGCTTAGAAAATAAATTTGTTTCCAACAAACAAATTCGAATTTAATAAACTCAAATTAATATATTTTAAGGAATATATAACTAATTTAAATAACTGTTTTAGATATGAATTCAGAAAAATAAATCCAATTACTAGAATAATAACGTAGAATTTCCAGCCAAATGGAAGAGTAAGGTGTTTCTCAGTTTATACTCATAATTAAAATGTGTTATATTCATCAAATTCTGAATATTCATCAGTGAAACATATCCGTCTCTCCTTTCGCTGATAAAAAAAATCAATAGTCAAATTCCACTTCCTTCTCTTATTCAGCGAAACTTTTTTCTCTTTTCATTCGTTCTTCGTTTGTTTGATTCATCAATTTTGGCGTTCTTTCTTTCTTTTTTTCTTTTTTGGAATATTTTTCTAAGTTCGCAAAATTAGCTTATTAATGGAAAAATGTTATTTGTTCCTGGAATTTCAAAAATTAAAAGTCAGAAGCTGATTAATAAGTTATTTGTATCTTTTAAATTATTTTTGAAAATTAGGAAAATTGGAAGAGTTATTATTTGTAAGAGAAACTAAATTCTATTTGATAACAATGAAAAATTAATCCCCAAATAGATTTTAAGACAAGATAGTCTGCACAAAATTTAACTGAAAAGAAACGCTTCAACACTAAAAAAACATGTACATACGTTCCATTCGACCTTTTAAACAAATAATTTTAGCAGAAGGAGTTGAAAATGCAATTCAGTCATAAAAGAACAGCATTTATGTTTAAATAAAAATATCTTTTTTACTTTAATCAAGACATATTATTTTAAGGCGTTCAACAAATTATATTAATCTTTGATGATATTTTAAATTAAATCCAATCCCTAATCGATATTTAAAAAAGCTCAGAGCGCCCATTTATCGGCAAACTTGAAATCATTGAAAACGGGAACTTAGAAACGCTCTCATAGTTTTTATTCATTCAAAGTAAGAAATTTCCTCGTTTTTGCTCGGTCAGCAGTTTTACTGCGCTCTGAGAAAAAGAAACGATTTGCACGACTCGTAAGTAGAAGTGCTTTTATCTTTGAATTAAAATGGGAGCGCTTTTATGTTGGTTATTAAGTGGATAGAAGAGTAATTTTTTTTAAAAGTGTGGCTAAACTGAATTTATCCCAAGTAGCTGCGGTGAACGTGATTAATCAGTTATTATTAATAATAAGCGGTTAATTCGATATATCATCAATCAATTTTACGAGTTATAACGAATAATAACAGATTAATCACATAGAGGATAGCATATACATTCTCCGCAAAAAAGCTATCATCAAGGTTTTTTCCCCTTTAATGGTTGATACTATTATTATTTATTACAACAATTACGATTGATATTAATTATTGTTGATATCGAATGTTAAATTTCGATCATGTTGGCCTGTAATTTCAAATAAATTACATATCAAAGAATATTAGAAATTACTAAAAAATAAAAGTAATTAAAATAACTTAAATAATAAAAACAAATAAAAGAATTAAAATAATTAGATAAATAAAAAAATTAAAATAATTAAAATAAATTAAAATAATTTAAAAAAAGTAAAAAAAAGTAAAATAATTACAATAATAAAGCATTAAAGTGATTAAAATTTGATGAGACCTTACAAATAGGTCACGGGTTCTTGCGTGACCTCATTCTCAATCGAAGCTGTTTCATGAGAGAATTATAAGGCTATGAAATCTATATACAGTATTCTTTTTATTTGTTTGTTTGTTTATTTTTTTAGATTTGCTTAGTTTTATGCTTATATTTACAGATATTTTTAAAATATTAACGAAAATTCACTTAAGATGTTTTGCTCATTTTGATTTGTTTGATTATAATTACTAAAGATAAAGGAAAAACATTTTTAATTAGACAGATAAAGTGAAACTCAAAATGTTGAAAAGCACTGCTTTAATTCAGCAGAAAACGTCTTTTTAACGGTAATTTTAATCATTAATAACAATTAAAATTAATGTTAATTTCTAAATCAAATTAAACATTACTGCTTAACTATGCATAATGTAACCTAACTATTGTAGGTCTTTTTAATTTGCAATTCATTCTTGTAAGTATTATGGATTATTTTGATCTATTTTTTTAATTTATTGCCAGCCGGCGCGATGCGTATAAAAATAGAATAGATATGCAGTTAATATAAATAATTTATAATTCAGCTCTGAAAATATTAAAATTATGTGATGTTTATCATAAACGAGTAAATGTATTTGGAAATTTAGAATGCAAAAATCGAAAGGAAAATTCATTTCAAAATCCACTCTTTATATGGAAAGTTTCAAATTAAATAAAATTACAGAAAACTGCATATAGTTAATTATTTTTCTTATGAATTCGTACGGTTCATTAACAAATTCTTCGAAATTAAAAAATTACTTATTACGAAAATTAGCTGAAATATTATATACGTAAAAATAATCCTTTGGTTCACTAATTGGTTAAATATATGGAAGTTTTTAATTAGAGGTTTATAAAATCATAATTCAACCAAATTATATAAGTTTGAAAAGCTTAAAAGAGACAGAATGCAAAGATTAGATGCATAAGCATGTATGCAAAATTTGTTGGGATATTTCTTGATATTTTAATAACCTTCAAGAGAATGACACCAACATTTTTCAAAATTCCACTTCTTATTAATATCAGAAATAAAAAAAATTCTAAAACATGCATTTTTTGTAAATGAGGTAGCATTTTAATGAAAAATTATCGAATAATGAATTTTAAATATTTCTACAGGAATTAAATATTAAATTCAAAAAAATTCTGTTGTGATTAGTAACTTAAAGCACATTTTATATTTATGTGTTTTTCCGCTTTTCAATTTTTTTGAAATTTGCTTCAATTTTATAATTTGCTACAACTTATTCATATCTAGTCATTTTTTTGATATTATTTCATTACTCTTCCAAACAATTCACTTTATTAAAATGCCTCTACATTTCAATTGATATATTAAATTTAGACTTTACATTTTTAAATATAAAAAGTATTAATGAATAGAATGTCTTTCCTTCGCTTAGTAATTTCCCAATTATTATCATAATATTTGGATCAGGTCACAAATTTAGTGATTTTAGATTTCTCCTTATTCTTATATAGAACCTGAAATACATCAAACTTCTTTTCTTTTTTTTTGTTTTAGAAGAAATGCATTGTAATTTCATGATGTTTCAAAACCCAAAATTCAAAGTGAAAACTTAAGAAAGCTTTTGATAAATAACGATAAAGGATTCAAATCATAATTTGGCATAAATAATAAAGTAAAAAAATTATACCTAATGGAAATTAAGTCAAAAAAGTTATTAGATCCAAACTGCCTCCAGTATATCGATATATTATAACGTTTATTAAAATATGACCTTTTTTTACTGCTTATTTTTATTAAAATTCAAACTTTATTTGCTTGAGGATGTATTTATGCTTAGTTAGCTTTTAAAACTTATCTGAATTTTGATTTATTTAAAAATATCTTAATAATAAGATTAAAAAAAGAAGCTTGAAATTAGAATTTTATGTCAGTCTCAGGGTTTCAATAAAAAAACCTCTTATGATTTCTGCATTAAATAATCAAAAGATGCAAAATAATAAATAAAACCCCTTAAAAAACCCATTTGTGTTCGATTATAAAGTATATGTATGATTTAAATTATAAATCCAGAAATAAGTCATAAGTCATTCGCAAAAGACTGGCATTATTTACATAAAATGTATTTATTACGAATTTTTGTAAAAACAGAAACCTCAAGGAGGTAATTTAATGTCTAAAAATTAATATATAAAAAAAAACATTTGTTTCAATCAGCTATTGTGACAACATATTAGACGAAGTACAAATATATTACGAAGCAATGAAAGTACAAACAATCCCACCTAAAAAAATGCATTTAAAGAAGTATGTATTATGGTTGCATATAATTATTGCACTATTAGAATTTCAATGTTTTTACCTCTATTTTAAATATTAAGAGACCCTTTATCTTCTTAGTGTTAGATTTATGAATCATATTAAAGGAATTATTCTAATGATAATATATTGTATTAGTGTAATAAGAAATCCATAAGAAGGAATTACAATCCAATTTTAATCCAAAGTGTTTTGAATTAAAATATCAAATTTTAGAATCGAAAATTTCTAAATTCAAAGCATAATAGGAGTGTTGAAAAATATTAAGAACCAACTTCTTTTCACAGTGGCAGGTATGTGTCTCAAACAGTAATATTTAAGGGCAATTTCTGCACCAGTATAAACTTTTGGCAATAACAATTATTATGGAATTGAATAGGTAACCTTAAAATCGCTACCCTAACTTTCCAAAGAATCCGGAACATCTAAATGATTATTAATAGGACAGAGCTTTGATGGGAGCTAATGTTAAGTCCTTATATCCATCACTACTTTCAGTACAATCCTCCCTTAGGAGATACACCCTGTCATTGAAGTGGAAGTAACTCGATCTAACTACATTACTAAGTCCAATAGAAAAGCCATTTCTATACTATGGCATTAGTCCAAAGACTTCTCGATATGTACCTTTCACAGTGAAGTATAAGAAGTATGGAAGGAAGATAGAGAAAAAAAATCTGTGTTGTTTTAAACCCATAGAGAAAATTCAATTTTGAATAAATTATACAATTTAATATCGTTCAAAGTGATGGCACAATAATTAAATAAAGAATACGGATGAAAGACTTGCAATTAACAAATTATTATAATTTATGTGTTTTGAATATAAAGCAATTCAAAAAACAAAAAGAAGCTTCGCCTTGAAAAAAAAATCTGATGATACATCATTCAAATTGCGATTCTTTGTATCATAATTTCTTTCTGACTGATGGAAATAAAATTAGGAAAAAGGAAACTAGAGCTGAACAATTCGTGTTTCCCAACAAATGCCGGAAATTATGCAGATTTGATTATCATTGCATGTATTCTGAGGTTTTATTTGTTTTTAAACTTTACTATACTTTTGTTTTGTATTACTGGAATTTACATTAGAAATGCTAGAATATTTATCGTTATTTCTTGTTTAACAAATGTTTGTCAGAAGTTAGTAGAGAAATCAGGGTGTATTGAGTGATATATGAAACTTGGAGAAAACATATATTACTCTGATTTATTTCATAATTTTTAAAAGTGACATTTTTTTTTTCCAAAAGTTTTTATTTATTTATTTATTCCTTTCCGGTTTGTTAGTAATTTAAAATAACTTTCCATCCTTTGAAAGAGGAGAATATAATTTTGGTTTTTATTCTTTTCTTTTTTTGTGTTTGCGTCTTATTTATTTATTTTGGCTTCAGAAACTTTTGATCATAATTCATTGCATAATGCTGGAATAAAGTCATTTAAAAAATGCCAGTTTTAGTTCATAAAATCTCCCTATTCCATTAAACTCATTCTTTCGTGTAATATTTTAAGGAATTTTCTTCAATAAGCTCTGCAATCGATATTTATGCTTGCATCTACATATAAATAAAACTACACTAAAAATGCAATTTTTATGGGAATTTACTTGTTTTTACCCCCATATTGTTGGCGTCTTTTTTTAAATTTCTGGTTGAGACGACATTTAGTATGAAGCACAAACAAAACTAGTTTTCAAATAACACTTTCTTTTATATTAAATAATAATACGAGTTGCTTTCGGATAATAAATTTCGATAGCATTTGCGCAACACAAACCGTCAGGAATCACTTCTAACCATTAACAGTAAAACAAGTGTTAATAGTGATCAAGTGAATCTTCTTTGTTTATTGGAGTACGTGAGAAGTTTCCACAACATTCTAGAAAGCTACAGTAATAACGCTCTTAAAGAAGCACTAAGACCATGAATTTAGTTTCGGAATAATTTACAATATTGCATGATGTTTCGTAAATTATCATATTTAATTAAAAACTAGTCTCTATGGCGACCAGCTAGTTTTCAGAGATTAGTGGTCTCAAAAATTTTAATTAAATATTTTATGCAATTTAGTCTTAATGGTTCTTCAGGAAGATAGTTTTAAGCTTCAGATTCTATTAAATATATAATTCATACTTAGGAGCCTTATAACTTTCTGTTCGTTTTACTATGTATTTCCCTCATTTTTTGTTAACTCCTCTAAAATTCGAAAAAATGAATGTACTTTAACAATGTAACCTAATTTATAACTTAATACAATATAAAATTTGGCATTATTTCTTCATGTAAATATTATTTTTAATTGAAATTGAAATATTTTATAGATTCTCACCAGATTTATTTAAATCCTTCACATCCTTTTCTGAAAGCTGGTTTGAATCTAATTATTTATGTTTAGATCAGGAAATTAATTCTGATTGTAAAATAAAAAAAAGGAAAATATCTGAAATTTTGATAGCAACTTTTATCAACAATTTTAGCCTTCTTCGGCAATTCATTTGTGTTTTCGCTCTTGATACGTTTAATATCCATTTAGAGTTCTTAAGATTATTGATGAAAAATATGCTTCAGATGCGTTCTTTAAATTTTTCAAACCAAAAAAAATATTTATTTAAAGAAAACATTGGTATCCTCAAAAAGACAACGATTTGAATTTTAAGATAATGTGAAAATCATGTTTACTCTAAATCATCCTTCCTGAAATTATCACAGAAAATGTTAAAATTATCGCTGAAAAAAATAAAAACTATCACTGAAAAAAGTTAACATTCTCGCTGAAAAAAGATAAAATTTTATTTAATTTGTATAAAAAATTCAAAAAAATCCCCAAGGTGAGCAATCTGAAACTTTTAAGTTTATATATGTTTATACATATGAATGCATGCACGCTGCGCGCGCGCGCGTGTGTGTGTGTGTGTGTGTGTGTGTGTGTGTGTGTGTGTGTGTGTG
>JAOUZG010003149.1:936759-973531 GCA_026289955.1 Argiope argentata
GCAAAAATATATACAAAGAGGTACATCCATGTCTCAATCCTATATAAACCGTTTAACCACATTAATCAAACGTCATTGGGAATTAATAACAATAACCGGTTAAACTGAAAATTTTGCGATATTTCTCATTTTGATCAAAAGAAGCGGTTGTTATAAATAATAACCAGTTATTATTAATACTATTCGATTATTCACATTGACCGTAACAGACACACAAGTTCACCACATACAGTCAACAGGTGAATAATTGAATTGAGGAGGTCCCGGGTTCGAGTCCTGGTTCGGGCATGGTTGTTATTCTGTGTACTATCTGTGAGATGTGTGAATGTGCCCCCCTGTAAAAAGGGGTTGTGCAAGCGAATGAGATGAGTGTGTAGCAAAAGTCGTACTCTTGGCCCTAGTTGGCGCTACTTGAAACAAGAGACGCTTCACTCGGCTTAAATCTGCTGCTGGGCCCAGCAGCGAGCTTGTCCATAGGCAAGTGCCATTAGAAACAACAACAACAACAACAATAATTGAATTGACGTAGTTGACCCGTATAGAAAAAGAAATAAAAAAAACCAGAAGCAAATATGCTTTAAAAGAATCAAAAATAATTCATACCAAGTTTTTGATCAAAAAATAGAAAAAAAATTAAAATATATATAAGTGCTTGGTTAAAATGGAGCTTCTCAAAGACTTTTCAAAAAGCACAATGGCGGATATTTTTTTCATTTCCAACTATATAAAAAAGGTAAAATCTAATAAATTTCCTTTTTACACACGCGCAGTGAGAGCATCTTCAATCACACTGACTTCCCCTTTTCCCCGTTAATATTATCGTCACGTTCGGCAAACATATAAGACCGCAAGCTGGTAGTGTCGGTACGCAAACAAAGGTGAAATAAAATAACCACCAATAATGAATAATAATGAATGACTCGACAAAATCTTAAAAAATTAAAACATTGATAAGTCATTCATTAGGGTAGCAAGATAACCATTAAAGGCGCAGGAAAATATGTCGAGGATTTAAAACATTTTTAAAAGTGGTAGCCGAAAGTAGAAAGAGGAGTAGAATGACATAGGCAACTCCTGAGAATACACCCCTATCTACTGCAGATATTAAATCCCTTGGGAGGATGACAATTCACAAGGTATCGTGGGATTAGGGTACCGGTAGTCGCTTGAAAATGGTAAGACCCTGAGGGGAATGTCGATGATCTATTACACTTTGGGGGAAGTAAACTACATGAGTAAACAATTGAAGCAGAACTACTTGAGTAAACAGTAAATTACCCGGTTTGAAAACCGAAAAAAGCGTTTTTCTATTTTATTATATTTTGTCCTCAAGCTCCGGGAGATTGAAATGTTTGTCTTATTTCTCCACGTCAAAGAATTTTCTCTTATTCAGTTTATAAGTATGCTTATGAGTTAACATACCTTGAGACAACATTTTTAGAAGTGAAAACCTTTAAATAATTTTAAATAATAAATTGAATAAGCGGCTTTTTTCTTTCCCCTCAGTTTATTAATGATTAGAATTTATTTGTGAAGTATCGTGGTCATTTTTTTATGAATTGAATTTAAGTTGGTAGAGTTATAATTTCATGTGACATAAAATATTTTATAAAATCAATACATTTGAGTAGCCGATAAGTTAATCAAACTCTTCATATGAAAGTCATTCCTGATATTTTCTTGATTCTTGGGGTAATTTGCCGTTTATCCCAAATTTAAAAAGTAAATAATAGCTAATTTAACATATTTTACAATTATATTTCAATCAACAATTATATTAAATTATTCTCTTACAAAGTTTTACTTGGTTTTTATTTTCATATTTCAAACCATTGTTAAAAAGATTTT
This sequence comes from Argiope argentata, assembly GCA_026289955.1. Classification (NCBI taxonomy): domain Eukaryota; kingdom Metazoa; phylum Arthropoda; class Arachnida; order Araneae; family Araneidae; genus Argiope; species Argiope argentata. Next base: position 938,608 of record JAOUZG010003149.1, read on the forward strand.
TTACATATAAAAGATATTTTTAAAATTCACGAGGAAGAAGAAAAAAAGATAGGATATTTATAATTTCTTAATGCATAGTACTTCTTGGAATAAGGAATCATAAGCAAATATGCCCTAAATATCATATTCACGTTTGATATCGCTAATTTTTTTTGTCCTTATTATCTCTAATTCTTACATATAAGTACATAGATGCTGTAAAATTTGATCAAAACACCAGGTACTAAATAAAATCCTTTATCCAATATAAATTTTACCCAAAGCGTTCATTTCTCATTTCCCTCAATTTCATTCTCATAAAGAATAATCGCATTCGTTCTTCCATAACACTGAAGTGAAATGAATGATCAAACCACCGAAACACTGACATAACATGAAACGATGGCTAGTAATATAGGAATTGTGGTCTGTTACCTAACGGTCATCTCCAAACCACAACAACAACACCTCTTATGGAAGATGCGCCCCCATTCGAAATGTGGTTTGTGGTTCAGTCAATATATCTTTCACCGGCGTCCTGGAACAGAGGTAGCGCGTCTTCCTCGTGACCTGGAAGTCCCAAGTTTGAGTCCCGGTTAGGTCATGGTTGTTCTGTATACTATCTGTGAAGTATGTGAATGTCCCCCCATCCGTAAAAGGGGGCTGTACGAGCGAATGTGATGAGCTTGTAGTTAAGTCGTGCTCTTGGCCCTAGTTGGTGCAATTTTAAAGACAAGAGACGCTCATTCGGTTTAAAATAAACTCACTCACTTAAAATAAACGCACTTGAGCATGGCAAGTGTCATTAGTAACAATAATAACGCATTACTTCAAGGAAAAGCAATAATCCACTTATTCATCACATACTTTTAATTTATGAATTTATTTCATTAAAAAAGGATGTCCAGATCTGCCTCTTGTTAAGCACTACATAGATGACTTTGGAAATCTCTTACGGTCACAATTTGCATAATAGCAGTAAATTATGGATAAATATTAAAGGAGGATATTAGTGAATCAAAACGGAATCTTGCGTTTTTGGCGGTGTAAAGAATCATACCATTAGAGATTCTATGATTATTCTGACTGCTTCAAATTGTAATTTTATGGAAGAACAAAATATAAATCCTATTTGACACACAAGTTCACAATTCTTTGATAAAAATGCAAGCTTCTCGAGAAAAACCCTTCCAATCTCCAAAATGTACGATTGACTAGATTATGTTAATGCTTCCGTCCCCCTTCCCAGAAAAAAGCACTTTCGATAAGAGCTTCTAACCCCAAGGAGACTTCACACGCAAAAAAAATAATAATTTCCCAATTGTTTCTCCCAGAAGATCCACCAGAAAATCAGAATTAAAATTAATTTCACTATCAGAATTGGGAAGCCTTACAATAAACCGTAGCAAAAAAAGTACCGAAGGAACGCAACACAGAAAAAAAAAGGAAATTATCTCCCTCCAATTAACTTGAAACTTAGAAGTAGGTATAACATCTTCATCTGAGAAATTTCAAGGAAATCTCAATGCTGGTTTAAGTGACAGCCTAAGTTAAATGTTAGCCCAGATAGACTAAAAAGATAATGAAAACTAAACCAACAAACTAAATTAAATCCTTCTGATAAATCTAACCTCTCCATTATTAAACAGAAAACATCGACCCAGTAAAGTAAACAACAGTTTTGAAATAAATGTACAAACTTCTAAAAGAATTGCCAACAAAACTAAAAGCATTCAAGAAATGCAAAGAAAGAACTATAAAGCAAAAAAATCCTGCTTTTCTTCAGCTTTCTTAAGGTAGAACATTGATCCTAGAAAACTCAAGTCATCTATCTAATCAAGACAACACTGCCCAAGACAATAGAAACCATTCAATTGGCCAGTAAAGACTAGTCCAGAATCCACGATTTGAATATCCCTCTCCTTTCCCAAATCGCGGCTCCGGAAAGAAACTAATCAAGATGAGCTTTTCTCTCAAAGTAGCTTTACCATTGGTCATCATATATCCTCTCCAGTATCTCAACAGCTATTGGTCAATTTTCCCTACCTCTCTATTATTGCATTCTCAAAAGATATCCAGTGGTCTCCCAAGATAACTGAGAACTGAATAGACTGCTTAACCGAAGAGCTATCCAGGTTCCAGTCTATACCTTCTCTATAGAAGAAGTCGTAGATGCGCCGCGTAGATTATCCCGTATTATTTTGATTTCATCCACGCAAGAGGGAGGGATTCATTTGATTTCCACCTCCAAGAGGGAGGGATTTGACATGCATAATGAAAATATCATCTTTGCAATTGGCAATCCGATAAAATCCAATGGCCAGTCTTCGAATGATCAGTTGAATGGCCAATAATATGTGCACAATAATCTGCACAAAATAACTCCCAATTCGGTTCAGTTCATGGACAGATCCCTTTCTGAAGAGGTAAGATATTGAAGAGGGAAACTACAATAGATTCTAAGTAATGTACAGATATATTTCTAATGAATCGTTTCAGTACTGAATGCAAACCCACTAAATACTAATAGTCAAGAATACCACCGAAATCTTTGTAATATGTTTATAGTGATTATAATTTCAATAGACTGAAACTTCAGAAACTTCTAGGAAATCTTCGTGTATATTTCCTATCACTATTATCATTTATACATTGAGCGTAAACACGCTATATGGTAATAATTTGAAATAGTATTGAAATCTTTGTTATATATTTGTAAAGATTGCAATTTCAATAGCATCTCATGATAGAGAATAATAATCATGATACAGAAAATGCATTCAGAACTCTTCGGATATACAAATACTGAAAGCTGCCATTCCTGCATTGTTATACTACATTGACTCTGAAATTCACTGTCCTGCAAATTCAGCTATTTTTTAACTGTCTTGATTGTTTAATCATTTAGCAAATTACTAAAATGAAGAAAAAAATTTTTTAATCATATGGAAAGAAATTTAATGACATTCCTTTCATATAACTTAACATTTCCTCTTATCCATCTTGTTGTCCAGTAGTTAAATGTTGTTGCTTAACCATATAGATATGATAATTTTTTAGAAAACTCTAAAAGGAGGCAATATACTTATCGATATGTCTGTATTAAGAAACAGAACATTTCATTCCAACACAGTAGTGTCACTAAAGCAATTCTAAATTCGTTTCATGTGATATAAATGAGCAGAAAGAAAAAAAAGACCGAATGCGGAGGCGACAACTTAAACTATCATTGATTATCTGAAAATAATAATAATATATTATTATATAATATAATAATATAATATATAATATAATAATAATAAATAAACATAGGCCTCAAAGAAAGTGTAATTACTTTAGTTATAGCAATGACCAGTTTTAAAGCAATACTATGGCTATTTTAGAACGGCTCTCGAAATTTTGAATCTTGATCAGATGACGAGGATGACACCCAACTCTCCAAATTTTTAAACCAGAGGACGTACGTTTGACCTGGACAGATTTAACGCACACCGGACTCGCTTACATGACGGTTCGTCGGTTGAATCGGGGCTCGAACTTGAAACCCTCCGTCTTCGAAGCCAAAACTTTGCCACCTGGCCATTGCGGCCCACAATCGAAGATGGAGGCAACACTTCAATTTTTTAATGATTATCTGAACATAATGTATGAGGCCACAATGTTAGTATGAACATGTTGCTTCGTACAATCCAAATGATTAAAATATTAGAAAAAAAATGTTAGCATATATTTTATTTCCCTTTTTATGACCTTCCAGAGTTTTTCTCAATGCTCAATCAAAGCACATGAAACAAACATTTATTTTTATTAACATCTAAATAAGGACACATAGTTTCGGTACAGCATTCTAAATTAAAAATCAAATAAATTCTATCATATAATTGATATTGAATTGACGTTTGATATATGCAGGATATCCCAAAAAATCATTCAAAAACTCTTATGATAAGTATACAGAAACAAATCATTTTTAAAACAGACAATGAGATCGCAGATTATTTGAGCTGCTGTTACAGAGACTTTTTGTTGCCGAATTAAATATGAGAAAAGAATATTCTAAGCAAATTACTAACAGCAGAATTCTAATATAATAGAGATTTAGAAAAGCTCTGCAACAAATTTTCGTCAGCAGCAACATTTCAAGTTACCCCCAATATGAATAGATACAAATACTAGTAAGACACTATATCAGCAACAAATCTTTTGATCATTTAAAACTAGCTATTAAAGGGGAAAAAGGTTCATCTATAAAATTGCAAGATTTCAAGTAATATTCAATATGATTGATACAATGGCAAGAAAGACAATTGTAACAAGTAACTTTGTCTGATGTATTCTTATCTTTTACTTAATTCTCAGGCAAATAACCGCTTGTAGAGATCGGCGAATGCTGTTACAAGAAAATAATCTATTGTAAAAATGCCTTGTATCTACATATTTGTAGGTCATATGTAGATATGACCATTGAAAAAATATGACATTTTTAAACACCTTGTACATATTTTACTTTTTTTGATTACATATTTGATGTAAATTTGATTAACCTTTTTTATTGTAAATTTTCGGCATCTTAGTATACAGTACATTTGTGTTATATATCTAAATTTATTTCGCACTATTCAACATATTTCTGCAAAACTGTTGGACGTTGATTCTGGACATTCTAGATTCAAAACTACTGAACGAAATTCAAATGATGATGTCGTTTACCATTCCATGTAAAATAAGGAGTCTATAGTACAATTTGCTGTGCATTTATGGTTTACTTGCTTTCTCTATTAAAGAACTAAGGATTTCCCATCTAATAATCAAAAAATAATCTTTAAAAAATCTCGTTGTAACGAAATTCTATGCATAAAAGGCCTCATTGGTTCTAAAAAATGTTTCCATCCTTTAACATCTTTCCATTTTGTATTTGAATTGAGTATTTAATGGAATACTTCTTCCAGAATGCTTCTAATTTTTAATTTAAAGAATAACTTTTTGTAACCTTTTTTCATAATTCAATGGAAGGATTTAGAAGCCTTCATTGATAAAAATCGCTATTCAACATTTTAAATACAATCTAATATTAGGAAAAGAATCTTTCATATTATATTAAATACACCGCTTCTACAATTGAATCATTAGGGAGCTTTAGAAATCATATTTGATGGTGAAGTGGAAGTAAGCATTTCTTTCGCTATTATGCTCGAAGAATGATCCTCAGTTTAAAGTGGTGTTATTATGATTGCTTAGTTGTTGGTAGAATTTTCTATTGATAAAATAGGTGGTTTATTCTATTTTTATAACCGAAATTCGGCATTTTTAATGCACCTAAGAACATTGGGCATTATTCTCAGCATTTCATTTTGCTGGACTTGAGCCATTAAATATTCTGTATTTTATTATATCCTCAATGAATTAAATGGTTCAATAAAGAGGATAAAAAGTATCAGTAGTCATAGGTTTCATTGTGGTGTCAGCAACGTTTTATATTGTAGTAATAAAAATTATGGCAGCTTGTCAGCTCAAAACCGGACAGTGCGGCAAAAAAAAATCAGAATACAGTTTAAATATAATCTTAACGCTAGGTTTACAAAGGGGTCATTTTGACCACTCTCAGAAAACTTTTCGTTAGTTTTCTTTAAGAAAATTATTCCCATATTTTATGAGAATATTTTAATTATTTTTTACTTATGTAAGACATATAAATGCAAGACTTTATATAAGATTATGTAAATCTTATATAAATGTAAGACTAACTATAAGACTTTTTCATTTTTTAATTTCGGAGGAACTTATATAGTATACCTACTTTTACCGAAGGAGTCATTTTGACCATTCGAATAAATATTGTTTAGAATACTTACATTCATATTTAAATATATACCGCCTTGATAGGGACGCCCCTAGATGTAAGTATAAATATAAAAATAAATATGTGTTAGTAATATTTTTGTATATAAGAAGCAAGACGAAGCCGAAAGATAATAAGATAGAAGCTATTATAGGTTGTTAGTAAGTAAACATGTGAGTCAGTGTTTTATTAAAAGATGATGGTAGAAGAATAGATAGTCTTGAAGACCTAGATTAGAGAGTAAATGCATTTTTAGTAAATAAATTCAGAGGAACTGTCTTTTCATCACATCACACCTCAATAAATATATCGAAAAGATATAAGGTTTTTTTTCTATTTTAACTTTATAATAGAGAGGTCAATTTATATTTTTTTTATTTAAATACTAAAAGTGGTACTTTTGACAACTTAGGTAGAAATAGTTATATGCCAACTCATGGTGAACCTAGTGTTAAGAAAGAAGTTTCATTCCTAATCAAATCACAATTATTTAGTGTTCTATTATACTCTAAAAATTATCGACTTTGACTCTTAACAATATCGGAAATGTCTCCATTGGTACAATATAAAAGCAAACCAGAACCAAAAAAAGAGAAAATGAAAAAAAAAACCTATGGAAAAACAATTTAAAAGAACGAAAACAAGCATTGAAGGAGAGGTAAGAGGGAAAAAAACGAACATAAATTCATTAGATTTCAAGCTTTATATTTCAACTCTCTCAATGATAAATTTAAGTGGAGCAAACGCTTATTTCGCTTTTCGATGTATATTCATATAAGCATGTTCTGATGTTTTCGAGTATTTAATGCCATGCTGCGTTTCTAACAAGGTGATTCATTTTCTTACTTCTTTCTTTGGTTACCTCCCCCCCCTCCCCTTTTGTTTGAATATCAAACTTTCAGAGCGAAAAAATTATCAAATAGGATTCAAAACAAAAAATTCAATGTTTTATAATAATTTCAAATTATGCAGAAATTCTGCCGTTCTAATAGACAAAAAGCCTCTGAATAACAATTTTTAAATAATTTTTCACATTTCATTTTTGTGTGGATTCACTGTTCATGTGCTACTTACTATTTTGAAAGGATTTTTCAGGATTTCACAGAAGTGATATTGCAATAAATTAGAGAAATATTTTACTGAATTCAATTTTATCTATTGCTCAAATACTTCTGACAATATAAACTCTTGAAATGGTGCTCTCCAGTATGGCATCAAATTTATTGTTTGAGAAATATCTGATTTTTCCTTTTATGGTGACTTGAATTATTAATACACATGTATATGAACGAACCAATCGCGATGACACTTTTCACAAATTTTCACTTGTTCTCATTTCTTTGTTGTAGCAACTCATTTAATTGCTATTCATGAAATATGTATAAGGCAGACAAAGGCGTTTCAGTATCTTGATTTAAAAAGATAAGAAAAGCAAAAAAAAAAAAAAAAATATCGAGAAGGACGTTGTAAAAGGTTCATTACCTACATTTCATCAAATAAATGGCAATTTTCGATGGGATTTTTTCAAAAAATTTTTTGCAGAGGCCAGCTCTTATGTTAATTTAAAATGTGAATAAATATGCGAAATTCTATAACGTTTATAAGAAAATTGAAATATAAAAATTTGTGATTAAAGAATAAATAAATACTCTTTATCTTCATTAATAATAAAGGTGTGCGTGTGGGGGATATTTTTACAAGCACCAAATTCGGAATAGATATGTTTTATAATGTGAGAAAAACCTCTCGATGGGCACCTCGAAAAGGGGATGCGATGCTTTCGACATGGTGATTGGATCTCTCCACCCTGCAGATACAAAAAAAGATGGCTCCTCTCATTGTTGACGGGAATTACGCCCTTAGGGAAGGGTTGTACCATGACCGGTGACGGCCCTCAGGACTCAACCACAGTTCCCGCCAGTGTTGCTAGTGCGGAGGGTCGATCATTCTGTATTTATTGTCTGTGTGCCTTCGTGTGGGTTGGATAGTCAGTGATATGACTTATAATGTAAGAAAGTTCGTGTTTCTGAAGTGTTTTTGTTTTAAAAGGGAATGTTTTTTGAAATTTGAATTAAAATTTAATCAATTAAAAATTTAGTGAAATATTGAAGGTCCTGAAAATATTATTGCACAGAACTCATTTTTAATCAAAATATTTTCCGTGATTCTAAGTTAACATTTATGTAAATTTTTTCTGAATTTTGGAAATTTTTTAAAGCGTTTTTTACTTAATTTTCAACAACAGATTTTGTTGTTGAACTGAAATTCAACTCACTTTCATTATTCTGCCAAACGATTCAGCTGGTGATTTTTTTCAGTTCCTGAAAGCTAAAAGGCTGAAAGACTTTGTTTAATATGTATGTAATTCACATGAGGAATATGAAAGAAAGGTCATAGTTTTCTGAAAATGAGCATGCATATTATTTTAAAAGTTATGTTTTTAATGCCAGTATAATATAGGATTTGACTCAAATAGAATGATTCGTATAAATGATGAACAGAATAGATATAATGCTGTTAAACTAGCACTGAATTAATATCTGTCACAGTTTGAAGCTTAAAACTATTTTTGGAGAAAAAATGAAAGTTAATTTATGCATAAGACATTTAATTGAAAATAAAAACAAGGAATATTTCCAGAAAACGAGCTTATCTCCAAAAGCAGCTAGTAAAATAATTACATATTAGGTACTTTTCCGTTTACAGGACGCGAGCGAAAAATTGTCAAAGAAATTTGATTTAATTCTACATTATTTAGCGATTTTTTTTTTTTTTTTGCTTTAAAATTGTTGTAAGAAATTTGGCGGAATTATACACTATTTGGCGATTTTTTCGTTTGCGCCCGGCTAACAGAAATGTTCCACATATTACAAAATACTTATATAATAATTATCATATATTTTAAAATAATATAATATAATGATGATAATAGAATGTAACGTTTAATATCTGAATTTCTTGTATAAAATTTATATTAAAAACGTCTCTCTTGGTTAATCTTACTCTTCAAATCCAGATATATCTGAAAATTTATTATTTGACAAGAATGGGGTGAAAATCTGAGCTGGTATTGATTTTTCATCTAAAAGCTGTATATTCTCCAAGTATGTTTGTATTTGTTCTTAAAATAAAAATTATTCATCCTTCGATAATTATTTTGTGATTTCAAATAATTCGTCATCATAATTGTTTATGTGTTATTATTTCGGATTTATTAATTCCTTAGTATCAAAAATAAAAAAAAAATTGTATAATATTTTTTTTTATTTTACTTTTCTTAAGTTGGAATTTTTAGACAGTTAAAAAGTTTATTTGATTTAACTTTAAAATTTATTCTCTATAGCATGGCCGTGCAAAAATGAATGAAAAAATGATATTTAGTTGTTTGCTTGGCAAAGTGATTATATTTATTGCTAAATGTAAATTTTTGTTTGCATATTATTTTTGTAATTCCTTTAAAAAAGCTCTATGCATGTAAAATAATTGTCATTAAATTAGCTGCATAATAAACAAATTCCCCACTTAATTATCGCTTCGAAATTCTTTAAGATTTTAGTCAATAGATGGCGCCAATGAAATCAGTTTATTTGAAAGTTTAAAAGAGATGAATATTTTATTGATACAACGATGTGTTTTAAAAATAACTTTAAAATCTTTTTGAAAATAATCGGGAAATACAGAGTAAATTAAAAGTTTTGAAAACAAAAGGCTTTCCAAGGTTCACTATCGTTTTAGCATTTTTCAAAATCGTGATTAATTTTCGACTTTTCAATAAACATATTTTTCGGAGAAATTTTTAATACGACGGTTTAATGTATTCTATTTTTATGAATGTTTTGTTTTAACAAAATCTAATAAAGGCTTTCGGAAAGGAAAAATGTGTCATATTATTGGAAGAATTCAAATAGGAAAACAGAGTAATGCGAGTTTTTCAAAAAATGAAATTGAGTTAATTTCGCCCAAAACTAAACTATTTTTAGTAAAGTAGGGTAAATTTATTTTTCCGTTGTGCTTTGCGTCCAAGTTTAAAAAGAAAAAGATTATTTTTCTTAAATATGAAATGTTTTGAAAAAGTTTTGAAAATTCAGCAACAAACTGAAATACACAAAATAATGATGCGAAATCATTATGCATGTGTACGGTGCGTGCTTCTTCAGCATTTTTTATTCTCTAAAAAAACGTTTTTGCCAAAATATGCTGCGTGAAAGACGAAATAATAAAAGAAAGAAAGAAAACTGCTTTCAAATAAACTACACGCAAAAAAAAAGGATCTAAAGGGTCAATTAAGAATAATATACATAAAACAGAATGTTAGATAAGTTTATGAAAATTATGCATAAGAATGTTATTTATACTATAAGAACATTCTTTTCAAAAAGGCATATAGCTTTAAAAAGCTATTAAGATCCCCCCGTATGGCTACTATTGAATTAATAGGTTTCATGTCCCACTTCTTATGAATTCTTAAAATGCATAAGAAAAGATATATTGAAACAAGGAAAACTTTGTATTTTGTTTACGAATTTCTTGTCTATATCTATAAAAATATTTGTCAAATCCACCAAAGGCAGACCAAAACTCAAAACTGATTTTCGTAAAATAATCTTTAATAAACAATTTTTATATTTGTTTGTTTGTTTGTTTATTATATAGATACTGGGCTTTTAAATTGATATAAAATTAGAAAAAAAAATTCCTCGTATTTTGAAATTATATTATTAAAAATGAAAGAGTAATAATGATTTGACACAGATTGTTAGAAGATAATGTTTTTTATAATTCTATGCAGTTTTATTAAATTAATTATATATCATAAATCATCATTTTATTAAATAAATCATATATCATAACTCATCATTTTATTAAATAAATCATATATCATAAATCATCATTTTATTAGATAAATCATTATCATAAATCATCATTTTATTCAATAAGTCATTTATCATAAATCATCATTTTATGAAATAAATCATTTATTATAAATCATCATTTTATTAAAAAAATCATACATCCCTAGACTTGCGAACGACGTACGAGGTAATTTGAATGACAATTAACACCGCCGCAGTTTAGTTCAGTTATATTAACATATCATTTTAAAGAAATCCTAGGACTATTTGGGGACAGATGTCATGATTTTGAGTCAGGATCAGATGATGAGAATGTCACCTGAGCTGGCAATCCCCCTCCCCAAGTTTCCACGCCACACTAGCTGAACAACATTTGACCCAGATGAATTTAGCTTGTACCAAATCCGCCTACACCATGGTTCTTCGAGGGAATCGGGTCACAAAACTGAAACTGCTGTTCCGATACCACACCACTTACCACCATACCACCATATCAGATTTTAATGGCATAAATAAGTTGTATAAGATCTGTGGCAGAAGCTCAGGGTGAGAACTTTAGAAAATTAAGTTTATAATCTAATTATATTATAATTAAATGACGAATTTAGTCTTTATGCCTAAACAAAAAATCATTTAATTTTGTGAAGTTTACAGGCTCATTATAATACTACCAATTATTTTTATAGAATTTTATAATTTAGAAAGGGTGCAGTGATAATTTAGTATTTATTTGCCTTTTTATTTGAAAGGACTTTTTTATTTTTTTGCAAAATAAAAATACTTTACCACTAATTTAAAATTATTTTGGCTTCCTTCTAAGACCGTGAACTTTTGTCAATTTGCCAATCATGCCGTCTTGCAGTTACTCAACCGTCCAAAATGCGTCTCTAGGTGAATGAGTTGAAAACAACCAGGTGAAAATATATCAAGAATGGCACACGAACAATCATGATACAGGCATTTTCTCTTTTCTACTTTTTTTTTTTCACTGAATGATGTTTATCCGTATTTAAGCTCCATTTTTTTCATTTTTCGATTTTTATTTATTTTTAGTTTGTGGTTTATACTATAAACTATTTTCTTCTTTCAGTTAACTTTTTAAAAATCATTTGATCATGGGGAAGTTTTCAACTAGGTTGTGTGTGTTTTTATCAGTATGTTATGTTGTTGTTACTTATGGCACTTGCCATTAGGACAAGCCCGCTGCTGATACAGCGGCAGATGTAAGCCAAAAGGAGCGTCTCTGGTTTTTGAAGCAGCACCAACTAAGGCCAAGAGTACAACTCAGCTACACACTCACCACACATTTGCTTGCAGAGCCCCTTTTTACAGAGGGTCACACATCTCACAGATAACACACAGAAGAACAACCATGCCCGAACCGGGACTCGAACCCGAGACTTCCAGAACACGAGGAAGACGCTCTACTTCTGTGCCAGAAAGCAAGCATCAGTATGTTATAGTCTACCTTAATGGGAAAATTACCTTATCAACAGATTTTAATCCTTCATTTCACTCATGTTTGAACTAAGAATGAAAATTAATCAATTTTCTGTGAATAAATTTCAATTTTTAAATCATTCCTCAAATACACTAACGCAAAATTACTTTGGTTTTCCATTCGTTGAATAAGTCCTGGTGGTAACGTCTCGGCTTCGGAACCGGAGTATTTCGGTTTGAAACCGGATTCGAAACGAAGAGCTGTCATGTAAGCAGGGTTTGGTTCTCACTAAAACCGTAGGGGTAGATAAGGGTGCCAGCACAGGTATCGTTCTCGTCATCTGACCATGGTTCGAAATTACGAGTCCTTCCCTAAACAGTCTTAGTTCTGATTTAAAAATGGAAAGTTAATATAACTAAACTATATATTTAATATGTAAAGTTCCATCTATAAAGTGTATTTTCGATGGAATAAAGACTTCAAGCTAGAACCTTCTGATCATGAACAAAAAATTATTACGAGATCATCTATTAAATAAATTAAAGACAGTGATCGAAAAAATTAATAATTAAGGGAATCAAATTAATGTGGAATTGCATGAACGTCTCTAGTAGTGGTATTCAACCAAATTATATTAAAATATTTTAGCAATCGCAAATTGGATTAGCCGGTGTTTGAAGCTCTAATGCTTGGTATTTTCATTAAATTTATTCATCAACTTCTATTTCACCGGGTCAATATCTGTTGACGTCCTTGAAGAAGAAAAGAAGATTAATATGAAGAAGAGATGTCTGAATATTTTCCTTTTCCGGGTCGTTTTATTTATGTAGATTATGACTGAATACCGTTAAATATTTCAAAATTATTTGCCAAAATTTTTCATATCATCCAAAGTTTAGTTTAGTTATATTAACGTCCTGTTTTAAAGCTACTCTAGAGTAAATTTGGAAGGGGATTCGTAATTTTAAATCGCTGTTAGATATTGAGGACTTTAACATACTGGCACCCCCTCTGAAAACTTCCACACCACATCAGCGGGAGGACGTTTCGCCCCGATGGTTTTGTCGCGCACCAGACCCACTTACATGGCAGGGTTTTAGAGGAACCCGGTCTCGAATATAAAGCCCTTCGCTTGCAAACCCGTTACCTTACCACCAAACCATGCCCTCCCTCCTATCATCTAAAGTATTTCATTATATTACCTTATAGTTCCGTTCTTGTTACTAATGGCACTTGCCATAAAAAAACGTGCTAACGCCCGGCAGCGATTTTTAGCCGATTGAGTATCTCTTGTTTTTCAATATCGCTAACTAGGACCAAAAGTACGTCTTAGCTACTTCATGCTTCACATTCGCTTGCACAACCCCTTTTCACAGGGGGGTATATTCATACACTCCCCAAATAGAATACAGAAGAACAACCATACCCGAACCCGGGACGCCCAAATCACGGGGAAGACGCGCTACCCTTAAGCCAGGACACCGGCCCATATGATTATTTTGCGTTTGAATTCCAAATATCTAATGTTTTCATAATTATTTTAATACCTATGTCTGTTTAGTGGTTCTATTAAATACAACATGAGATGAAGAGAATAATGCATTAACTAAGACCTTTCCATCTTATTACACCCCAAAATTACAACTGTTTTAGTTTTTTGTGAATAACTCTAGAAGTGAACTAGGATTCATTTTTGAAGTTTCACCAGTTTTAACCCTTTTCACTCGGGTGATGACTCTCACTCTCCATTCAAGATCGTGAATCACTTTGACGTTTGATTTATTTGTTTAATTCTAATTGTTAAAAGTACCTTCGGAATTGTAAGAAAATGCAAATTAATTAAACGGGAGAATTAAACTTGAAACAATTATATATATATATATATATATATATATATATATATATTTCGGAACAATAAACAAGTATTAAGTGAATACTTACTCGAATTAATTAAATTACTTTTCTGAGTCTAAAAGGTTAAAATAAGTTTAATTGATTCTGTGAAATAATCAATTTTTCACTGTCACTCTACAGGGAATGAATGCAATAATAAAGGAAATGCATTCCTTTAGATATTAAAGGTAGTATTCCTTAAATTTTCTTTCGCATTAAGATCTTTTCTGTAGTTATTTCAACTATTTAAATAGCACAATTATTTATTTGACTAGAGTTGAAGTAATGGTGGGATTCTCCTATATGTTGCCACAAATTAATATCTAAACATTTCTATAATACACTGAAAGTGCTTAACCACTTAACTGATTTATTTTATTTACTATATAATAATAGATGACACCTTCTATTTTGGGAATATTTTCTTATTTTTATTCAAATGGAAATCCATTGAATGTTTGACTTATCTATGTATCCGAAGTAATTTTAATATTGAATTATGATCGTTATGAATAGTTTATTTTTTATAACTATCAAAATTTCGAAAATTCGATGCATGTGTGGCACTCAAGCAAAACAGTTAAGTGGTTAACTATAGCAGGTGTCCTGGCATAGAGGTAGCGAGTCTGGCGTCCCAAGCTCGAGTCCCGGTTCGGTCATGGTTGTTCTTCTATGCTCTATCTGTAAGTTGTATGAATGTACTTCCCAGTAAGAAGGAGCTGTGTAAGCAAATGTGACGAATGAAGTAGCTAAGTCGTACTCTTGGCCCTAGTTGGCGCTACTTCAAAACAAGAAACGCTCTTTTCGGCTTAAACTCCCTGATACATCATCGAATTTGCCTATAGCAAGTTCCATTAGAAGCAAAATATAACTATATCTTTAAAGTCAACTACCATCAAAATTCAATTTTTGATATTTAATTGAAATTGAAATTGAATTAGTATATCATAAGTATTGATAAGTATCGTATCATCTAAAATATAACTAATGCAAAAATGCCAAACCAACAGAATTCGGCATTTTTATTAGTTTGAGATATAATTATAAGTATTTATTTCAGGGAGCATTGGTTCAGTGTTGCCTATTCCTAGCCTATTGTTGGCTAGGTAACGAATTTTAAAAGAACTTTCCAAATTGGTGAATCATTTAATTTTTTACAAAGTTTTAGAATATCCCCAATTAAGGTCTTTTAACAGGCTTCAGGTCCTGAGCCTCTGCCATTATCCAATTTAAAGACGGTCTCGAGCATTAGATCTGTTTATTCAGCTTGTCCTCCAGATATGGGATTAAGCATTTCGAATTAAGGGGGAATTAAGCTATTCACCGGAAGAGAATGGCAAACGTCTTGTGAATTGATTTCCGCAAGGAAAATGAAATTGGTTCAGAATGCCAATGTAACTATAAATCTTTGTTAGTGAATTGTTTATTGGTCAAGGTGATTAATCAATTTTATGGCTCTTTATCCTTTTTGAAATGTATTGCTGATATATGACCGCTATTTTTCAATATAATAATTAGATACCGCATAAGCCTTATTTGAAATTGTAGTGCTTAAGAATGCGATTTCCTTGGTTCTAGTTCCACAATTGTTGGTAGAAAGTGCAAAAAATATGTATAAGTAAGAAGTGTGTGTGTGTGTGTGTGTGTGTGTGTGTGTGTGTGTGTGTGTGTGGGTGTGTGTGTGTGTGTGTGTGTGTGTGTGTGTGTGTGTGTGCGTGTGTGTGTGTGTGTGCGTGTGCGTGTGTGTGTGTGTGTGTGTGTGTGCGTGTGTGTGTGTGTGTGCGTGTGTGTGTGTGTGTGAATTTTTGTACTTAAAGCCATGAAGTAACTTTATTAACTTCCTTGTACTTTATAACTGGGAAAGATTACTACTTTAAACTGCAAATCGACAAATACAATAGCATATGAAACTTTTTTTACTACTGATCAAAATTTTGCATTTTCTTAGCAAACCAAAAATTACAACTAAGAGGCAATTCTTCTATAAAAGTATTTTTATGTTTGAAATAAATCTGTTATTGTATAATTAAACAAAATATGGATTGCTCTGTCAATCTAAACATAGATAATTGTTTTAAGCCAATTTAGGATTGATCACTTAATGCGTATCAAAGATACTTCTATCAGAATTATCTGTATCTTTTCGTAGTGATCTTTGATTGTCGGACAAGTTTTGATTGTGTATCATTGAATGTGTTGCAGCTCAAAGATTTTATTCATACTATTTTTTAATCTCGCAAAATTCACATATCAAAATATTTGCATATTTTAATAAAATTGAAGTGTTATAGGTTTAGTTTTTAATTAATCACATTAATGTAACTTCCAAGTCAGTTATTTTATCCTTTAAACAATATATTTCAGTTAGTAATTTTGCATGTTTATTTATGTGTTTTAAGCCTTAAATTTCGATGAATCTAGTCTTCTAAAATAAATCTTTAAACGAATAATCCTCATAATTTATCCAACATGTGCATATGTTTGGAAGGGAAAACATAAGTGATCGCATTTTTACTGGACATTTTATTCCCAGAAATTTAAATTTTATTTCGATAAAACTAAAATTACTATTCAAAATTTAGAATTCTCAAGCGCATGGATTTCATAGAAGCAATCTCCAGAGGATCCATTATCATGAAAATAGGAACAATTTTAATGAGTCCAATTTGAAATAACTCGATACACAACTATACTTCGTTATGTTTCTAGAACAGAAGAATAAACATCAAGTCATGAATAAACATCAAGTTCAGTAGCTTTCGTCAAAGTGAAAGCTACTGAATTTACAATAACATGACTACAGAACAATACCTTCTGCCAGACATGTATAATGAGAAATGTTCAGTGAGTTGAGTATCCAGAGTTCTAGTTTTCCAAAGTTTGTAGAAAATCCTTGTCTTTTATGCGCTGCGAATTCCTTGCGTTATTTAACGAGGGAAATGTATCAAAGTCAGTGAAGTAAAGGGTAAAAGCCTTCCAAAACATAATTTATCTTGCTTTCGTCATGTTTTTCAAAAAAAAAACCCTACTTTAATGAGAAAGTATTTTTGGAGTTTGAGATTTTCAAAGGTCCGGGAAAAAAACCATAATATACTTTTCATTTTATGTCTCTGGTCAAGGTGTATACTGCGAGGAATGAAATTTGTCATTATGATAATATATAGTAAAATTTTTATCTTAAGAGCAAGGATTTTTAAACATATATGTGTATCTTGGTCATCGAAGAAAAGTAATGTATGAAAAGTCACTCCATTAGCTATGTATTGTCACGAATAATAATTCTCCCAAAAGAAGGATGCGAAGATGCAGACTTTAATGCCTAGAAAAACGTGTAATAAATATACGAGCCACAAGCTACAAATTCACAGCGAATGAATTCTACTTAATCTACTAATTACAAATAACAGCACAGCTATAAATGCACGACAACGAGAGAAAAGACGCTCTCTCAAGCTAAGCCAACCAATGCAGATGGTTATCGGAACTGAACTGATTCCCCTCCTTAAGCCGGGCCTTTTAAATAGCGTTCCACTAAAATGGAAGGGGCAAACTCAGAAACGGCGGGCTCGTTCTAGGCAAGTCTGGAAATTTCACCAACATTCTATAAGAACAAATATTTATTTCTTAGCTTCTACTACATATTTTAGCGTGTTCTAAAAATCATTAGTGACCTCATTACGTCGCCAACACACATACATCGTCATATTAGTCAGTTATGGCGATCTTCTGTTGTAAATCTCTTTAGAACGGTCTTTTCTCGCTGACGCGCCATTCCATTATAGTTAATTTTATACAATTGAACTATTTACAAATATATACAATATTTACACAACAATTCATAAATATTTACATCTAATTTAAACCAAATTCATAACAATATGAAGACATTACCAACAACCCTAAGTGGGGATATTATATGGGAGGAATAAAGTGATAAACATACTTAATGATGGAATCACGATTTGTGACATAAGAGATGCTTATGGCGGAATAACTATGAATTGTTGTTGTAGGAATGTGTTTGGCGAAAGAGCTGTGAATTGCTGTAATGGACAATGTGTTTGTCGGAAGAGCTGCGAGTAATGGGAAATGGAAGGGAAGAATTTTAGGTCTCTTCAGTGGGCAATATTTAAGATGGAAGAGCTGTGGACCGTTGCAATGGGCAATGCGTATGGTGGAAGAACTGTGGATCACTATAATGAGTAATATGTGTTGACTGAGAAATATGGATCGTGTGTGGCTGATAGTGTGGATTGAAACTTCGGCGACTCTTGCATGTTCGCTTTATATTAATAAAAACTTTTTGTCAAAAATATATTCCATGTATATAGTTCACATAATACACAGTTTGCATCGAAAAACAATCTTATCCGACTTTACCTCACCAGTAGTATATTTTAAGAGTATTTTGTAAATGTTTTTGCAAATTTAAATCATTTTAGATAATTTATACAATTTATCCTAGCAGGAAATCAGCACATTGGAAAAAGAATCTCTACCACATGTTTTTAACAGATTACTTAACCAGGTTTTCGAAGAAAAGCATGGCTATTAATATTTCTTTTTCAAATCATAAAAGCATAATCAAATTGACAATTCATCCATAGTAATTTTAGAAATACATAACAAAAGGAGACTTTTAGATTTCAAAATATATTTCCTTTAAACATTTTAGGTATAAAAAGAATATTTCTAGTTTTAATTTTTCGATTTCTGATTACTTTTCTTACTGAATTGAAGTAAAAGACTCGCAGTTTACGGAATACTAGCTTTTAAGACTGCAGTATTTATAAGGTATGGCGTTAACAATTTTATGGTACCAAAAAAAGCAAATGTCGGTATTCATATTACTTATGCTTATATAAGATAAGGTTCGAAACACTTTATCCGGTTAAAAGTCATGAAAACTGATATTTAAATGTTTGGTTTTTTCTGTAATTTAATAAAGAATTTTTGAATGTCTTGAAGTAATTCCTGCTCAACTGCTTAATAGTTAAATAAGTTGCGGTTTTCATCATCTAGCCATTGGGAGAAACTAAAACTTTAGACCCGTTTATAGATTCATATGTGCATCTGAATAAGACTTTGATAGAAAAATTTTACCGTTTAAGAGTGAGGTTTCTTTTTATTTTAAATAATTGGAAAACGATAATGCATTTCAAATTCTTTGGTTTTTATTAGATAACCCACCATGTTTTATCAATTTTGATATATTTAAAGAAATATAAATTAGCCATTTCTAGTTACTGACTATTAAATTCATTTTTATAAAATGAAGATTCGTCAACTTTCGTAGAATTTCCGTTAATACTTCTTTAGTCCAATAATCTTTTGAATAATCTAAACCGAGCAATCAGCAGTCTCACCATGTTGGTTACATATTAAATTGCTGTATCGAAAATTCAGACATGCCTGATACATTTCACGAATAAAGCATTTCTCATTGGCTTAGAGGTTTAGAGATAAATATCTCCACTACGGATAAATCTTAATAACAGCTAAAGCTCGCTGAAGCCTTCATCCAATCCTATTTCTGAGAAGTTTCTTCTAGAGTCCATTTACACTCATCTTATCTCTAAAAAGGAGAAACCGAAACGTTAAGCTGAAACTTATTCCGGTATATAAATTACGAATTAAATAAATTTGTATAATTATATTATGCTTCTTGAAATCATTAAACAATAGTAAAGGCGAGACGTAAAGTTTGTTTTAAAGCTTTGGCTTTCTCAACTTTGTAAATTTCTGAAACTAATCCTAATTTTGAGAATGTTTCTTTTAATAATAAAAGATTTACAATGTAGCTTTACATAGTAAAAGCTTTACCTGGTAGTTTACATCAATGGATCCAGTCTTCATGAAATAATTTGAGTCATTATTACTGTTACGGACCTTAAACCTTCTGATCTGCAAATTCAATGCTAAAATATAATAGAAACAAGAAATTATAAATGATTTTACTAAATTTAGGACACCATAGTTAAGGCATTGAACCAGGTGAGTTAATACTTCTAGAGGACCTTTACACAATGCAAATCACTGGATGTTTTTTACCCACCAAATTTTCAAAACCAAATATTTTTATCGGTTTCAATTTATTCTTTATATAGGTAGTTTTAAGCGGCCATTTTTAATAAAATGAAATACTATAATGCTTTCTGAAAATCACCTTCTTAAAAGTTGATTTCAATGCATAATAAAAAAATCCACAAATGAAATTTACTTTAAAATTTGACAAAACAGTAGAAAAACAATCTACCTTAATGCAATCTGCATATTAATTAATAATAGGATCAAACTTTTATAAAATTATGAAGCACCACATTTTTTTAAGAATTATGAGATAATATTCTAAATTTAAAATGTTATTGGAATAAGTTCCAAATTAATTTAAATAATGTTTGATTTCAATTTGGATAAGTTCAAGTGTCTGTCCTTTATAATTAAACGGTATTGCAAATTAAAAAGCTTTTTAAATGTTTAAAGCAAAAAGACTCTAGTGAGAATCGAAAAGTTAAATATCGGTTTTGGCATTTATGTAAAAGGTTGTTAATCTGGGGAGGAGGGATTTTTAATTTATGAAGTTGCTTGTAACATGTAAAACGTGGCATTAGATGCTAAGATACCGTAACCCTTACCAGTAAATATTAATAATGAAAAATTGTGTCTAAAATTATCATTCATTTTTTATTTTAAAAAAAGTTTCATTTTTTAATTCTTACATAATGTTAATTAAAACTATATTCTTGAACTGGATATAATTGCAATTTGTAAGATCATATTCAACATTTTGTCAAAAACCTCTAATGGCTTCGGATAAGCTTATAGTTTTCCCAACATCAGAGCGTTTAACGAGGCACTCTCGTTAATTTCTTTATTTCAGGAGCATTATTATTTCCTTCCATTCTTCTGATGATGGGTTTACGATTCCAGAATATCCACTAAAATCCCTTATTAGTCACCTAATATGTTTTCGTCTTCTTGATAATATTTCGCTATCATGAGTTTCATTGTCAGTATGGTGTAAATATTTGCTTCTGATTCTTCAGAATTCTTCCAATCACTTAGATATTTATAGTCTCCACTATCCATTATTATATCTATTTCAGAACATGTTTTTCCTTTAGTAAAGATATATATTGGTCTGACCGAAGTTTGTACTAAATATTTATAAGAATGAAATCCCACCGACTAACAACAATTTAGTCCTCATTTATAACAAGTAATTCTAACGGTAAACAATATGTGATAGTGATCTATGATAATAATATAAGTAACCAAAGTATTGCCGGATTCAATACACTAGCCATTTTAAACCTAATTTACTATCATATTCATCTATAACTTTAGCCATATGATGAGTGTAGCTCGTCATCATGCTGTATGGCATGAAATTCAATGATGAGCTATACTCGTCATTTTACTTGAAGAGGTTAATTAGCTCAGAAATTTATTCTAAAAATTAAATCTTTTAATCTCTGAACTAAATGTTAACAATTCTTTTAAAGTATATTTTATACAAAGGTATAATATCTAATATAAAAAATGTCCGTTATATAATTGCATTTTTTGAGGGGGGTAGAAGTAGACGGGCTGTTGTAGATTTCGTGGAAAAAAATATCCTTATTCTAAAAGTGCTCTATAATTTCAAATAGATTTTTAAATGAATAAAAATAAAATTTTAAAATACATAATAAATATGCAGGGTTTTTTTTCCTTAAATACTCCCTCACCAGCTGAGAAGCCTCACACAGCATTCACAAATGCTTATTTTCAATATTTTTCAAAAATCTTATGTCGAACTAAAAAAAATTGAAAGTTTTTAAAATTTTCTTCCTTTCAAAAAATGACTTAAATTACGAATTTTTTTAAGGCTCAAAATATCTAAATTTTATTTTCTCTCATTTTTGAATAATAATCATATAGAAACTGGATGAAATGATCTAGCAATATTTTTAGAACAATTTTTTTTTCACTCTGGTAAGCCGGACAAACATAAAAAACGTTCAAGTGATTTTTTCCGGAAATGTGCAGATATCAATCTGAAACTTTTACCAGATGTTTCGTTGTATAGCTTTCATTTTAGAGAAATTACAAAAGTATGCTCTTTAATTCACTCCCGATTTAATAAAGCTCTTTTAACATTTAATGGTTCATTTTATACTATTTTTAATACCATAATTTCTGTATTTTTTCTTAGATTTAATAACATTCCATTTATTCATCTGCGAAAAATTGATGTCTTAACCTTTTGGTAAGGTTTCGGCTTCGCAACGGTGAGTTTTAGGCTCGAAAGAACCGAAGAACGGGTTAATATTAAGTGGCTCTGGTACACGTTAAATCTGTCAGAGTCAAACAACATTCCTCTTACCTGATGTAGAAGTTTGGAAAGGGAGTGCTAGCTCAGGTGTCGTTCTCGTTATCTTACGATGGTTCCAAATTACGAAGTAGGTCCCCAAATATCCCTTGTGCATCTTTAAAAATGGGATATTAATATAACCAAACTATACTAAACTTTTTTTATGATCTGATTTCTGTTTGTGCGATATAGAGACAAATTTTGGATGGATAGCCCAACACTTTAAACCAATTATAATGCAGTTATATATTTTTCCATATTTTAGCACTTCAGTCAAAATTTGCCTGGACTTAGTATTATTCTAATATTAATAACTTAGGTAACTTAATATTAATAACTAATATTAATAACTTGCGGTAGTAGTATACGTCCTGTTGCTTTGACAAAAGCCTGAAAAAATCATCAATTTGAATATGGAAAATAATTTATTCAATTTCGCACGAATTATTTGGGAAAACTTATTTCTAACCTTGAAGCATATTTTTTTTTTATCTTCCTTAATCTTTATCAAACGCTTTTAGCTTGAAATCGATTTATATTTGGTTCATATAATGCCACCACGGATAATAAACAATAAAAATTTTTGTTTGTTTTGATTTTCAAATATGACAACCAATTTAATTTTATGGTAGTTTCCATATGCTTCGTTGTCAAACAATACTTTGCTTGTTTCATTTTTTTTTCCAAAATACACATATGTAACCCTTTGCACTCGATGTGCAAAGGGTTAAGGGTGTGTGCAAAGGGTTTCTCTTGGGCACCATCCAAGACCATGCATCATTTTGACGTTTTACTTATTTATTTTTCAATTTTGATTATTGTAAATACCTACAGAATGGCAAAAAGACGAAAAATTCAATTTTAAACACACACACACATTTGGTGCAATAAACAAGCCCTTGTATATTGAATAATTATGCATCGAATTACTTTTCCGAGTGCAAAGGGTTAGAGAGATTTAAGGCCGTTTAAGATTTTAGGCCGAGAGATAAGGCCTGGTGGTATGGCCTTGACTTCGGAGTCAGGGGGCTTTAAGTTCGAAGCTCGAGTGCCTAGACGAGACGTCATGTAAACGGGTCTGGTGCAATCTGAATCCGTAGGGGCTTACCCCCCCCCGCTGATGTGGTGTGGAAGTTTGAAGAGTGGGTGCCTTAGATGTCTTCCTCGTCCTCTGATAAAGCTTTTAAATTACGAGGTCAGCCCCAAAAATAGCCTTAGTGCTACTTTGAAAACGGGACGTTAATATAACTAACTCACCTTGGTAAGATTTATAATCGTTTTAAACTTTTACTTCGAATTAAAAATCAGATTCCATTTTATTAAATATTGAAGAGCGCTTTATTAATATTTTTAAATATTATTGTATTATTGCTACAAATATTAAGAGTTTTATTTAGGGAAATAATATTCATTTTTTTACCAATTACAGTAGTCTGCATTTATGAAGTTTACATGGAAAATAATGCAATTTTCATACTTTTTACAATCGCAGAATATTCATATTATTGTTGTTTACTTTATAACACACAATTTTTAAAACTGTAATTAAAGTAAGAAATCCATTAGAATTTATTAATACATCCAAATCTTTGAAAAAAATGTAACCTCTAATATACATCAAACCAGAAATTTTTTAATAATATTTCTAACTACTAATTTACTTATTAAAACTCCTTTTATTTGAAGCCATCACAAAAAAAGTTCGAATTTTAAATTATTTATCGAATAATACCATAGAAATTTCTAGAAACTTCTTCGTAGAAAGATTGACCTTCTTTTTGAATAAGAATAACAGGTTTAAACTTTGTAAAAATGCTGAATTCTCAGTTACTGATGCAAATGATTCAAATTAATTAAGGACGTTTCGTTGCCGGCGGCGTTATTTTAATCCCTTAGCTTAGGAATTTTCTCTGCAATGTAATTATATAAAGTTCTCTCTTTTAGGAATGTTCTGTTTCGATCCAATTAAGAACTCTTGGAGCGCTCGAGATGTTTCAGTTTCCTATCTGAATTTAATTTCCGGCATTAATTATACAGGTCAACAAAAAGAACTTTCTCGAACATCTTTAGGCATCACATTTTTGAGAAGCAGCTCAATTTAATTAGATTAATGTCCCGTTTAGCTTATAAATGGGAGCTATTTTGGGACGAACCTCGTAATTTTGATTCTTAGTCTCCCCACTAAGCAAACTTCCGTCGTTATACCAACTTGAGATCATTTGACCTTTAAGATCGTTTGACCTAGCATTTAAATTAATTTTTATTCAACTACACAAACGTGTTATGATAAATATATTTTGCACTAAACCTTTGCCAGCAACAATTTCGAAGCGTACTCCTATAGCCCAAGAAAAGCTTCGCATTAATATTTAAAGCTGGAGTTTGAAAATATAAGAAAGAAACAAAAGCAGTTTCAATAATTATGAAAACTGAATTGACTGAATTCAACTACATAAATGTAGTCTGATCTATGATAATACACTGAGGAGCGCGAAAAACTGATACAGCAGGTCGTATGCAAATAATGGAGGTGTTCAACCAATCAGCGTAACGAGACACGATCGTCAGTGCGTATATAAGACAATATATTTCTGAGGAGACTATTAAATTGATTTTCGCTGTAATAATAGCAGATTATCAAGATTTAAGCGATTTTTAACGGTAACTAATCGACGGCTCACGAGAGAGAGAGCACAACATGTATCAGGTTTTCGGTAAAACTTCAAATCTTCGACAGCGGTGCGGCTTGAAAAAGACCTTGACAGAGGTCTTCGAGCGGGATCCTCGAGGCCTGAAAAGAGTCTTTACAAGAGACAGACATTCAAAATTTCCACAAATTGCTGCGGATTTGAATGTAGGCCCATCAACAAGTATCAGTGTATTCACTATGCAACGTGACCTAATTAATATGGGCTTCCGCAGCCGTAAATCATTAATGTATCTTCGGTGATTCAGCAACAGAAAGCTCTGCACCTTACCTGGGCCCGCCATTGTCTCCAACGGACCCTTAATGATTGAAAAAACTCTGGTCTAAGGAGTCTCGTTTCCAAGTTAATCGGATAGGTGGCTATATAAGGATGTGGAGAAACCTCCATGAGTTTATGTGTTTCTCATGCCTACAAGGAACTGTTCAAGATAGTGGAGGTCTGTGAGGGAAAGAGGCATGGGAAGTTGACATGAAATAGGACCGTCGATGTGTGTAGATTCAATATGTCAGGTCAGTGGAACTTTAACATCCTTTCTGACCCTCTACATGCATTCATGTCCTGTGTGCATTCTGACAGACGTGGACAATTCCAACAGGGTAATGCGCCACCCCACAGGTCTACAGTAGCTACCAAGTGGCTTGAGGAGCATTCTTCTGAATTTCTTTCCTTCTCTTGGCCACCTAATTCTCCTGACATGAGCATTATCAACCATATATGGAATGTTTTGCAATGTGCTGTCCTTAGACCTATCTCCCCACCTGTAACTCCCATGACCTTGTGGACTGTCTTGCAAGAATCATGGTATGAACTGCCTATAGAAAATTTTCACAAATTAGTTGGATCCCTGCCACGCCATGCTGAGGCACTTTTGCGTGCTCGTGGGGGCTCTACACAATATTCGCTAGGTGTAACAGTTTTTTTTTTGGCACTTTAGTGTAAATATGTCATGTACTAAATCTTTGTCAGAAATGATTTAGAAATGTTACTCTTATACCCCAAAAAAATCTTCGCATTAATACTTAAAATTAAAGTTTGAAAATATAGTACAGAAGCAAAAGCCACTTCTATAATTCTGAAGACTAAATTGACTGAATTCAACTGCGCAAATGTTTTTTTATCTCTGATAATAAATTTATCTGCCTATAAACCTTTGCCTGAAAAGCTTTCGAAATACACTCCTATAACCTAAGGAAAGCTAAGGTTTATTTTTAAAGCTAGGGTTATAAAATATAAGGAAGAAACAAGAGCAACTTCAATAATTCTGAAAACTTAATTGGCTGAATTCTGATTTTAACTGAAATTATTTTTTAAATGTGTTTTTGAACTTTTAAAGAATTTAGAATTGAAGCTTTTAACGACGAAAAATTCGAATTAATTTCAAATCAGAAATTTTCAAAATAAGATGGGAATGACAATTTCGAATCTTCTATGTATGGCTCTACGTCTCTGATAAAAAAAAAGTGTGCAGAGCACAGTTCTTAATTGGCTAGCAATCATTCAACAATTCGTATTCAAACGGCTGACAATTTGTCCGATTCTAATTGTACCAAAAAGAATGTGTAAGAAGAAGAAACGATGAAACGAAAAAAAAATTTCTTCGGATTATCATGAGTCTCCGAATCACTTGGTAAATTATGATGCAATCCTCACCAACAAATACCACAAAAAAGGCCTATCTAAGAAATCTTTGGGCTTCATTATTTGAAAAATATGAAGAATGCCGTTACCTAAGCAGAAAACATTTCATTTCATAGAATGTGGAATATTTCAGATCTATCTCTTAACTTCCAACATCTTTCTTTTCCTTTGTATTCATCTTTAAAACAGAAGAGTGGCTATTATTTTTATTTCAAAAGAATTAGAAGAAACACATTAATATTTTTAATATTATGTCACAAATATGTTTAAAAAACTATTGATTATGTGACAATGATTTAAGTAACTCTTTAAATGTTTCCCACTAGCAGGGACAGCTTTCAATTCTTTTCATAAAATTGTCTCTTATTTCTTCATCAATCTGCATCGCAAAATCGGTCATTTCCTACGCCATTTCTGGCAATTCTTTTAACTTCATTAAATTAAAAGAGCTTTATTATTTTCTTCACTATCGTTGCTCTCACTGTCAGCTCATGCTACAAAATCATTCAACAGTTCATCCCTCAGTTTTCTTCTTTCTACATACGTAATTACGCAACGCGGATGCCTGTTTGTAAGATTTCGACTTCTTATAGATTCCACCATGTAAGCAGAATCATTGTCACGGTAAAAGCTTGAACCCATCCAAAAACTATTGGGGCCAAACATCCAACCATTGGTATGTTCTGGAATTTCGGAAAAGGGGTGTCAGCTCCAATGTTATCTGAACATGGTTCAAAATTGTGGGATCCTTCACAAAATAGCCGAAGTATTGCTTTACATCAGGATGCTAACATTTCTAGATTCCATACCTGAAAATCCTTCCGAATCAATTGTTTTCTGCGATTTCTTAAGCTCCATTTTAAAAATAGCAAAGTTTTCGACATTTGAAAGCGTATTGAAAATCAGTAAAATCCCACCACTAAAAAATTGTTAGCACATAAGTATGAAGTTACATTCATCAAATTCTCGTTCGGGCTGTGTTTGTTCATTTTTTAAAGAGTGTTTTATTGCTGACATCAATGTCAAGGATTCTGAAAATTAAGGAATCATAAGAAGTTTAGATAGGAACGAAAAATTGGAAGAGTCATAGCAGATTTTCAAAAAGATGAGAGCAAGTGCATTACATGACTGAGCATTAAGGAAACTGAACATTGTTTCAACTGAAAAAAAAAGTGAGACAATGCTTGAAAATAGAACCGTATGTGTCTTTTCAAGCAAAAAATTAATAAAACTTGATAATATTTTCGGTGATTATTACTATTCCAGTTGTAGTAATAATTACCGAAATTTAATTTATATTTACTACTCCGACACACAAACCCGGGAGGCTTATGGATAAAATGTTAATGACCGTACCGCTACGACAGCAGTAACTGGAACTAAGGTTGAATCCTAAAGGTCATCACCGGGCACGATACGATCCTTCCTACTGGAAGCACGTCTCATCTCAGTCGGGGGTAATTGAACTCAAACCATTTCTGTACCCTCTCGGGCGGCGAGAACCCACCACCATGCCGAAAGCTTCTTATCCGAACTGCCCCCGCCCCCAGGTGAAATAATATATTTTCGGTAAAACGCGATATAATCGCGCTCATTAGTTTAAATTATTTTTATTATAAGGAATTAATTCAAACTAATGAATTAACTTTTATTATAAAAAGCTAATAAGTTTTCATTTATTAAAAGAAATAAGAAAGCAAAAATATTTCTAAAAACCCTTTTTTAAACATTTAGAAAATAATTTGATAAGGTAATCATTGCCCTTCACACATTTATGATAGTTTCTGCTGCCAAGTAAATGTTGAAAATACAAATCAGAACTTTTTAATATTTTTTTTTTCTGTATTCAGTTTCCATTTGGTTGAAAAAAAATTTTTGCTCCTTACATTTTAAATTTTTATTAGTAAATACATAAATACAATACTTATTTATATTATTCAAATTAGACTTTTATAAGATTTCTTAATTGAGATGGTTTTTATATACATATTATTCTTATTTGAAAGACCAGTAATATATTAGCAGTTATTATATTCAAAAACATTCTTAAAAAATTTTATATAACAAAAGCAAGAATTGCCAACCAAATTAAAATATAATCTGATAATATTTTCGTCCAAACACATTGAATTTTTCCAGACTCATGAAGTAGGGAAACTATTTAAAATACCTGATACAGGTATGAAGTTTCGAAAAATATATAAGATAAAAATATAAAAATTCTTTTCTTTCTCAAACACTTTCCAGGGAACACTTTCAGAATAGCAAGATATTGAAACAGTGTGTGAGAGTAAAATTATTTGCACTCGTATATATATATATAGTGGTGAGAGCTTCAGATATTTTTGAAGAATGTATACGAACCATTCGTTGAAAATGGATAATAGCTAACAAAGGCATGACAAAAATGTGTTCAATCAATCTGTTGCTTTTCGGGATTTTAAAACAAAAATTTACCGAGAAACAGATTTTCTGTGCTACAGGATTTGCAACAGTGAGTTGGAATGAAATTAACTGCATTCATATACATTTAGTTAGTAGTATAAGCTTTAGATATTTTTGGAAAAATTCGCTAAAAATAAATAATAGTAAAGAAATTGTAAAATATTTTATCTTTTGATGACAAAGTTTCGTTCATAAAAAATTATTTAAGCATTTTCACATAGATTCAACTTGTTGCTTTTCTGGATTTTAAAACAAACACTGGGCGAGAAAGAGACTTTCAATACTGCAAGATACTGCAACTATGAGTTTATGTACAATAAATCACTGCCATATATATATATAATTAATGATGCGGCTTTCGTTTACTTTTGAAAAATACATATTAATTGTACATTGAATATAAACTCCAATAAATATTTTTAAAAGGCGGTGAATCAACAGGTTCAATTTATTACTTTCCTGGATTTCGAATTAATGGCAACAAACTGGAAACAAATCCGAATTAATATTTGGTTTTATGGTTATTGTTTTTAAAAGTATTTATTAAGTTTTTTATCTTGTATAATATAAAAGTGTAACATAATAAATAACCGAAAATTTCTTTG
Organism: Argiope argentata; assembly: GCA_026289955.1. Taxonomy (NCBI): domain Eukaryota; kingdom Metazoa; phylum Arthropoda; class Arachnida; order Araneae; family Araneidae; genus Argiope; species Argiope argentata. The sequence continues at coordinate 968,365 of JAOUZG010003149.1, forward strand.
CGTCTGTTCATCTTTCGATTTATTCTTTATATGATAAATGGAGAATAAATATTTTATAATAAAAAGGTTTAAACATTTTATTGAAAGCTATAAGATAAATTTACATTTAAAAACATTGATTCGAAAAACCTTAAAAAGATAGATTGTTCCTTGTGCTGCACCACTCCCTGCATATCCCATCCATCTGTAGTCTTTGAAGTTTAGTACTTAATATTTGCAAGTGTGTTTTAAGAATTATTTATCTTTTTGAAGCGCAAGATAATTGTTTATATGTTTTTTTTCTGTTTTATATCTATTGATGTCAAAAAGTTTAATTCATTAAAAAGCGACAAATTTTTAACATTTCAGTATTTTTACTAACCATCATTAAAATAAAAAGAAACTCTTATATTAAATTTAGACTTTCAGAATTTAATTTTAGTTATTGCTTGGTTAAAAGTCAGTTTTTAGGTAGCTTGAATATTCATTTAAATTTGAAAAATTGTTTTAATGGAATCTAAATTACCCATTATCGGATTTTTATCCATTTTCATAATACACAGAGCATATAAAAAACAGCCCACAAATGAAATATCTAGTATCTGTAGCTGCGTAGAAATAAATATGAATAAAATTATCATCTTAATTTTCGAGGAATTTTTCGGTTATAAAACACGCAAAATAACTACACTCTGCGTGGAAAAAATCCATCATAAAAATACTCAAGACCACCAGGAAGGACTTGATTAGTTTTTGAAAGCATCTGAATTTATCACATACCCCAAGAAGTAGTTTTAAGCATTTTATTAACTGCACGAAAGAATTCCTTCATTTCGGACATTTTCTATCAACGGAGCCGACCCATCGATCTCTGCACAGTCACGTGACGTTGCTTCACAACCAGTTGAAGCTCAGAAAACTGCCGAAACTTGACCAGTGAGCAAAGAGATCCTGAAGCAGTTGCCAGAACTATGGGATCATGATGAATTCAAACCAAAGTAAGTAGCAACTACTTGGAACTTTTTCCCGCTGCATCTAAAGATTCAAACGAAAAACAAGTGCATTCTCTGCTTTATACGGAGAATTCAATGCTACTGCCATAGCACGATGCACTTAAAATAGTTGTCATTAATTCAAATATTAATTTTTTTCTAAAATACGCTTTAGAGAAAAAAAATGAGAGTTTATTACAAAGGAATTCGATCAAATCCTAACTTTCTCTTTAAGAAAGATTTCTCTTAAGATTTTTTGTAAAACTAACATAATGGAGTTTGATCTGACGGAAATAATTTTAGTCTTAAATTATTTCAAAGTCATGCCATATTTTTTCATCTTTCTGCAATTATTTTTAAATAAACTTCAGTCGCTTGGAATTTTCCCATTATATATAAAAATCCAAGCGAAAAACAAGTGCATTCTCTGCTTTATGCGGAAAATCAAATGCCACTTCCATAGCATGATGCACTTAAAATAGTTGTCATTCATTCAAATATTAATTTTTTTCTAAAATATGCTTTAGAGAAAAAAATGAGTGTTTATTACAAAGGTACTCGATCAAATCCTAGCTTTCTCCTTAAGAAAGATTTCTCTTAAGATTTTTCGCTAAAGTAAAATTAATATAATGGAGTTTGATTTGATGGAAACAATTTTAGTCTTAAATTATTTCAAAGTCATGCCATATTTTTTCATCTTTGTACAATTATGTTTAAATAAACTTCAGTCGCTTGGAATTTTCCCATTATATATAAAAGTCCACACGAAAAAGAACTGTATTCTCTGCTTTATGCGGAAAATAAAATGCCACTGCCATAGCACGATGCACTTAAAATAGTTGTCATTCCTTCAAATATTAATTTTTTTTTCTAAAATATGCTTTAGAGAAAAAAAATAAGTGTTTATTACAAAGGAACTCGATCAAATTGAAAAGCATTCTAACTTTCTCTTAAGATTTTTTGTAAAATTAAAATTAATATAATGGAGTTTGATCTGACGGAAACAAATTTAGTCTTAAAATATTTCAAAATCATGCCATATTTTTTTAAATCTTTGTACAATTATTTTTAAATAAACATCAGTCGCTTGGAATTTTCCCATTATATATAAAAGGAGAAATAATCCAAATGAAGAACAAGTTAATTAGATCTTTTATTCAACAAATTAAATGCTAACATTATGGCCCTAACGCGCTTAAAATATTCGTCATTTGTTCAAATTTTAATTTCTTTCTAAAATATGTGCAGGCGAAAACATGCTTTTTGTTCAAAAGAACACGAGCAGATTGAAAGGATTAATAAATTTCCCCTTTCGAAGATTTCACATGGAAACAAAATCAATATGATTTCCGGGAAGAGGTTTTAATCTTAAAATAGTTTAAAGACCGAACCGAACCATCATATCGAATTTCTTCATCGTAACGCAATAATTTTAAAATAAGCATCGGTTCCTTGGAACTTTCTAGATGCATTTTAGATTCAAACAAAAAGGAACAAGTGTATTCTCCTGTTTTTTCATACATGTTGAGGTTCAATCAACTGTCATCAGTTCAATTGCAAAATATGTGTGAAAATAAAGAAGGCTTGCAATACATTTCAGCTTGAACAGATGGAAACGCTTGATTATTTCTTCTTTCTATGTTTTCAAATAAAAATAGATGTATTACCAAACTGATATATTTGGCCTTTTATTCCTGGTTAAAAACTATTTTAATTTTAAATTATTTCAAATTCCTTCAGTTGTAATTATTCATCAATATTTAACACTTTGAAATAGATTTTTTTTTTCAACATTTTTTAGTGAGGTGATAAAATTTTAATTATGAAACACGTTCTCCTAAAAATATTATATTAAAATATAAAAATAATATCTTAAATTGTATTGATTGGCAAAAAATGGATTTTAAAAACAAATTGTTTCCTTTTGTTTTTTTATTATTCTCTTAATTGCGTTTATATATTTTTGAGTACCAGACAAAATACTGTTGTTGATGATTTCATTTAATAAAATTGAGTTTCCAGAAGCTCAGATAAAATTATATTAGCATCACATTGATAATTATTTCCAGAATTAAACTGAAAGTAACTTATCAAATTGCACGTTGACTAATTGAGATATTCTACGACCCTCAACAAGTGCACATTATGAAGTCCCCTCTTTGAATATGATGGTCAATTTAGTTTCTTATACTAACACATTTTTAACATATTTATTTTAAATTAACATATTTTTTTATATTATTAACTTTGTGAAATTGTATTTATTTTTATTTATCAATTTACTCCAGCATACTGATTTGTACTCAATATTATTAAAGTACATGTTTGGTTTAATAAAAATTTAAACAATTAAGTGAATGTCATGAAACATACAGGAACCAGTCCGATTACACTTGATACGGTATTAATATTATCCAAATGTTTTTTCGTCCATAGAATTTGTGTTTTTTAAGAACTTATTTTTTGACAATTAAAAAATATTTTTTAATCAAGCAGCATATGACCTCTTTTCAGCCTAGAGGCCCTAAGCAGCTGCCTAATTTGCTTGGTCTCAAATCTATATTCGCGAGTACGATCATTTAAGAATTAGTAAAAGCATCTCGTTAAATTCGAATCTGTTTTTTTATAATCAACTCATTTCCTAAGACGCAAAACTTTTCTCTGAAAGGGATAAGTTAAAATACTCATAGCAATTGAAAAAAGTTTTATGAAAAAACTAACATTATTTCTGGAGGTTATAACATTTTTAAGAAAAAGAAATGGTAAATTTTCAGTGCAGAGAATTTTAAAAATATCTTGCTTTATATTCAGCGAATAAATTTCTTGAACACTCACACATGGAAGGAGTTTCTCTATCGAATAAAAAAGTAAACAATAAATCTTCGTTACATTTCAGTTCCATCGTATAAAAAGAGCATTGTAAGTACATTAACATACTGCTGAATTAATTTAAAAATCGGGATTAAAGGGTCATAAATTAAACTTTAAATAATTGATTTGTTTTAAAAATTCTTTTATTAAAATACTAAAAAATGTAAGAAATTATTTGAATGATTTTCTACTTTTAAATCTATAGTTTATATGTTATTATTATAAATATTATAAAATCTTGAGAAAGATTTTTTTTTCTCAAATTCTGTATCCGGTGTCATGACTGATACAACACCAAAATTTGATTTAATTAATAGACTGGCTGATAATTGAGTTTAGAAAGTATTAAAACAGATTACAGTCATCGAAAACAACACATGCAAGTTTAGAAAGTCCAACACATCCAGAAGTAAAAGAAGAATCGATTATCAAATTCCAGTTTTGCAAGCCGAAAGCAAGTCAAGTTCTTTAAAAGTGTTTGAAACGTTCTTTCAAGAACGTTTCAACATCTAACAGGGGAAAAAATTCTGGATATTTCTTCAGTATCATATCTGTAATTATACAAAAAAAAGTCTAACGAATAATCATATATTTCCTTTCTTTTTTTTTATTTTTATTTTGGATAATGATTATTTTTGTCCTGAAATTGTAGTCTAGTAATTTCTTGTAGACGATAACTGCTTATCCGCGAATTCTTGTCATAAAATCTATAGATCTCTTTGATTACTCATGCCTTTTTATCATTGAGGCTTTGTTTGTTTGAAAAAGAACTTCTTAATTTTCAAAAAAAATCGTAATTAAGTTATAAAATATATATATTTAATACATATTGAGAGAGGGTGGGTGTTTACAGAACATTTACTTCTAACTTAATTATAATAATGGACCTCTAAATTGCAGTTAACATAATCAGTTTTTCAGAAGAGAAGCGTTCTAATTGGATGCATTATCATACGAATTTTAATTCTTTAATAAGGCTATTTTAAATTCCATTTGATCTATTAATCTAAATCCATTAGTTAAACGGGTTATGTAATATCTTCTGTTGATTAAAGCAATCTTACTAACACTTGAAATCTCATTTAACTCCAATAAATATAAGGAGAGGTTACTTCTCTACAGGACTTTTAGGTGAAGCTGGTCCAAATTTAGTTTATCATAAAGGGAAGTCAACATTAGACATTTCATTTTTTTTTAATTGGTCAAATTCTTTTGGCTTAAATAACTGAAGTAAATTTAATTATTTTTAATATTTCTTAAATATTTTTTCTTCAACAGCTTCATACAGGAGGGGAAAAAATACTAGCAATAATTATACAAAAAAA